>CM070645.1:5462500-5827500 GCA_036346575.1 Dendrocalamus sinicus
TTACGGAGTGACGGAGTTAGCCTCGGCCTAAGCCTCGGATTGAGCTAGCTTTTTTTGAGCTGAATTTATCACTGCTATCAAAGATTATAGGCCTTATCAAGAGAATTTTAATGGGTCTTTGATTCTAGGTCTCGGGTTATAGTCTATTTAGCTTGATACCTAGATCCATCTATACTTACAGCCGTTGTAATTTCTAGGTAAAGAAAAATTCCCCGCTCAGAGACAGTCAAATTAATTTCTAGCTAGCTAGGAACTACAAGACGTACTAGTGCTGTGCCTTACTTCAAATTACTGCAAGAAACGTTTGGGTGAAATCAATTCCTGCAGGACCAGCATATCTAGCACTGCCTGCACGGCATCCTTCTCGCCAGTCTTAACGAAACACATACACAAAGGTTGTACAGTGCGCAAGGTACACTAGCACATGTGTATATCCTTGAATATTTCTGGAGATGAGCAGAGAATGCCTAGGTGCTAGCTTTCTCATTTGTCTCTTTTTTTAGCTTATAATTTTCTTTAAATAATAGATAAAATGATTTTTTTAAAATAACTTATCAATTTATCGATATTTAAATATAAACGTTTGTATTAGGGCTATAAACTATGAACGGCAGAAAAAATGCAACAGCGAGCTTTTTGCAATTTGCATGCACAGTGTCTGTTCTTTTTGGCTACGGCTTATGGCTTTTGGCTGCGGCTTATGACTTCTGGGCTGTTTGTACGAGAGATTACAGAGTAACAGAAACTCACGTGCGGTTTTTACCGATATAAATGAAATCAGTAAAGTTTATACTACAATTAACTAGTAGATCATATCTTAAAAAAATACTCCGTGTAAAAACTAGTTACTATAAAAAACTAAAAAGTAGCTTTTAAAAGCTGAAAAGAACATGGTCACCGGTGGCTAGCGCTTCCATGCCTTTGATTTGACCCCAATCTATGAAAGGACTGGCATGATGATGTGGATGAGGATCTATAGCCTGTTGACTAAGTCTTATTGTACCTGCTCTAATGGTCTTATAGCCAAGCTAGTCAGCATTTTTGCTGATGTGGGGAGTGAAGAGAGGAGAGAGATGAGAGCTTGGCTCTCATGCAAGCAACAAGCTGGGCACGAGAGCCTATGCAGTGGTGGGCTCAGATAATAAATGTATGTGAGGAGGAATAGGAAAGAGAATGTGAGACATGGTACCACATAATAATAAAAAACCTTTTGTAGACAAATAGAAGATAAATTATTGTATAACTTGGCTCTTATAACTTGACTTAGAGCAAGTCCAATAATGATCTTATAGCTAAGCTAGTCAGCATTTTTGCTGATGTGGAGGAGAGGAGAGATGAGAGAGATGAGAGCTTGGCTCTCATGCAAGCAACAAGCTGGGCACGGGAGTCTATGCAGTGGTGGGCTCAGATAATAACTGTATGTGAGGAGAAATAGGAAAGAGAATGTGAGACATGGTACCACATAATAATAAAAAATCTTTTGTAGATAAATAGAAGACAAATTATTGTATAACTTGGCTCTTATAACTTGACTTATAGCCAAACACTTGGCTTTATTATTGGACTTACTCTTATAGCCAAATACTTGGCTCTATTATTGGACTTGCTCTAATAGCCAACGTGCAACAGTGCCCGGAGAAGTCGGAATGCTGTGATACTATTTTATTTTCTCTTTTTTTCATCGAGTAGGCAGCATGTAGCAACTTTTAGCGTCTCTTTTTCTTCTTTGAACCATCTACCTATATAGCTAGGCAGGTCATGTAGTGCCATCACTGATCTTTAGTTTTTTCGTTAAAAAAAAGGATATTTAGGTTTTCGCTTTCTCATTTTCTGTGACCGGATTACATGCATAAGTTTCTCTTGACAATTAATGTGTCATCAAGGTGATCATGGAGTGCATAGCTTAATAACAGGCACCCCCTCTGGAATTTTATAAGGCACCCGCATATTTTGCGAATTAAAGTTTGTAAATTTTGACCGATAATTAATCCAACAACGTGTAGATTATGTGACACAAAAGTCATGCCTGTGTTATGAATAGTGTGTATATATTCATGATGCCTAAAGGGCAATATATATAGGGAGTACAAGGGAATAAATAGAGAAATATGCCATATATAGATAAGAAACCAAGGTATATAAGGAAATGAATAACAATCATATTATATCCTTAACACCCCTCAAACTCATAGTGGATCACACATACTGAGTTTGGAAAGAAAATACAAATGTTGTGCTCTAGTCTGTGGCTTCATGAAAAAGTCAGCAAGCTGTAACTCTGATGGCACAAACTGTAGAGCAAGTACCCTGATGAGGCGATGGGGTCCCGATCTTCCGATAGGATGATAACTATCGATTTTGGCGGAGGCGACCCTTGCGATCCGACTACAACCGAACGACGTCGCTTGCGCCTTAGCAATCGCTGAACCACACTCCAAGTTGTTATCAACCGTGCCAAGAACGCGGTTGACCTGACCACGAAGGTCTATTCCTGCATGCAACCGAAGAACACGCAAGAACAAGATAACAAGCAATCTGAAATTGCAAATATTGATATGAAGATCAAAGGTGGGATTCGAAGGCTGTCTTGACAGTGGTCGTCCGACACAATGAAGAACAGAAGTTTGCATAATAGCTAAACCTAAACTCAACAAAATCCAAGTCCTAGCAACGGAGGCGGCGGCTCCTTTATAGGGAGAACAACCAGGAGGGCGTCCAAAGTGCATGCTCTAGGGTTACAAGGCCCATGGGCCCAATTGGTGGTGGCGCAGCACCCTTTGACTCGGACTCAAAAATCAACGTGGATTGTTTTGATGATTGCAGCCGGCTCGGATGGAATTTGAAGATGAGGTTGGATCCGTTGGAAAGTAGACTTCATAAGCTTTCCATGAAGTACAAGAACGTCCCAAACGGAGTCCGTATGAGAAAGTTACGTTCGTTTCAACTTGCACCATTGCAGCAGTCCGAATCTGATTCCAGTACGTGACCAACACGGACTCTTTTGATGATTGCGGCTGTCTCGGATAGAATTTGAAGACGGAGTTGAATCCTTTAGAAAGTAGACTTGATAAGCTTTCCATCAAGTCCAAGAACGTCTCAAACGGAGTCCGTATGAGAAAGTTACGTCCGTTTAAACTTGCACCATTGCAGCAGTCCGAGTCTGATTCCAAAACGTGTCCAACTCGAATTCGTGCTTGACTTGGTCTCAAAGTGACGTGGTGACCTCCATTATTCCTTCCATGCATGTCCAGGACTCCATGTCCCTTTCCTTCATCCTTTCCCAAATTCCTAAGCACAATTAAATCACTTGTATTAGGTAGCGGTCTATTCTCAGTAACATATGAAGGCTGAAGAAACGAATTCACCTTTAGTTCAATCTTGATATTGGGCGCGATTGTCGTATGTGTTTGTGGCGTGGTCACATCATCCTCCCCTTCTTGATAGAAAACCGTCCTCGGTTTTAGCATATGTGTAGCCTCACGTATTGCATGATCTTCATCATAAATCTCGGTACATAATAACAAACGCAACAAACTCTCATTATGTAATATCATACGTTCTTTATCACACCAAGTAAAACCTTTTTGAAACGAGCTCACCTTATAATTTAAGTGATGCGTAGGAGCTCTTGTAATTGGAACAACAAGTATAGCAAATATGGTTGTATCCATAGGGGTCATGTCCTCATCATCACCCCCTCCTATACCTGTGAGCGAGTGTATGAAGCATCCACATCAATGTGCTTGGTGAGCTTATATTTCACTGGATCACGAGTAATACTAATAGCAGCTGTACTGTCAGACATAAGTGTCATAGGTCCCCTCACAGGTACTCCAAAATCTGCAAGTAACCACCTCAACCAAGTAATATCTGTTGTCACTGCTGCCATAGCTCTCAACTTAGCTTCTGTACTTGAACGGGAAACTGCACTTTGCTTCTTTGTTTTTCAGGCAATCAAGGAGGAGCCAAGAAAAACACTGTAAGCAAAAAGAGAACGACGATCAGAAGGATCATTAGCCCAGGTCGTATCAGAGTACGACTGAAGCTGTAGTGAGGTAGAACTAGGGAAAATTAAGCGACGAGAGATTGTCCCACGCAAGTAGCGAAGAACACGAAGGAGGTGACTGTAGTGAAGATGAGTAGGACGGGCCATAAACTGACTCAAGATATGAACAACATGAGCAATATCAGGGCGAGTGCTCACAAGATATACCAGACTCCCGACAAGATGGCGATAACGGGTAAGATCCTCAAGAAGATCACCATTAGTAGCACGAAGCTGAAGGGAGAGCTCCATAGGAATCTCAGCAGTGCGAGTGTCAGTCAGACCAGACCGATCAAGAAGATCCTGGACATACTTCTACTGGAAGAGGTAGTAACCCTCAGGCGTGGAAGAAACCTCAATCCCAAGGAAATACATAAGCAAACCAAGATCAATCATTAGAAACTGCTCACTGAGATGCTTCTTCACATATGTGATGAATGAGGAATCGTTACCAGTAATAAGCATATTATCCATATTTAGAAAAAGCAGTGTCTTATCTCGAGGTGAGGCATGGACAAAAAAAGCAGAATCATGGGCACTGACAATGAAACCGACAACGGTAATCACTGAGGTGAAATGCGCAAACCAAGCACAAGGGGCCTGTTTGAGGCCATAAAGAGCAAGACGAAGACGACAGACATGGCTATTTAGAACAGAATACCCAGGTGGTGGCTGCATGTAAATCTCCTCATGCAAAACACCATTAAGAAAGATATTCTTAACATCCAACTGAGAGATAGACCACCGACGAACAAAAGCAACCGCAACAAGAGTGCGAACAGTGGTCATATGAGTAACAGGGAAAAATGTCTCATCGTAATCACGACCACACTCCTGTTGGAAGCCACAAGCCATAAGACGAGCCTTGTAGCGCTCAATAGTACCATCAGACCTGGTCTTAATCTTATACACCCACTTGCACGTAATAGGACGAGCATGCACAGGCGTTGGTACAATATACCGTCTCCGTACGTCTAAGAGCATCAAGCTCCTCTACCATAGCAAGCTGCCACTTAGAATGAGAAGCAGCCTCACGATAAGAACTAGACTCAATGGTAGAGAGAGCCTAAGCGATCGAAGTAAAACCAAGATGATCAGGAGGTCGAAGGGATGTCCGGTCACGAAGGGCGTAACGAGGAGTATCATCAGAGGAATCAGATGCCGATGTCGACAAGATACCAGAAGATGAGTCTAGTGAAGAACGAGGATGCCTAGAGTAGTGCACCTGTAACAGCCCAGGTTTTTATGAAAATAAAAATAAATAAATAAATAAATAAAAATTGATTAAAATAAAATCTTAAATTAAATAAGTATTTTTGTGGCCTAAATTTTTATTTTTGTATTTGCCCTGAATTTCTGTTTTTGAAAAGCTAGATTTAAAAAATATTTTAAGTGAAAACCTAAAAATTATTATTAAATAAAATTATATCTTGATTTCCTATAAAAACTATTATTTCAAATTAATTATTTGGATTTATTTGGCTCTTATTTGATTTTTCAGAGTTTTCTGGAGTTTAAAATGTATTTTTGAAATTAAAAAGTATTTGAGTATAAAAATTAAATACCAACATTAGTTGGAAATATTTTTATTAAGTCCAAAATATCTCCAGGAAGTTCTCTAAATTTTTCTGGAATTTTGGGAGTTTATTTTATATTTTTCTAAGGCTTAATGAATATTCCAGGCTTTTCTGAAAGTTTAAAATCAAAAAAAAATAAAATTAAAATCCCAACCTCCCCTCCGGCCGCCACGTGGACGGCCGGATTGCCGCCCACGTCGCCACTCGATTCCGCCTAGCCCCTTTCCGCGATCGCCATGTGTCTGGCGCGGATCCTCCCACGCCGCTCCTCGGCCAATCCGCTCCGCCCGCCCGTGCTTCTCTCTCCGCCACCCGATCCGCCCCCTTCGCCACGTGGCCTCATCCCCGCCACGCACGCCTCCCCTCTCCTCTCTCTCTTGTTGCGCCCCAGCCCCACCTGTCGGCACACCTTCCCTCCGCTCTCCGTCTCTCTGCCCGCGGGCCCCACCCGTCAGCCGCTTCTCCCCCTCTCTGCCAGCCCGGGCCCGCCTGTCGGCTTCGCCCCCTTCCCCGCCCTTCTTCCACCTCGCGCCGCCGCCGCCCGCAACCGCTTCTCCGCCCTACCCGGTTGCTCCCACTCCCCGAGCTCGCCGCCCCTCGTCTCCTTCGTGCGCCGCACGACCCGCGCCCACGCACCCACCTCCTCCCCGCCTTCTTTGCGCCCCATCTCCCCGATTCGGCCGCAATCGCCGCGCCCACTCCACCGCACCGGCGAGAAATTCGCGGCGTCTCTCCCCTCCCTGGCCCCTATAAAAGCCACCCCCGGACTTCCCTCTCCCCGCACTTCACCCTCCGCCACTCCTCCTCCCCTCCCGAGCGCCCCCGCCGCCGCGCTGCTCAGAGCCCCAAGCGCCGCCGCTTCGTGCTCGCCGCCGGTCGCCTCCGGTGCCCGCCGAGCCCTCCTCCCCTCGACCTCCTCTCCCCTCCGCCGCTCTCGCCGTCGACCGCCGCCATGGGCGCCGGCGAGCACCGGGACCGAGCGCGCCGGTCGGCTGGCACGTCGGCCGACCGAAGGCGGCGTGGGTGCAAAGCCCTTATCGTACTACCACATGGATGGTATAGGACAACCCTGGCTGAATAATTTGCGAAGTCCCAACTTGAGTCAAGTTGTAGGTTGAAAGTGAGCGTGGTTGGTGCCATGTGAAGTCTCACTTGGGCGAACGTGGTTAAGCCATGAGAAGTCTCGTCTAGGCTCAAGAGGGGGTCCTGGTCTGGTGGATTCCTTACTGGGGTGAAACCTTAGAGTTGGCTCGACCAGGTTGAAGGCTTTGTATTGTAAAAGCCTTGTCACGACTCCTTGCCGCACACCTAAGTGTGTAACTCGCGTGGCACAAAAGGATGACCGTGTCTTGTGAGTAAAGCTGTACAACCTCTACAGAGTGTATAATCTATCCTGGATAGCCGTGCCCACGGTCATGAGCATGCTGAGTGAAAGTTTTTCATGGATTAGATTTTATTTTTCAAAATGTTTTTGAAAACCTTATGGATAGATGGAATCCATGAGAGAGTGAAAACCTTGTGGGTAGATGGAACCCATGAGAGAGATTGGAAGCTTGTGGATGGATGGAATCTGCGAGTGATTGAAAGCGTGCGGATGGATGGAATCCATACGCGATCTTTTGGAAAAGATGGTCTGGGTGGGATGCCCGTGGATAGGTTGGTGTTTGGTCAGAGCCAGCACTGACGGTATTATTTTCGATTGCAAGTATTGTTTTTACTTACTGTATTAAATTCAGCAATTTCAATCTACTTATTGTATTTCTTAAATGTTGTTTTATGCAAACTAACCCTATAAGCCTTCCATTGAAGCCTTTATCATTATGGTGCATTTTCCGTGTGACTTACGGAGTACAAGTTTGTACTCACCTTGCTTTTTCCAGACAGAGAAGGAAGACGTCGACTACGGTGAAGATCAGGACGAGTAGGCCGTGTCTTACTGTCGTTTGCCTGTGGGCAGGCTCAGTGGGCTTCTTCCGCTTCGGTTTTTTTCTTCCGCTGCTATTATTTAATTTTGGCTTATGTGCCGTTGATGTAAACTTTGGCATTCATGCCCATATTCAATTAATAAATGTCATTATGGTTGATATGTATCTTTGTTGTACACTGTGTGCACTAGCTGATCCTGAACTAGTGCGATTTACACAGAGGATCCAGGAGTCGTTACTCCGGGTTCCGACAGCACCCCAGAGAAACGAGACGGTGGTGCTGTAGGAGCAAGAGGCGGTGCTACAGAAGGCAACACAGGAAGTGAAGAAACAAAAGGAACCACTGGAGACAGGTTAGAGGAAGGCTATGAAAGGGGAGAAATTAACAAAGAGTCAGGGAGAGACAACCAAGAGATCGTCTCGATGGTGGAAGTAGGACGAAGAGCTGAATCCCGATAGAGGAAAGGTTGAGATTCATCAAAAACAACATCTCGTGAGATCCTAATCTGTCGGGCAGAAGGATCATAGTAGTGATAACCCTTATGCTCAGAACTGTACCCAAGAAAAACACACTCAACTGACCGAGCTGACAGTTTGGTACGCTCACGAGGCTGCAGCTGGACAAAGCAGGTGCAGCCAAAAACATGAAAGTGGCTGTACTGGGAGACTCTGGAGTATAGATACTCTATAGGACTGACATTCTTAAGAGCAGTGGAAGGTTGCATATTGATGAGATATGCAGCCGTAGAAATAGCCTCCGCTAGAACTATGGTGGAACGTGAGAAGAAAGAAGAAGAGTGCAAGCAGTCTCAAGCAGATGACAATTCTTGCATTCAGCAACCCCATTCTGACCATGGGCACCAGGACAAGAAGACTAGTAAAGAGTGCTCTACTCAGAAAAAATTGTCTGAAAGCAATAGAACAGTACTCTCCAGCAGAATCACAGCAAAAAGTATGGATAGAGGACTCAAACTGAGTACGAGCCATCGTGGCAAAACTACGATAGACCACAAGAAACTGATCACGATTAGACATAGGGAAAAGCCAAGTGAAACAGGAATAACAATTAATAAAAATTACATAGAATTTATGCCCACCTTTTGAGATAATAGGCGCATATCCCCATACATCTGAATGAATTAAATCAAAAGGACAAGAAGACATGGACTCACTAGAATGATAAGGAAGTTGTAGCTGCTTGCCCAGCTTACAACCCCGACAAAACATTAACGTGTCAACAATAACACGTCCAAGAGCACCCTAACGAACTAATGAAGAAAGACGGGACCCACACAAGTATCCTAATGATGATACCACTATGCAAAAGCTCCAGAGGTGGTGGCAGCAGTGGCGGTAGAGGCAGACGTAGCAGGAGCAACTGAAGTGGACGGAGGTGGAGGTGGTCGAGAATGTAGAGACCATGACGATCCCTACAGCACCGGCCAGTCCCAAGTTCCATCCCTGTCTGTCGATCTTGGACAAAACAGGTTTGAGAGTCAAAAACAACCCTACAACCAAGATTAGTGACCTGTCCCACCGAAAGAAGCTGAATGGAAAGTTGGGGAACATGAGAAATAGCTGGAACAGAAAAGTTAGTGGACAAAAGAATGCCCTGATAGCTGACAGATAAGGAAATACCATCAGTTGTCTAAACAAAGATAGAAAAATCAGGAGGTCCTACTAAAGTGAGAAATGTGGAGTCCGGTGTAATGTGAAAAGAGGCACCAGAATCTAGAACCGAAGAGGTACCTAGAGGAGGCGTCTAAGCTAAACTGGTAGAACCCGCTGAGCTGTGAGAGAGCTGCTGAAGTAGAGCCTGGCAGAGCTGCTGAAAAGAGTCACCTTTCTGAGCAAAAATCAATGAGCTGGTCTGTCCTCTTGTGAAGGAAGGGCCTCCCTACCCCCCTTTGGTCGCCCACCCCCACGTGTCTTGTTCCACTTTTTCCACACCGCCCAACTCTGATAGTCGTGCCCAAAGTTCTTGCAGTAGTTGCACTGAACTCCAGTTGGTGCGAAAACAGGAGTAGAGAAGGCACCTAGGGAGAGGCTGTAGTTGAAGTAGATATCATTGTCGTAGTCGAAGAAGGGGTAACAAGTACAGTCGGAACAGATTATGCTACTAAGTCAAGAAGAATCTCTTTAGCTCGAAGCGTCGAAAGGGCCTTTGTAACGGTCGGCCGTAGAGAGCGACTCAGCAGCTGAGCTGTTATAGGCTCAAACTCTGGGCGAAGGCATCAGACGAAGTCATAAAGGCGAAAACGATCATGATCCGCTTTCTGCACTTTGTGACATTTCTGACAAAGTGGAGAGGCCAGCTCATCTAGCTAGTGCTAGAGACTTACCAGGGCCCGAAAGAAGTCATCAACAGAAGAATATCCCTAGCAAAGTGTCTCCAACTCACGCTGAAGCAAAAAGAACTGAGTATTACTACTCTGCTGGTATCACTCATGCAAATACTCCCAGATTTGTCGAGTAAACCGTAGACCAATAATGTCTGACTGGATGGAGTTGTCAATGCTGACCACTAGGATGGCACGAACACGAGCCTCGTTATTATACCAACACTCGAAAGCGTCAATGGCATACTGAAAAGCCTCATCAGCAACAATCTTTACTTCCTTCTTGGCAGCCTCATCTGCTGCAAGAGGTGCAAAAGTAGACCGCCTAGGAGGAGACTGAACCGGCGGTGGCAGAGAAGAGTGTGCACCGGTGACATGTCCCCAAAGGCAGAGACCATCAAGCGTCATCTCCATGAGAGAAGACCATAACCTGTAGTTCGTTCCATGGAGCTTTGTTCCTGAGAATGAGATCACAACAGATGGAATAGAAGCCATCGGTATGCGGCGTTGGATGGCGCGGCGACCAAGGCAACGAAGTCTAACAGGCGGCACTGGACGGCGCGGCGGTTAGATCAACGTTATGTTTTTTCTCTCTTTTTCTATTTTTTCTTGTTTTTCTTTTTTTGTGCTAATACTAAAAACTGCTCGGCCACTTGGCCGAAACACAATCGACTCGCTTGGGCATCGCCGAGGTGACGAGCAAGCGGATAGCGGAGCGGGTGGTCGGCGAAGTGGCGGCGATGAAGCGATGGCCGCAAAGCGTCGGCCGCGACTCGGTCGTTAACAAGCGGCGGTGGCGGTGATCAGTGGAGACGATGACGGTGGCGGCGACACTAGATTAGCCGGATCTAGCGAGTGGCGCCAGATCGAGCAAGGTAGCGCCGGATCTCAGTGGAGACGACGACGGCAGCTCGGGCGGCGGCGGCTCGGGCAGCGGTGGCCCGGATGGCGGCGGCGTCTCGGGCGAAGGTGGCCCAGTGGCGGCGGCTCGAGTGGAAGCGGCGAGCGATGCGGCGCCTCGAGCGCGGTGGCAGGCGGCGCGGCCTAGGCGACGGCGGCGGAGGCAGCGGAAGAATAAGGTCAGAGCCCTAGCTGTGATACCATATTATGAATATTCCGCCAGCAGAAGAACAAGGTCAGAACCCTAGCTGTGATACCATATTATGAATATTGTGTGTATATTCATGAGGCCCAAAGAGCAATATATTTAGGGCGTACAAGGGAATAAACAGAGGAATATGCCATATACAGATAAGAAAACCAAGGCATATAAGGAAACGAATAACAATCCTATTATATTCTTAACAATACCGTTAGGCTTTGTATTTGAAAGCGCTTTCATACCGTTCGATCATTTGAAAGCACTTTCTTTTGATTATATTTTTGTAGCTATGAACAAAGTATTATAAAAGAAATCAATGATCAAAGTTTAATTTTGGAGACTGAACCAAGTTAAACCACGCCTTATAAAAAATCTACGGAGGGAGTACATCTTAATTTGCAACAAGAAATGGTTTTTTTTACATGTAGCATATATGAGCCTAGCTGCCATTTCGGCCGAAACTGAAACTCCATAGACTTGGGTTCATTTCATGTGCTTAGCCACAACTGAATGATGTGATGGAGTGCAATTACATTTGCTTTAGTTGCAGTGTAGCAATTGCAGTTAGTTGGGAAGCCAACATCACATCTCTGTATATGAATCTGACCTTGTTAGATCAGGCTTTGCGGTGCATGGATGTGGACAAGTAATGGCAGGGCTCAATTGGCACCACTACATATATGCATATATGGTGGTTCTCTTAGGATACTAATTAAAGTGACTTCCATTGAAGTCTGATGCTGAATGGCAAAAGATCAGCATGAACAAACTGCAGAAGCATCGTTGCTGTCCTCAGATGTCTCCAAGGGAGATAAATCTGCAAGAAACCTCATGATCGTGAATGCGAAAATCATCGGTCGATCGGACCGCTGCGCGACTGTGGCTTCCCCATCATGTGTTGATCACACTGTTAACTGGTGGCTGCATCTGGCTTGTCAGCTTCTAGCTGCATATGATCTCATGCATGAGCCCCAGGAAATTGGTCTCCTGGGTCTTGATTAGCTTGGCCAACTTGTTCAAACAACCTCCTGCAGGCAATGCATTGCAGCATGACTAGTTAGACTGAAGCCAAATGCTATGGCAGGCACACATCAAGAAGTAGTAGCTAGTTTAGGACACTCATCTCTGATCGAGTGTGCAGAAAGACGGCTGGGTTGCTGCAAGTTTTGGAGAAGATAACGTGCGACAAAATGATGTACTGCTGTTGTTGATCTGGAAGAACTGTTGCTCCATCATGTCTGTGTTCGCTAGCTGAATGTGAAGTACAAGTATAGTAGTATTTGGAGTTACTGTGACTAGGTATACAGGCACTTGTTCGTGCCCATACATCGACATATAAGCAGAGCAATAACTAATAAATCTGGATTATCTCTTAAGCAAATGAGATGAAAGGAATCATGCCGTACATCTTGGATACATGAGGCACTGCTTATGCTTATCTGTTAGCATGGCCCCATTGCGTGGATGGAAGATTCTGTGAGTACTCACCAGTCCACTTTTATTGGTAGGCTGCTCTTCTTTATCTCGAGGCCTGAGGAAAACCGGTGCATGGTGCAACTTGCCATGGCTCATGCATGAGACAGGTCCATGCGTACGAACATAGCATTGGTCCCGGACACCAAAGAGGCATCTTTGGTTGTTGCAAACTTTGTCATGAGACAGGTGACGATATCTTGAAATACTCACCTATGCTGTTTAAGCTGTGATTTCTGCCTCCAAGCTGCTCAGGTTTGTGAAGGTGTAACCAGCCCGGACTCTGGACCCCGGTACATAGTTAGTGACAACTGACGAGTGTACTATTAGGGGGAAAGTAAAGTCGGCACATCGCTGACGCAAGTCCTCAATTTTGATTTCTTTTGACTAAAAATTCACATCGACAAAACTCGTTTTGATACATCAGGGCCTTTTCGCTAATATTGTTGGCATGAATCATCAAAATAACCACCAGCTGGAAGCACTTCTATTCCAACTTACAGGTACGTTTACAACCCGCCCCGGGGCGGTATTTGTTACAATAAGGCAATCTGGGGTGAACAAAAAATTGGTTTGCGAAACTTGTATCATCGCAAAGAACTGTAGGAAGAAATGGCTCTATCTCCTACAAGTGACAAATAATCAAATCGTACAGGTTAATTTCTGTAGCCAACCCCAAAGTGAAATCGTCTTGCTTGTTTATCGTTGAAAGCGTATTCGAGTCGCAAAGGTCCCAGTGGGGAGTCCACACGGATGCCAAGACCGTACCCATAACCACTTCCTGGTTTCCCACGGGCTCCTGCTGGGTCACCTAAACAAGCAATCACCAAAGATGATCCAAATGAGAACTGGGTTTAGCAAAAGGAGATGCCATCACTGCGACATCTGTAACTGTATCAGACTTGTTCCAGCAACTGCTACATTTCATTAATTAACTAGAATAAGAGGCAAAAGCAATAAAGTTTCTAAATTCTGAATCTGAATGGGAGATATTTTCTTTTCAGACCAAATACGAGGCTTAGAGAATTTGAGCACAACTACAGGACTAGCCTGCTTTAGCACCAAAGGCCACAAATGTGGACTACAAAATGGATGTATATGGGCAAAATGTGAGTAGAACATGGCTTACCAGGAACTTTAGGACCAGAACCAAGATCACTACCATAGTCACCAAAAACCACACCTTCCAGCGGCCCGACCTACATACAAAACGAGCACTGTAAGTGTCACTGCAGATAGCAATCTTCAGATTGACATTTAATTAATTCTTCAAGTAGCCTATCTATGCATGACAGAAGGTCCAAACATGCACAGGAAAAGGTTAGGTTGCACATTTTCATCATCTAATTCACATATGTTCACCACTCGAAGATGTTACACTGATCTGACATGTATAATTCTTTGGATCGATCTGATCCAAGTGTTTGGACTATTTCTGTCAAAGAACATAATTGATTGGCAGTTGTACAACTGACATATTTAGCGTCAGATACAACAAAAATAAATTGTAACTATTTCATACTATGTTGCATGGTTACACAATAGCGGTATGGGTACGATGGTACGGCATTTCCCAAAAAATCACCAGTACAGCAGTATATATATAATAAAAATATATAACATAAAAGATAACTGGTAAGTTTGTAAGACACGTAAATATTGTACATAATAAGGTCCATACAACTCAATTCAACAACCATAAGGTCCATAACGTAGGCAAACATAGATAAATAAGGTCCATATGACAAACATTAGCTTAGTACATAACCATTAGCCAGTAGGACTAAAACGAATGTGCCTGAACTCTTGAATGGGGGCTGCAGGAGAGGCAAAGGCTTTATGCTAGGGTTATACTTGAGTTCTTTATGGGTTGGGCTTCCAAACAGCGAGCTTTTTAATGGGCCGTACCAGTACCAAGGAGTACCCAGCAGTACCAGATTTTTGTAATCCTTTTTTTTTATTCGGCAATTTTCTGGTACCTCTGGGTACCGTACCCAAGCCGTACCAGTGCCCGAGCAGTACCTCATACTAGTACATGACTTGGCCGAAGTACTGACACAGTGACACATCATAGATTTCATATCCTATGCATTTGTTGGTTTGCTTCTCCAAGTTATTTACATTATTAAATACATCCTATTCAACAAAGAAAACTTCGTTTTGAATTGCAAACTAATTTCAAATATTACATTTCGAGTTTCTTCTTTATATATGCATATTCGTGTTGTCAATTTATGGTGAAATATTGCTGTCTTTGTATTTTACTGTACTGGTGTTGCATGTCAATGCCCTTTTAAAAAAGCCAGGGAACTCAATATACCGAAAGAGGCAAAACCTACCATGCGGCAAGAGACTTCTCCACTACCAACCGCACAAGAACGGCCAGAACCAACCGCACCTTCTTCGTATCCTCTTACACTATTTGTCCCACCAATTGCAAATGCTTCATGTGGCGAAAAATTTCCCTCCACATGACCTCCAGAAGCACTAGATCACATAAAAAGTGACATAGGGAATGAGTGAAATAACCGAAAAAATGAAAGTGCAACTTGCTATGCAAAACTTTCAGGTCACACTCATATTTTGTTTGACGTCCAACAATGGCAAGATATGCACTAAAATGTACCTTATAAGAAGTCGAGCAGGACCAATTTCATAGCTCTGCCTCAAACGCGCTGTCACTCTGTTGAAACTAAGCCACTCAGGAAGAATAGGAAGACCTTGCTCAATGTTGAAAACCAACTAGAAGCAGTACCAGTGGTAGGAGATAAGAGATTATGACAAAAAAATTACAAAGCAGCAGAATGTAGTATAAATGCCAACCATTGTTGAGCTATGATCTCCAGAGTCTGTATAGACACTTTCAAGCTTAGCAAGTAGTGTGTCATCATAAGCATTTCCGCTGCAGTCATGACAAGAACATCAGATTTCAAATAGTACCTTAATTCGACAGTTGTATTCATGGTGTACCCAAACATATTTATGGGGCAAAATAAAGGTAAATGAGGCATTGAGATTTCAAACCTGGCAGTTACTTGGCTGTTGTAGAAATCTCTGACGACAGGGTTTCCTTCGGCATCACGAGCACCAGCATGCTGCATAGAAAGAGTCAGTACTCGGTAGAATGCAATTTGTCTTGTTTTCCAAAGGACAGGTAAGCAAAGGAAACAGCAGATGCTAAACAAAAAACAATTCAGCAATGCTTAATTTCACTTGTTTCCTCCCCGGTAAACAACTGTGCTCATGTACCTTTTTCCAAATTCTATTACCTATGGTAGTACTAACATCACGTCATCATGTCTATTTTGGGCTTTGTCTCCGGGCCTACAAGTAGGGACCACAGAGAAAAGGCTACTTGGTTAATATGACATACGATTCACCTGTTTACCTGGAATATTAATCCAAGTGTACTGCTCCATTTAGGCCTGAACGGTCGACTATATTCAATGCCAGCAGTAACTCGTCCAATTTTAAGGGGCCCATGGTCAGGATGGTCCCCACCATGAATAAGTGTTCCAGGAGTCCTAGAGTTCTGGCAAAGGAAATAATTATAAGAACATATACATGATGGAATCATGTACATGATTCTCAACTGATGGAATCATGGAACTGTAAAGATGATATCATATTAAAGGTAAATACCTGAACCATGATAGTTCTGGAGGTCCTCTTATTGTCGTCGTCAATCCAAGGGTCAGTGTAGTTTAATCGAAATATAGAATCTATCTGGCCCCTCTCCAGTGAGAGATTCAGCTTCTTGTTCCTCCCAAAAACATTCCGATGAGAATATGCAAAGCTGTTTGAAAACTCCAGTGTGAGATTTTTTTTTTGACATGTGCAATTTCGGTTTATCCAGGCACATCTATATCAGTAAATCTAAGTATCTAACTATCTAAGATCAATTACAAAATTAAAATCAGCATCTGAATTTGTGCAGTTCCTAAAGGCTGCTTGGGCATTGGTGGGTCATCTTAACTTAGCCCGCCCCAAACATGGTGTGATGGTGGGGAATTGGGGATTGAGGACAGCTTCTATCACAAGCATAAGAGCACCTATAACTGGTACTTTAAGTCCATCCTTCTTTATAGCTGATAATTTATGAAGCTTCTTGAGAGTGTTAAGCCCATCCAAAAAGGCTCAAAACCCAACTGGAGTTAAGAAAAAGCCACTATCACAACATATCACAACATTACATACAGAAACAAGCTACATTCCAGAGAGAAAAATCATAACAAAACTTTTTGTCCCAAACAAATTAAGGAAAGTTAGGAATGAAATCTCCTCAAAGTCAAAGAAACGAGAGCCTTGTAATAAAACTTACAAAACTAAAACGCTAAGCCCTACATCCTACCATTAGAACTGAGAGCCTAAATCATCGCCCGAAATCTTCTTATGTCATGGTTCTGGTACGTGGATCGCTAACTTCCATGCACTCCTATCCAAATCCAACTCTTTGGACACATTCCAACCCCCCAAGTCTCTTTTAACTGCTTCCTCACACATCAGTCTTGGTCAACCTCTTCCTCTTATGTTTTCGGTACGTCTTAAAATTATACTACATACTAGTGTCTTAGAAGGCCTCCGTTAGAGATGTCCAAACTATCTCAAACGATATTAGACAAGATTCTCTTCAATTGGTGTTACCCCACTCTATCATGTATATCATCATTGCAGATTCAATCCCGCCTTATGTGTCCACCACAGATCTACCGTAGCATCCTCATTTCCACTACACTCATCTTCTGCACATGTCATCTTTTAGTCACTCAGCATTCCGCTCTATATAGCATCGCAGGTCTGATCGCCATTCTATATAATTTACTTTTTTAACTTTTAAGGGACTTTTTTATCACACAGGGCACCCAATGCTTGGTGCCATTTCACTCACCCCGCTCTTATTCCAGAGGAAACAAGATAACATAATTAACATTGACCATTATGTTAAGGGTAGGTTGTCACATGTTAATCCTAGCATTACAAACAGCACCAGAAAGCTGAAGACATACACATTGAACTGTGAAAGAACCTACTGACCTGCCAATAAGTCCAGAAAGTGGTCCACTCGTTATCCTACAGAAAATACAGCATGTCATTATCTCATAAAAAATAACTAAAATTTGGAATGTAATTTGCAGATATGATACATGTTGTCTTTGAAATCTAGTATATTTACCACTTCAGCACCTTGCAGCTAAGAAACAGATTTTATGAAAGCATACAATGCACTCAGTTGAGTTCACTTAGCAAGCACCACCACTACTACTCACCCACTCGAAATGCCACCACCGGCAGAGAATCCACCAGAAGGGCGTTCAAAAAGATTCATGACAAGATCAACTTTATTAGAATCTGCTGAAGACAATAAGTAAGAAAAAGGTACTTAAGAACAGAAAGACCAGCTTAAAAAATGGGAACTAAACAAATTAGCTTCACCTCCGACTGGCTGTGGAATTATTGTAACATCCTCCATAATTCCCATAGTGAGTATTGTCTCAACATCTCTTTTCACTTGTGCTATATTGTAAGCCTATTTTCATCATTAGAAGTTGAGACAGATAAAAAATCATCAAGACTACAGGACGCGAAGTGTAAAATTAGCATCCAACCAAGTCTACATTCATTACCAAAATACTTCTAGTTCAGATCATACTTTAAAATACCAGACTGGGCTGGAAAAAAGAGAAATCGGCGCCTAGTCCGGTTCAGTTTAGCTAAAGGATCGTTCAAGCATTTTGCCCACTTCAAACCGAAGAAAACCCCGTCGAACCAGGCGGTTTTGAGGAGAACCGGAGGAAACAGGACACGGTTCGACCATGTTAGGGCTGAGTTTCAGAGGAGGTTTGCAATGGATGAAGAGGGGCGGTAGCAGCTGCTGCTGAGAACTGGGTTGTGAACGGAAGGGGTAACAAGGTGGAGAGCACTCACTCTCTGGCCTCCGACCAGAATTCTCGCCGGCCAGGGCTAAGGCTCTGAGACACTAATTGGTAAAGTCCTTTTTATTGCTTGCCTCCAGATTACAGCCTACGCCTCCTTATATGACGCAGACAACCCAACTAATATCATATCTTAACCGAGTCTGCAACCAACTCGGAAACTATCTCTAATACGGCAAGGAACATCCGAACCTACTATGCTAAGTAATATAGGATTCCTAATAGATAACCATCCTTTCCAAAGCAGCCGCTCTTGCCAAAAGACTCAGCCGGCCGACTGTAACCCATCCTCTATTGCTGCCGCTGCCACTGTGTAACATCCCAAAATTTTGAAATTTGAAAATGTGAAGCTTTTGAATTATTTTACATTATATTTGATTTGAATTTGGACTTTATGGGATTTTTCTGAAAAATTTGGTGAAGGTTCCAGAAAGTTATAAAGGTCAAGAAAGAAATAAACAAGTTTAAATAATAGAGAAGTAAAATCTAAAAGTACGAATCTGAAAAGATGATGTAGTATAAGAAGGGAGAAATCTAAGTTCAAGGTATAAAATCTCATTTTGGGAAATAATGACATAAATAGCAATAAAAGTAAATGAATAAAATACAAGCACATACACATACATAAACATATGTGTACACACAAATCTTGCAAAGAAGAGTTGAGCAATATAAAAAAACATATACATATATATGCAAAGTTAAATAAGCCAGCAAAAATAACAATATGTAATATATGTATATACCCATATAACCTAAATAATAATAACATAAACATCGAAAGCCGAAGGCAAATTAAATAAAATAGAGATTAGAGAAATATTACGTTTTGGTATCTAAATAATTGAAACAAGATTCAAAATTAAATTGAAATCAATAATGTTAACCAGGAAATAAAAATTAAGTTAATAACCCAAATTCAAACAATGTGCTTAATCCCCCCCCCCATCATCTTTTTCCTCATTCTCCTTTTTTTTCTCTATTACATGTGGGGCCAGCTTTCTTTTTCTCCCTCTCTTTCTCCCAATCTCCCATCGCTGATCGGGGCGGCCCTGCGCCTACGGTCTCCTTCTTTTCCCTTCTCTCTTCTTCCCACGGCAGAGCCCGCTCCACGTCCACCCTTCCCACGCCTGCCGCCGCCCTGTCTCCCTCTGCGCCAAACTGCCCCTGTCGCGTCGCCTCGCCATCCCCCTCCGCTCAGCTCTCGGCCTCCGCGTGGCAGTCATGCACCAGCCTCGCCACCGATTTCCGTCGCCCACGGTTTGCCCCTGCCCGCCTGTTCTTTTTCTTTCCTCGCTCGTGGCCACTGCAGCCCTCCTGATGCCGCGCAACCCACCGCCTATAAAGCTTGCCGCGGCGCCATTCTCACCGCCGAGCCTCCTCTCCTCCCATAGCCTCTAATCGAACGCCGGTGCGAATCGCGCCGGCGTCCCATTCTTCCCAACTCCGCCGTCGGGTGCGCGCGATTCCTAGGAGGCAACGCAATTCCGTTGTCCCGAGCTTCCTCGGTGCGGCAAGCTGCCGTACCATCCTCCGAGCTCGCGAAGTTTATGCGCCGCCGCGTCGCTCCCTCCCGCCGCCGCCGCCGCCGCCCTACTCCGTGACCCCGCCGCGCCGACACTTCCATCGTCTTCACGCCGCACAAGGAATCCGTTTTGCTCGTCGCTAGCCCTCCCGCCGCCTTCGCCGACGAGCCGCCACCCGGAGTTCCTCTGTTTCGGTCCCTGCTGCCGCTCGGTTTATTTGCCACTCCACTTCTTTCCTGTCAGGTAACAACTGAGCCTCTGCTGGCTAGAGCTGTGTGCCTCCACTGAGGCGACCAGCGGTTCGATCCCCCTGCCCGCGCGGTTTAGGAATCGAGTATAGGTTTGTTTTGCCAAAAACAGTGACCCAAGAAGCCACACAGAGGAAATAACTTAGTCCATAAAAGTGCTAACAAATAATTAGATTATAAATGAGCCCAACAACATTTAATCCTGAATTAGTTATTATTGTATGTTAGCAGTTAAGGCATTTTAAGTCTTATGTTAGAGATCATTAAATACAAAACAAAGACAATGTAAGAGAGGGTTTAATAGTGTTGCAAAGGCACATACTCTCATGAAATGACGGTTTAGTAAATGATGTGGAAGTAACCAATGCAAAAGTTATTTAGGGAATAAATAAGCTTAATAAATACCTAAACATGAATTAAATGTTACATGTAGTAGCTAATATTCTTTTAACCTTGTGTATTAAATCCTAAACTCCTAACTTAAAGTATGGTGAGGAATTAGCTAAGACCAGTGTGTAGGTCATGATGTTCTAGCATGTAGAAATTAAGTAATTAGGGTAAATCTTTACCAATTAAAAGAATTAATAGGATCATAATGTAGGTAAATGCCCACATGGAATGATACCTAACAAGTAAAGTTACTACACAATAAATCATGAATCCTTGCACATTAGAGAATGATGTAGAAACTAACCATTCGCAAAGTTAGGCCATGAAGTATTGTCTTTAACCCTAGCAACTAGGATAATCTTTTACTGTTAAATAATGAGAAACCTAAGCCAAATAACAACCAAAGTGCAGAGATTTTCTAATTAAATGTATATATAAACATCTATACGTATATGTAAATAAGTGGTTAGCGAAATGCGTGTGGCATGTATGCTACTCACTAGTAAAAACAACCATACAATTTTGTGTTCACCGTAGACCTTATTAACAATATATATATGTAACACTGTCATTAACATACTGCCAATCATGAAGTTTTAAATGATAGTTTTAGTTAATAATAATAACAAAATATAATCATGTGTAGCAGGCTCGATTTGTAAAAGGATAAAATATCGATGATCGTAATTTTGAGAGCACTCAAATCAAAAGGGTCATAATAATAAACAGATGCTAAAATATAATAGCCCTACGTCATCAAGTATCAAAAATAATCTCACAGGCATGTAAATACTCTAAAATAAACATTTAAACAATAACGCGGATAATTAGGGTCGCATAAAATACTGCATCCCAAGCTCTGCCCCGATAGCCGAGTTTAAACTAGAATTAGAAGTGGAGCTAAGCCTAATAGTAGCTAAAGTATGAGCAAGCTAATAATAGTGCCATTAATTAAATCCTAACACTAGCTCTAGTACATAATAGTATTGAGCATAATTGTATATATAACAAGTTAGGACCCATAGGAGTAGATCCCTAATTCAACTTAAACTTAGCTTAGCTATGAATGAAGATACGTAAAATATGATAATGGGATTATTAGAGATTTAAATTTTAATCAATTACCATATATGAATAAATATTGAGCCTTTGCTATTTATCTTAATCTAATTAGTAAGTAAAAGCCTATATCAGAGATTATTCTAAAAAAACTTAATAAATATATCCAAGTTAAAGTTAAGGGAGTAAAGTGGGTTGTATTGATTCGTCGGAAATTATGATTTAAAAGACTTAAGTTCTAAAAGAAGAAATTCCTAGACTTAGCTTTTTGGACAAGTGTTATAATACTTTTGACTAAAAGATTTATAGAATAAGTACAGATCTCATCCATCAGTCCAGTCTGCCTTTATCATAACCTGAGTTGCAAGGAATGCATACCCTAGAGATAAAATTTATACACTAAACTCCTACACCAGTCTATAGATCTAACCCGACTCATGGAACTTCCTTGATAAATAACAAAATAATAAAAAGAGATTATTAATAAAAAGATCAAGTTATCATATGCTATTACCAACCTTGCCTCAAATCACCGAATCACCCATTAACTCGTAATAAAACTAAATTGAGTTTATTCGGATTTATTTGGATCTTTTTGAGTTATTTGCTTTTATTTGGATTCATTCGTTTATCGCGTAGTTAGAAACTGGAGTCCCGAAGAATGAATGGATCAAGCGAGATCGAGATCAAGTTGACGATAAAGACTGAAAGCTCAAGACCATCAAATGATATAGCTTTGAGTGAGCTCAAGACCGCGGTAAACCGTGCCAGGCGAGTTAACACTTTGAACATATTGAACCCAGCATTTTAAAGTTATTTCCTTTTAAATTAACAAAGTGCATGCTATTATTTCACGAGATATGATATGTTCAGTTTCAGCAAGCTAGTTATGCCCTGTTATTGCTATTGTTCATATTAATCTCCTTGCCATACTTGGAAATGTGAACCTTGTAGCCATAGTAAGAAATAGCATATGATTTCACAAAGTAAGTCCCTATTTATATGACATGCTTAGGAATGCTAGCAACTTGGGGTGACACTAATGCCCCAAGGAAAACTCCTCAAACTATTTTAAATCATATGGTGCGATGCCATATGTAGTGTTGGTGCGATGCCGACACTTAGCGTATGTTGCGATGTCATACGCAACCCTTGGTGCGATGCCGAGGGTTAACTTATGGTGAGATGCCATAAGGATGGTTGGTGCGATGCCAACCATAAGCATATGGTGCGATGTCATATGCCGCCCTTGGTGCGATGCGATAAGGTTAGTTGGTGTGATGCCAACGCGTATGGTGCGATGTCATACGCCGCCCTTGGTGCGATGCCAAGAGGCAACTTATGGTGCGATGCCATAAGGGTTGTTGGTGCGATGCCGACAACAAGCATATGGTGCGATGTCATATGCCGCCCATGGTGCGATGCCAAGAGGCAACTTATGGTGCGATGCCATAAGGTTAGTTGGTGTGATGCCAACATGATTTCATGAATTATTACAACTAATGGTTTAAAAACGTGATTTCAAACCTGCTAGGTCGTAGCAAATTTTAAGTAATTGTATTCAAAAGCACTCTTTAGCAAACAAAATAGCCCTATGCCTTTCCATTGTCAAGCCATGCATGTTATATATTTGCATTACGTGTGTTGGCTTGCGAGCACGGGTCGGAGTGCTCACGCCGCTTTGCGACAAAATTCGAATCAGAATCAAATCACCTCGCCTCGGAACAAGATTGGACAAACCGGCGAGAAGATGAAGATGTCAAGGGCTAGGTCGCGAACCTCCGGTTGGTGCTGTGGGCATGTCTGAAGGTCCCACTGTGTGCTTCATCATTCTTCTTTGTTTATTGATTTCGGCCTAATCGGCCCACGAGTAAGTTTATTATTATAATTACGCTTCCGCATGATATGAATTTTGATAATCAGAACTGTAATCTGTGTGCACTAACTACTGATCCAGGGATTAGTGCGATAGGTTGCGGAAGGGAGATTCGAACCCAAGAAGTAGCTGTTGGTACCTCAACTACATCGCTGCTAGCCACTTCTCCTTTGTCAGTCATTGTGTCTCATAGGCAAGATAGGTGGTATCATAGCTTTGTGAACCACCGGTTGAACCAGTGAACCACTGGACCGGGAGCCCCCCCAGGTCAATGACTGTCCGGTTTTTAAAACTATGGTTTCAGTTTGCTCGAGTGCTCCTTCCATAGATTCAGAATATAGAAATTGTGCAAAATTATGTTCGAGTATGAAAAACCTATACATAAATGATTAAAGAGTTTGGTAGATAGGCTCCGACCACACTTGTTTACATTGACTGTAGCAATAGTTCTTATGAGTTATGATTTTCGTTCTAGCATTTGCATAGCAACTTCAATACCACATCAAAGCAATGCTTCAATGCACAGTATGGTATCAAGTGTAAAGCGGAAACGGTTCTTAAAATCATATGCCACGCAAAATGGTTCAATAAGAACATAATCAAAATAAACATGTATATAAATGTCATCAATACTGCTTCTATAGTAGATAAAACACAAATACGGCAAGAGAACTTTTGAAAATGCTCTGACCTGCCCCTTCTTGGTAGCAAGTTGCCGGAGTATGGTCTCTGGTTGTGTCTTCCCAACAGTTGGTTCACCACTAATGATGGAGCAAAATGGATAGAGAAGGAAGAAGATAAGAAAGAGCATAATATTACATGGCTATAAAGCAGTGATCGGTGAAGAGATTCTCATTAAGTCAAGCTATGGTTCTCACGTTTTTCTATCCAGAAAGCGAATAGTGATATTATTAACCTCAGCTTCAGAAACTTGTAGCCTTAGAATCCCTCCAGAAAGAATCTCAGCACATGAAACCTGAAGCCAAATCAAGGATCTTTATTGATTTATCATTAGCAATCAAAATACTTTTTGCAAGTTAAAACTGTAAAAGATGTTGGTTTTGACCTAAAATAGTAGACACCCTTTTTTTGGTAAATTCGACTAACCAATAGGTTGTTAACTACCACACAGTCACATTTTCCAACACATATTTCTAGTTCTGTTAGGACTAAGATCACAAAGAGTCTGAAACATGATTTGAGATTAGAAGTTGCATACTTCCTACTTTACATACCAGGAAAGTAAGTAACAAATAACACAGGAATAGCGCAAACTATGTTGTATGCCCTACCTATTTGATATTGGTAAGAGATATGCAACGGCTAGTGGGTTAGAGAAGCAAGAGATTAACAACCCAATTGCCATGATAGTAGGCCTCTAGAAGGCAAAGAAGTTACAGAGTATGTTATTTAAGACAAATGGGCACTAGATGCCTATTATTTGGCAATTATATTAAACAAATTGCAATACAACACGAAGTAGCACAAAACAACAAGTATTATGAGACTATGTATAACAATGGAACATGAACTATATTGAATATTTCCCCGCATACCAAGCCAGTTAGACCACGCTTCTGATACCATCCATTAATAGACTTGATCACTTGATCCAAATGTCTTATATTGATTATTTTCCCTGCATAATGTAACACCAAAAACTCAATTGGGTCTCAACAACAAATTCGAGAAGCTAACAAGAGTACATTAAGATTACACGAGGAAATGAACTCTACATCCTTCCTCTGCAAAGAAAGGATACCAAGAAATTAGGTGATGATAGATTGATCTATGTTACCATGAATTTCAGTGGAGTGTGGAAAAACATTATTCTTTTAAGATCAAGACTAAACCAACAATAAGACAACAATGTGAGACTACAAAGGAGTGTGCTTCATTTGCTGACCACATTGCATTGCAATGTCTCATAACTATGTTGCATCATTTAATCTAGTGAAATCCTAATACGACCAAAAGCTGAAAAATGAAGCGCTAATTCTCAATGCCCTACCTCATTCTAGAATAATAATGTTATGCTAGGTCAAATATATAGGATACTAAACAGAGTTATGTACGCTCGGCGACTCCTTGTGCAAACTTCTAGTAGAAAACATCAATTTAAATTGCCTAAAGCTAACATGTAGTAACAGTTCATGTAACATTGTGTAAAGTAAATCAACCAAATGTAACATTTCGCCCAGACAGGCACACCCTCATTAAACAATTTTATAACATCATTGCACGTCATCCAACATAACAGGCTCTTAAACATGAGAAAAACTAAAATGTCTACCATGGCGGCCACGAAATGCGTCCTCCAGAAACTTGGAAGGCAGCATGTTGGCACCCTCGCAGACAAGCCCATGGAAGTCCTGGTTCGGCTCCACCTAAACCACAAAACCACCCAAAATCCGCAAGCTTCAGTTCCAGAATTAAGCATTGCGGAGGTGAATTGGGAAACAAACAAAAACTGGACCTCAAAGACGAGGCGAATGCCGTCGCGGGTGTCGACGGCAACGGGCATGCAGGAGCGGAAGAACCCGCTCTCCACGACGCGGTGCACGTCCTCCCGCACCTCCCGCACCGTGAGCGCCGCGTTGGGGCGGCACGCGCGCAGCGCGGCCACGGCCGCGGCCTCCAGCTCGGCCCGCTCCAGGGGCTCCCCGTCCTTTCCCCGCACCACCACCTCGCTGATCAGCACCCGCTCCTCGACCCCACCCCCTCCACCATCCTTCCCGTGCCTCCGCCGCTCGGCCCGCGCGGCGGGGATGCGGGGGAGAGACGCGGCGACGCGGCGGGTGGCGGCATCGATGGCGCGGCCTATGTGCGCGAAAGGGAGCGCGGCGGAGAGGAGGGCGGGCGCCGGCGCAGGGGCCGGGGCCGCGCACGGGAGCTTGACGCCGGAGGAGACGAAGCGGACGTCTCGACGGGGCCCCATGGAGGCGGAGGCGGGGGTGCAGATTAGGGTGGTGGAATTGGAGTTGGGCTAGGGTTTAGGGTGTTGGTGACGAGGCGGAGTAGGGGAGCGCGAGGGTTCCGTCCGCCATGGGCGATGGCCGATGGGGGGAGGCGGCGGAGGCGGAGGCGGAATGGTGGCGTTCCGGGCCTTCGCGTTTTCGGCGTGCTGATTGTGTTGTTTTCTGGGGACGATAAGAGCCGCTCGATGTAGTCTCGAGATCTGTACTGGGAAGCCGATGCGTGGATCTGATCCGTTGGCTGGTTATAGATAATAGGCTTAGGCCGTTCTCAATGGAGAGTTTCATGGCGTTGTCTTCAAAACTGTCACATCATGTAAAATGAAATGAAATATGGATGAAACATCCATTCTCAATGCATAGTTTCATTCCATTGTTTCATAGACATTTAATTTCATGACTCGTATAGAGTTGGTAATCGTGCCAAGAGAGTTTCATCTAGATGAAACTCACTTCTTCTGTCTCTTCTTAAAAATGTTGCTATATTATCAAAAATACCTATGTGACAGCCTATTTAATGTAGATGAAACTCCCACTGAGACTGGCCTTATAAGCATACTACAACCTCTGTGACGAAGTGCATAAACCAAGCTTGTCAGGATGGTGGTTCCTAGTCTTTGTCCAATGGGTCAGTCTTGGGCTCAGACGGCCGTTAAGGCCCGTGTAATAACGGGCTGTCTTGCGTGCCAGCCGGGCAGTTAAGGCTAAGCGGGCGTCTTGCACTAGCCCATTAAGCGAAAAAATTGAAAAAATAAGAAAAATTATAGAAAATTAAGAAAAATTGTAAAAAATTTTGTAGAAAATTCAGAAAAAATATAAAAAATTGTAGACATTGTTAAACACAAAAATAAATATTTGCAATGACATAATGAGCTTTATTAATTTATTAAATTACATGGGATGGCTGACTCATTAAAAATTTTACCAAGTAAAAACTCAATTTGAGAAAACCTTGGTAAAGAAAAAAGAGTACAACCTATAAAGCTCATTAGTGATTACATGTGAAGAAAAATATTGAAAATCCTATTCATTGCTATCTAAATACAAATTCTCAAAAGATTTTTCTAAATCTTTATTATCTGCAGTATGTTGGAGTCTTGATTCAGTTTGTTCCTAGTCTTTGACGGTCAGAAGTACTTCGACCATCTCGTTGGAGAGACTTGTTCGTCGCTCCTCGATTATTCTTCCGGAAAGACTGAATGCTGACTCTGAGGAGACTGTAGAGACAGGAACAGTCAACACATCCCGCGCTAATATGGATAACACTGGATATGATACCTTCTGGGTTTGCCACCATGAGAGGATGTTCAACTCCTGCTCGAAACTGACGCTATCACTGTTGAGATAGCTTGATATGTTTCCAGTGCTTTGTCGCCTTCCTCCTCCTAACTGCTGTGTACCTGCACTTGCACGAGAACTAGACGAAGAACCAAAAATCTTGCCCCGTTGCATAGCCCCCTAGAGGTGCTAGGGACTACCGGGGGTCTTTCCAAACGCACAGACCCAAACTTATTTTCATATTTATTATATACCTCATATAATTTATCCTTAACTAATGTAAAGTATGAACAATAGTCTAAATCGGTAGCCCCACTTAAAACTTGTAAAACATTTATAAATCCTTGTAGTTTGGCCTTAGGATCCAAAATAAAAGCAAATGCATATAAAATAGGAACTTCTCTCCAATATTTTAAAAACCTAGTTTTCATGGCAACTATAGCATCCCGTAGTATAGGATCATTTTCAAAAGCCTTTAGGTGAGTGGCAATTTAAACAATATTATCAACAATCATAGGAGATGTAGGGTAGTATACTCCAGAAAGACAAACTGTAGCTTTATGAAAAATTTCTAGAAAGGAAAATATTTTTTCACCAACAACCCAATCGTCCTCAGTAAGTTCAGAGTCTCTAACTTGGGTTCTACTAGAGGAGCTACGAGATTGATGACTTTGGGTGTGGAGGAAAACAGATAAAGTGCTCTTATATGGCAATATATGTTTAAGCATAAGGTAAGTAGAGTTCCATTTAACAGGCATGTCTAAACCAAATTTTCTAGGACGAACATTCATTGCTACGCAAAAACTCTTATATGCAGCTATTCGTTGGTTAGAACAATTAATAAATGAAATTGCATCCCTAAAAGAATCAATACAAGCATATAATCTTTTTAAACCAGATTTAACAATAAGATTAATAATATGACAAGCGCAACGTTGATGCAATAAGAAAGAGTGTGCATAAGTATTAAACAAAGGAGTAAGAATTTCCATAGCTTTAGTGTTTGCAGCTGCATTATCTAAAGTTATAGAAAAAATCTTATCCGTGAGGCCAAAATCTTCTACAACTTTAATAATACTTTCTGTAATATTTTCAGCACTATGTGAAACATTAATTAATTTAAATCATATAATTCTTTTTTCCATTATCCAATCATCATTAACATAATGAGCAACAACACTAATATAATCCTCTCTAGTCCTACCACTCCATATGTCAGAAGTCAAAGCAATAGAGAATGTACAGGTATGAAACATTTCTTTCAATTTATCACGACAATTGTTATAATATTTAATTAAATCTCTACTTGTTGTTTGCCTAGATACAGAAGTAAATCGAGGGTTATTAGCAGTCCTAATATATTTTTGAAAAGCATCAGACTCACCAAAATTTAAAGGTAAATCTTGAGAAGCAATTAATCTACAAAGAGATTCGCGAGCTACCTCTAGGTTGTACTCCCACGTACGTACCGAGCCGTCGGGGTTATATTGCAGCTGTGTCTGGCGCATTTGTATTCCTTGCCCTTTTTTTTGCAGCTTGCAGCATGTCGTTGTAGATGACCCGTCCCACCTGAAGATTTTGCAGTCAATTCATTACCACAAATTTTACAAACAAAGATACCTCACTTCGCCCATCATTGTCGGTCTTGAACTTCTTGTCGAAATCATTCCAAACTGTTGATGTACTAGCTCTTGTTCTTTTTGCACCCGTGCTTTGGGTCGTGGATGCACTTGTTGAGCCAGCAGAAGATGGGTCGATTGGTCCCTGCGCCACCGGGGCTGTCGTTTCTTCGGCATCTCCAGTTTGTACATGTGGACCTTCCACGGATGGATATGCTTGTTGAAACGATTGCATATCCTCCGCTGAGAGGCCGAATTCGGAGAGTTGAAAATCGTAGCTCTCCATTAAATCAACTGCAAATTGAAATAGTAAAGAACGAGTAACTTACTATTAAACTAACAAATAATAGCAAAAAATTAAACCAACAAATAATACCAAAAAATTAAAATAAGACAGCATTATTACCTCCTTTGCAGCTCTCACGAAAAAATTTGAAGATTTTTGAATTTTCGGAATTTTGCCTGAATTTTGACCAAATTTGCGCAAACACTTTCAGATTTTTCACAGCTAAACCGAGAGAAGAATCAGATTTGAGGTGTGGAAGATGGAGGCCGGGTGCCCCCTATTTATAGGAAACTTTTCAGATTTTTTTCGAATTGTTTACCACCCAACGGTAAAAAAACGGCTATTTTCAAATTAATCGGGCCGGGTGTGCCGTGCCGGCCCGGCCCGCCTCGCCTCCGTGCCGTGTCGTTCGCGGGCTGGGTCTACAGTGCCGGGCCGCGGTGCGGCCCGTCACGGCCCGGCCCATTTGGACAGCTCTAGTGGTTCTAGGTAAAATTATTTTTGTCTGATAGAATTAGATTATAGAATCATAATTTTAGCAGATTTTTTAAAACATACATAATTTATATAAAAGTTTATATTTAGATAAAAGTTAAATTATATTTTCTAAATATGCAAGTCTATAGTAGAATTTTTGAATTTAGTTTTGTAATTTAAGTACATTTATTCATGTTATATTGAATTAAGGTTGTTTTTAAAACTTATTTAATTTTTTTAATAAACTAATAATATAAAATCCCAATATATCAAATATAATACTTTTTTAACTTAGAACAACATGTAAACAACAAAACAAAGTAAATTAAACTAGTGTAACTTAAATTAGTAATAGGTAATATAAAATTCAATATGCTAATATAATTTATTATTTGGATCATGATCCTATCCGATTTGAGCACGATCATAATGATTATATACGACCTTACCTTCAGAATCATAATTATGCGAAATTCCGATCTATGCATCGATCTGTATCATATCAGACCCATGGGATCATATGAGACCATGATCTGTGACGCGATCCTGACAATCTTAGTATGAACTATAAAATCTAGCCGAGTTAAAAAATAGCTAATCTGATTGTCTTAACTCAGAACCAAACGCAGCCTATGCATAGTTGGCTTTGTGAAATTGTACCCTTTATCGGAAGTAGTTGATGACTTGATGGCTTGATGCTAATTTACACGTTTTAGGAGCCTGCTTCTATCTGATAGTACTCGCGCGCGTTTCAGGGGTAGAGAAAAAGGCATCTACCTCGGCAGTCATACACGTGTAGAAGTGCAAATAGAGCGGATATTTTTCGACTGTTCATCCGTCCGTTTTAATTTGGATATAATTCGAAGTAAATTTTTAGATATCCGAAGGTTTTGTCGGATACGGAAACGGAGTCGGATATTTTTTGTCGGATACGGAAACAGATTCAGAAAAAGCATTATCCGACGGATACAGAACTATTCGAGTATTTTTTCAGATAGTTATCGGATATGGAAACGGAGTCGGATACCTGACCTCTCCGGATACCGGATACGAAGGCCTTGTAGAATCATTTGCTAAATATAATGAAGTTAAATGAACTAGTGATGTACCTGATTACTTGGCTATGGACAATTCGTACTTTTGAACCATGTGACATGTAGCTAGTTAGCTCCTACTTGTTTAACTAGTCTCTATCATTTACTTTCTACTTTGCTAGCTAGAATTTATTAGTTGTTTAACTTGTCTCTGTCATTATGTAAAATTTGCTTTTGCGTATTATCCGATTAAATATTCGTGATCAAAACTAATCGTATTCGGAGCGGCATGTATTCGCTCTATATTTGTAATCGAGAATATCCGTATTTGTATTCGTATCCAGCACTATCCGTGTCTAACTCTGACTCCGACAAAAAATATGGAAAAGGATACGAGATAAGCAATATTCATCCGTATCCGCTCCATTTGCAAACACGTGGGAGAGAACAATCAAGCGGCCTTTAGCGCCCCCTCTCACATGAAACAGAGAGTATGGATACTCGTGGTATGACTGAGATGGGTACTTTTCGTTGACTTATATTTTTAAGTGGTTATATGAATAAATCGAATACCGATAAGATAATAAATTATTTTAAACAATTATTATAATAAGTCGTTTCGAAATGATGATAGTGAATCTTCTTGTTTGTTTTCTTGAAATAAACCATAAGCCAAAAAACTAGGGCTATGGGTTATAACTGTGGTACATGGTTTTTGGTCCTAACACGAGCGGTTGTGTGGATGAACGGAATGCCGATAAGCCATTTCAAAAAAGTTGTCCCGATAAGCTATTTTGAAATAACGATGGAGAAACCGTCGCGTTAGTTTATTTGATAGAAGCCATAAACTGAAAGAATTCGGCCTTAATGCATTATTGTGCTCTTTGTAGCTCTATATATGAGTCTATTCATATTGGTTTTTGTTTCTAACTTTTATTTAAAGAGACCAAAAGCTCTTATGAATACTCGCCTTTCCGAAGTGGCGTCCCCACTCATCTCACTCCTGTCTCACTTCAAGGATAAGGCAGGGTGTTACAGTGTGTATCACGCACCCCACTTCTCTTACTCTTGTTTTGCGCATGTATCTCTCTCACGTGTTCCACCTGTCATCGCTCTTTTTAAAAGTTTTTTTTTCAATCACTACTATTTATTTTTAATCAAAAGTTATCAGTTGCATCTAATATAAACATGCCCCTTAAAAAGAAGCATTACGCTTAGCAAAAACGGGAAAGGGACAATACCAAAATAAAATGTGTTGCCTACAAGCAACCATGCCACTTCTTAAGCACTTCATCCGTTCTATTTTTACTTGCTTTTTTTTTATTTTTTACAGTCTCCGTAACACGATTTAATTGTTACTTTTATAACTTTATGTTAAGTTATTCTAATAAAATTAGAATATTATTAAAAAATTGACTAATGATATAATTTCCATATATCAAAGCTACATAGTTTTAAACTAACTGGTAGTCAAACCTTGAAAATTTTGACAGCATGAATCCATGATCATCAAGTAAAAAAGAATGGACAAAGTAATAACTGAGAACCCACCCTCTTACCCATAGAGCATACCTGCTATCTACTTTTGCATTGAACAGCTCTTACATCGTCAATGCATAATTTTGACAGTATATTGTGAAGTAAACTCTCCTAAGAAATGTGAATGGTTAGTTTATGGGGACAGTGCCTGTGTTATGCAATCTACGATTTAATGGAGAATCTGCTTGTGCTAGATGGAACATAGAAGATTTTTTAAAATCATTTAAATTTTATTTCGAATTACAGTAATATACATGCTTTTTTATTTTATAGAAATGACCATATGTCACTGCACGGTTGGGCGACATGGGCAAGTGATCCAACGGTTAGGTCACTTGATTTTTTTTAAATAATTTAAATTTTTTCTCAAATTACAGTAATATACCTGCTTTTTTATTTTATACAAATGACCATCTATCGCCGCACGGTTGGGCGACATTGGCAAGTCACCCAACTATTGGGCGACACGAGGCCAAATCGCCCAACCGTTGGGCCACTTGCCCATGTCGCCCAACTATAGGGCGACTAGTGCCTAGTCACTCAATTTGGTTGAACGACTTTACCTTAGTCGTCTGATAGTTAGACAATTTAAAATAATAATATTTTTTATTTTATTAAGCGGATGAAAATAATTGTGGGGGAGTAAATGGCAATTGTTGTAGGGTGGCTCCCACCTAAGCCCAGTAGGCCTGTTAGAAGTAGAGATGGCAATGGGTACCCGAAACCCGATACTCGGTGGGTTTTTACTCTATTAGGGCATGGGTCTGAGTCAATTTCCTAACCCATGGGTCTCTTAATGGGCGAAAAGCCCAACCCATCGGGTCTGCCGGGTTCGGGTTCGTTCCTGTAGTACCCAAACCTGTAAACCCATGGGTAATATAAACCCGATCCATAGGAGTTATAAACCCAGACTCCTAGCCTCCCAGGCAAACCAGCCCAGCCCATTAGCCATTTAGCCCCAAGCCCCAAAATCCAATGCGGCAATGCCCCATTACCCATACGGCTAACCCTAGCTAGCACTCGGTCACGGTCACTACTCACTCCTCCCCAGTCCCCACCCCAATTCAACAGCCACCGCAGCGGCGCATTTGGCGCTCCGCGCTCGGTCTCCGGTAGTCTCCACGCTCGCCCTCCCGTCCCGCGGCTCCCGCTCCTGCTCCCGCCACTCTCGCCGCACGCTTGTCCTCCCGCACGCCCTCGCCTTCCAGTTCAGCCCGCCGCCCCCACGCCGCAGCCAACGCGCATCGCAGCAGGAGGCCCTTGGCCATGGCGCTGCCCTCCAGCTCCAACGAAGATGGCCAGTGAACTTCTTCCTCCTCTCCATTAACCATTCTTGCAGCTCACATTACTGAACCCACGGGCGACCCGTGGGTACCTGTTAACCCAGTGGGCATGGGTCTGGGCAAAAATCTGCACCCGTCACGGGTATGGGTTTTTAGCGGGCACGTCCAACTTTCATGGGCACGGGTTTGGGATAGCAAAACCCAGCGGGTTTGTGCCCGTTGCCATCTCTAGTTAGAAGGCTGTAAGGCCCAAAATAGGACATGTATAATGACATAAGTGCCCCCAAGGAGGATACTCAAATGTAAGGGTACTATTGTAAAAGCACTCCCCAAGAGGGTATATGAATACAACACCAGCCATGGGGGAAGGCCCAAGCCATTACTCACCTAACTTTCCACTACCATACTCTCTCTCTGTTTGGTCTGTAGCCACAACAGTTAGGGGACTAGTAGAAGGAGAAGAGGAGAGCTAGATCTGTGGGAGAGTTGGTGAGAATGAGGGGATGTTCCTCCTCCTGCCCCTCCTGGGGTTTATATACATAAGTGGGGTAGAATGGGAAATCCCTATTCTACCCCTTAGTACTTACAAAGGATGAGGGTATATTGGTATATTTACACTGGTATATTCCTCTACACTATTGGCTCTATTACATGTTGGACTAGTTGCACAACCCAGTCACGGGGGGTTGGGCCACCCCCACAACAGAAATGTTTGTAGGTAATATATTTAGCAAATCTTGTTTGTAGATTGTTTTTTTAAATAAAAGGGCAAACAATGTTGGTTGGTCCGTTTGTAATTTGCGTAGATTCTGAGTGGTATGAAATCTGTTAGATTTGTAATAACATTTTGTAATTGTCGTATGTTATTGTATTGCGATAAATTTCTAAAGAATTTTATGAGGACAATTGAGTTAGCAATGATTCGTAAGTAGAAAGGTAAGTAATATTGCGATGCAACAGGGAATTTATACACAGAGAACTTCAGAAAAATGGCGTAAGGAAAACAACACAACAGTTGATCCGACAAGGGGTTACATGGCATGTATGCTAACAAACCAAGGATGGTACACGTATGCCTTTAGAGAATTAAAAATACATGGGACATATGGACGAAGAGGGTCGAACTACTATGTGGAACGTGTCCATTTGCCCTTCCTCTAGAGGTCGGCGTTGGCCTTGGCCACTAGTTCACGTTTTCTCTCGCGCTCCTCCTCATGAGTCTCCCGTTCTTCGTGCCTGCACGGCTCCAAGTGAGCCTACATCTCCTGCCAGATACGCTTGCTCTAATATGTACTACGCCGTCGCTCCTCCATCCTCTCGCGTGCTGTTTGGGCTTCCCACTCATCGTAGTCCAGAGTTCACTGGTCGTGCGGGTGGATCTCCTGGTCAATCCATTTTCGGTAGGTGCATAGCGGATCTGGAGACTACGGGAAGAGGGGAGAGCTTGTTAGCGCATGCCATAGAAGAGAACTGGTAGGAGAATATACTGTAACCCATTCTTACCAGTTGCCAGTAGTGAACCGTGTCCTAACACCGGTCGGGATAGTCCTAAGCGTAGTTACCGCAACCTTAGTAATGCATGCCCAATCTCAACCACTCCTTAGATTTGAAGAACTTGCACGTGCCCTTGTGCCAACAAAGGGGAGCATCTCCCCCATGGGCGGGTCTTGCAGTGAATGCATGGTGGAAATGTTGAGGTATGGGTTGGGTTGGAGGTACGGGGGCTTCGCTTCGGGGAGGTGGCCTCTTGGCACACTTCGCTTGTTCGTCTCGAACTATAGCAGCCCTTACGAGTCGAGTGATCTCCTCTCATTGCTTTTCCATACTAGCGATGTAGCGTTGTAGTCGTGGTGTAGGAAAACACGCTGCGGAAGGGGTGGTACTTATAGGCTAAGATGACACGGTGTACACTTGACAAGTCTCATTCAGTTTGCAAAAATTTGCGTCCGCGAGGCAACTGCATGCTGGATGATTCATGGACCAGTGTAGTATCATGTCGCTACACAAAAGCTGCCTTATTTGGTCTTACCACTATATAAGGCTTTCTCATTTGGTCTTGTCATTATACCAGATTGTCTCGTTTGGTCTTGTCACTGTGCAAGACTATCTCGTAGGGCTATGTGGGTGCATCTAGGCATGGGGCAGCACCAAGCCATGCTGAAGGCCATGAGAATCACTACTGAGTGTGTCGTGTCTGGCTGGTGGGCTACCCAGCCACTTGACGAGCCAGGGTAGCTCGGCAGGAGAGCTGTTGAGCCAAGGTAGCTTGGTAGGAGCTGCCAAGCCTGGGGAGCTCGGTAGCCCTGTGGGGCTCATCGGTGCCCAAACCTTCTCTTTGCTTGCTGCGCTAGCCGTCCCTACCACTGTGCGGAGCACCCACCGAGGACGGGTTATTTTTTTTTTGTAAAAACGGGTGTCCGAGGGCCAAATTTGAAAAAAAAAATTGTGCTACAGTATTTATTGTGTGAACAGTTCGGCTTCTTCAAGGTGTTGTACATGATCTTCAGGCTTCTATTAAGAGCAAGTGATTTGGCTTTATTCACGCACTGAAGCAAGAGATTTGGCTTTGTTCACATTGAAGGTTAATTCTATATGAATCTTTAGTTACTGTTCTACCTTTGATAGTTTAATTTCCTCTTGGGGAAAAACTCTTAATTGGCCTAGAAATCATCAACATCTACCAGTCCCTATGTACATATTTCAATCTGTGTGTATCATGTTGCCTGCTCAAGCCAAAAATTTATGAATAATAAAAAATAAGTCAGAAGCCAGAAGCTCAAGTCAAACCGATCAGGACCTTAAGGTCTCTTTTCAAAGTTTGTGTGAACAACTGTAAATGTACTTCACTTAAGGCCCTGATCAACTCGGCTTCGGCTTCTGGCTTATTTTTCACTATTCATAAGTTTCGTCTTTTTCTGAACTTTTGACTTTTTGTTGAGCTTTTTTACCGGTTCTTTTTTCCCCGTATTTGTTTGTATTATACGTAATGGGCTAACATATTTTTTTATATTTTTAAATTTTTTTAAATTTAATTATGCTAAATAAGCCTCTGTCAGCTACAGTGCTTTTTTCAGCCAGCTATAGTGTTTTCAGCCATAAGTCATGAGCTTTTCAGCCGAACCGATCACCACCTTAATGGAGGAGGATGAAGGAATTGAGGCAAATATTGTTGGCACTACTGGAAGGCATTACTTTCTCCATACATGAAATTTAAAAAGTTTCTTTTTGTGGTCAATTCTGATTTAGGTTCCATAATTTTGCTACAATGCATCTATATGTTTTTAGGGTAATTTACCCGGGGCCATTAAACGGGGACGCACTATCGGCCTATTGCGCGGGATACAAATATTGATGCAATGTAGACATAATAATTATTTTTATAATATGCTACTTGATGAAAATTAATTACCTCCTTGCTGCTAGGGATGGATCAAGCCGATCTAGTTGCAAAAGATTATGAAATAGTGAAGGCAATTGGCAAAATTAGACCTTCAATGTAAAAGCTGCACTTTGCTATTCAAACTTTTAACTATAATTGTAATTGCAGTCGTCATTGCAATGCATTGCAGTCTTATTTCGTATTTATCCTTGTGATGCCTTTATGAAAGATTTATACGGTTATATACTTTTAACTATAATTGTAATTGCAGTCGATTATATACTTTTAACTCTAATTGCAGTCGTCATTGCAATGCATTGCAGACTTTTTTTAACTATTAGTTCTGAAATGTATCCTATGTATAGTTGTGCTGCCTTTTATGAAAGATTTAGCAATGATTTATACGGTTATACACTCTTATGAAAGATTTCGGGTGAACAATTATTGCAGAATGGCCTATATTGTTGAATGGCAGACTTTAGATCTGCAATTGCTACATAAACGTTTTATAAAGTGCATGGCTTAATCCATTTGAATGAAACCGATACGTGTCGTCGGTTTCCTTCCGCAAGAAGCACAGGCAACCATCGACGTGCCATACATTGTTCTTTTTAGTTTCTAAAAGACTGGTTTTCAGTTTTTCTCTAGTAAATTAGTAATTAGCTTTTAAACTGAATATCTTTTTAAGATAGAGTCTACTAGTTAATTATAGTACATACTATACCAACTTCATTTATATCGACAAAAACCGTACGTGAGTTTCTATTACTCTATAATCTTTCACACAAACAGCTCAAAAACCACAAGCCACAACCAAAAGTCATAAGTTTTAACTAAAAAGAACAGACCTATAGCCTCTTACATTTATCAATTCATTTTAAAAACATATGTATTAGCCGTGGTCCACGGGACTGATTACGTCGCGTCAACGTGAGCCCATCATATCCTCCTCTTTTATTCAGTTTCACAAAAAAAAAATACCACGTTTCAAACAAGTTATTTCATGCCTTGTGCCAAAAAAACAAAACATGATCGACACAGAACGTTCACAATTCTCGTACGAGACACGCGGGATCGGTAACGGAGCGTCGCGCAGCGGTCCTGATCGGTTCGGCTGAGCTTCTGGCTTATTTTTTACTATTTATAAATTTTGTCTTTTTTTCAACTTTTGATTTTTTGTTAAGCTTTTTTGTCGGTTCTTTTTTTCTCGTATTCGTTTGTATTATACATATTGGGCTAACATATTTTTTATATTTTTAAATTTAATTATGCTAAATAAGCCTCTGTCAGCTACAGTATTTTTTTCAATCAGCTACAGTGTTTTCAGCCATAAGTTATGAGTTTTTAAGCCCAACTGATCACTAATCTCGCGGGCCGTCGGCTAGTGGTACACAAATACACAACGCTTACGATGGTAAGTACGTACACGTTGAAACAAACGCAAACACGGCGATACGTGTTAAAACATGCCAAATTTCACCGTGGTTGCTACGTTACGCGGATGTCGAACCACGGGAGTCCATCGTATCCGGTCTGTCTTTGACACCTGAACGTATAGATCGACAGCGATTTTGAAGCATATTCGCATTCGAAACGACGAAAAGAGAAGAAGAAAGCGTCCAAAATTTTCCGATGACCTCTGTATATCTAGTGTCTACTGATTGGACTACCTAAGAGCAGGTACAATAAGATTTAGTCAATAGGCTATAGCAAATATAATATCAACCAAATTTTATGTGGCAGAGAGAAAGGAAGAGAGAGAAGGAAGCTGGCTACTAAATTACAACTAGCTATAGCACGTAAAAATATGCATTTCACTCTCTTACACGTAGGGCCAAATCGTTATTGTAATAGCTACCTTATTTTATGAACTATTTTTTTGAAGGCTATACATAAAATGGACAAGTGTTATAGTCATTAGTTGACTATACTATTATACTTGCTCTAATATATTGAAAAAACTATCAGCAATTACATTACATTTTAACATTTCTCGTAAGGTGTGCGATATCACGTGGGGATCAAGCCTTCGACTTTTTGTGCTCTTTAAAGGTGAAGGAAAAGCGATCAATTTTTAGTGGAATCTGGCAAGGAATCGCGCCCTAGTGCTTGGAAGTAGTTTGGTGAAAATGGTATTTTTTGATACTATTGCTAAAAGAAGATCGAACCAGACAACTCAGTGCTAGCTAATCTTTTATCGAGAAGACATAGGGCTTGTTTTTTTTAGTTTTTAAAAATTATTTTTTGGCTTTTCTACAGTAACTAGCTTTTAAACGAAGTACTTTTCAAGATAGAGTCTACTAGTTAATTATAGTACATACTATACCAACTTTATTTATATCGGTAAAAACTGCATGTGAGTTTCTGTTACTCTGCAATCTCTCGTACGAATAGCCCAAAAGACACAAGGCACACCCAAAAACCATAAATTTCAGCTAAAAAGAATAGTCCCATAAACCCTACTACATTTCAAGCCTATCTTGATGGAGGTCCCTTGCATGGGCAAGTTGGTTCATACATATCATACATGTATGCATGAGCGTAAAAACCTAATGCAAGTCAGCTACACTATAGTCGTAAGTTCACCAGGAAAAACCTACACCATAGTCGTCCTCAGGAGTAGTTCACCAGAAAAAACCTACACCGTAGTCACCCTGGTGCGGTGGTGCCCAACAACAACTTTTTCGATTTATACCCCATGTGCTGTTCTGAAACCCGTGCATTTTCACGCTGCGGTACAGGGTGGGAGCACTATGGATAGGTACGATTTTAGCCAATTTAGATAATATTAGTATAATATCTACTATAGTTAACTTATAGATTTTATCTTTAAAAAATATTTTGTTTAAAGTTAGTTGCTTACCATAATCAATTAGTCGAAAAGGACGCCCATATCTGGGATGGGATCCTCTGCGTCTTGAGTTCAAAAAATGCGGAGGCCCTACAATTACCAACCGTCCGATCAAAAACGAAAGGATCACAGATCAGGCGCACCGCTATGGACTATCACCGATGCTAAAGTTCTGATTAGTACGAGTACCTGGGCTTTGCGGTGGCGTTGGGAAGCGAGCCGCTTTGGGGTGCACGTCAGCGGTGCAGACTTTTGGCTAGAGTGGCCACGCCACACCAGCTCGCTTTCACAAGGGCAGTTCGCATCACGTCGCAGGGAAAACAAAGGTTAAAGTGAACTGGCTGCCCTGTGCCGTAAAATTTTTGCTTTTTAATCCAAAATTTGAAAGTTTTGTATATATAGACCCTGGAGAAAATATTTACAAAAATAGACTCCTAACACGGCGTCAACTCACATGGCGCCCAGGGTACACAGCACGGCGCCATATACTTTGGCGCTGTACGTGGACACGTAGGATCTACGGTGGCACAGCACGGCGCCAAAGCACATGGCGCCGTGCCATCCATACACGGCGCTAACGGTCGTGGCGCCGTTTCCTGGGACTTAAGACCGAGCGCAGCCCCCGGCCCCCACCACCCCCTCAATGCTCTGTTCGAACAGACCGAGCAGAGAGCAGCCTCCGCCGCCGCTCGTCTCTCCCCTCCCTAAATCCATCCCAATCCATCGAACTTTCTTGCGATTTTGCTTCCAAACCGAGCAAGCAAGGTGAGCTCTCTCTCCTCCTTTGATTTGTTGCAGTAGATATGGATTATTTGAGGTACATTTCGTAGGACAAAATTTGAAATCCTAGATGAAATTAGTTAGATTTGGCTCGGTTTTAGGATGGATTTGCAATAGATATGCGTAATGTATTAGTAGTAATGTGTATAGATTCGTTTCTAGGGTTTGATTATTGTACGTAATGACTGAGGTATGTTTGTTTATTGTGCTATAGATGGATAAGGTTGTGACTTTGCACCATGGTGGTACTGTGAAGAGAAATGACAATGGGGGTGTTGATTTGGAGGGCATGGAAGAGACCACATTGCTATTTAGTTTACGTCCGTCGTATGGTGAGGTCATTTATCGCTTAAAAGAGAGGTTGTGATAAACAGATGAGCATGGTGATGTCGTTATGCAAGGATTGATTGATGTTGGGTCGTCAAAGGGGCCGCGTATAAAGAGATTGGTTTCGATTGGCAGCGACGGTGAATGGGATAACTATGTGGCCATTGTTTTGGACTCGAGGTCGAGCACTGACTTGTTTGTGCAGAGGGTGGTGAGAGATCAATCACCTCCTAGGGCTGCATTGGATCCCAATGACTCACCGTTGGTTGGGTCACCGGATCATGAAGAGGTCGAGATGCAAGTTATATCCTCGGCTCAAGTATGTGAGGTTCCATTGACTCAGGTAGAAGCTGACTCTGAGGATGTCGATGACCGCTTTGTTGGTGGATTCGACGAGGAGACAGTGTTTGAGGAACCCATGGTTTGTGTAGCATCTAACAGGGTGGATGTACAGCTTGCAGGAGACGAGGCTGCTTATGAGGATGCGAGGGTTGTGGACTCAGATGATGACAGACCAGTCACAGGTTTGACATATAGCAAAATTGAGATGTTGAGAAGAATGTTTCCTGGCCGTGATCCACTAGTATCCGATTATAATGACCTGAGCAACGCACATAGGGCTGTCGCGGATGGAGGGCAAATGCAGAGGGACGTACCTAGGCTTGGGGCTAATATCATAATTCAGAAGGGTCATGTCTTTGAGGATATGTCGGCATTGAAGATGTGGTTGAAAGAGTACTCGATTGTGCACAACCGTCCATACCGGGTTAAGAACTCATACGCCAAACGTCGGTACACCATCAAATGTGAGAGCACAGGGTGTGCATGGAAAGTCTGTGCCAAGAAGGTGAAGGGTACGGAGAGGTTTAAGATTACAACTGTGGATGGACCGCACAGCTGTGGGTCTTCCGAGCCCAGCCAGAAATATCGTTAGTTGACGTCTTGGTTCATTGCAACCCGCCTATACCCCATGATAAAGCACATGCCGACGATGCGCGTGGCAGCAGTGATAGAGGCCGTTAAACTAAAGTGGCACTACACAATCAAGTATGGGAAAGCATAGAGGGCGCAACAACGTGCTTTGAAGTTGATTTATGGTGATTGGGAGGAGGCGTATGAGCGTTTGCCAGCCATGTTGAACGCAATGAAAGCGGCCAATGCAGGAATGCAGTATGAGTACGTGCCTAAGCCCGATGTATGGGTTAATGGAAGGCTGATTTTTTTTCGAGCGTTCTGGTGCTTTGGTCAGTGTGTCGAGGCTTTCAAACATTGTAGGCCTGTTCTGTCAATTGATGGGACGTTCCTGTTGGGCAAGTATGAGGGAATATTGTTGATTTCTATTGGCTGTGATGCGGACAACTCGCTTGTGCCGTTGGCTTTTGCTTTGGTGGAGAAGGAGGACAAATCTAGCTGGGCTTGGTTTCTACGGCTTGTACGGATCCATGTGGTTGGCCCGGGGAGGGAGGTATGTGTGTTGTCTGACAGGCACGCTGGGATCTTGAGCGCCGTTAAGGAAGTGATACCAGGACATTTACCTGTATATCATCGTTGGTGCACAAGGCACCTTGCAGAGAACTTGTTCAAAAAAGATGGGGTGAAGGCCAACTTTGCACTTATCGAGTAGGTATGTCGCCAGAGGGAGGTAAAGCTGTTCGATGAGAAGTTAGAGGAGTTGAAAATGAAAACTAATGCCGAGGGTCGTGATTGGATAAGGGGTTTAATGAGGGATGCACACAAATGGTCAAGGGCTCATGACCCCATTGGGAAGGAGGTATGGGTTCATGACTAGCAACATGGCAGAATGCTTCAACGGGCTGCTTAAGGGGGCACGTGGATTGTCAGTTACCGCAATTGCGGCGTTCACTTTCTACAAGTGTGTTGCATGATTTGTCAACCGGCACCGGGAAGCCTCAGACATGTTAAAGGCACATGCACATTGGCCACCTCGCACGTATGAGGTTGTTGAGGGTGGAGGGACAACCGAGAATGGAGAGCTCCGAGAGGCTCGAAATCATAAGGTCGTGATTACATCCTTCACATGCACATGCGGTGTTCCCGACAAGTTCCATTTTCCATGCTCCCACATGGTGACCGACTGACCGCATGTAGGGCCCGGAATGTCGATGTTGAGACCAAAACCCCGAGACTATTCAGCGTGGATGCGTTGGTGAGGACATGGGCCCCACGGTTCGAGCCATATCGTGATGAAAGCGAGTGGCCACTTTACTCGGGTCCCAGGTACATAGCGGACGCGGGGTTACGTTGGCACAAGAGGGGCAGCAGGAAGCGGTCAAGGTACAAGATGGACATGGATCGGATACCTGGTCGCACCAAGAGGGATAGGGCAAATCCCTTCGTAGAGGACCCACAGGAGACAAACTGCGGTATGTGTGGTCTAATGGGTCACAATTCACGGACGTGTCAACGTCGTACCACTCAGGTTAGCAGCGTTAGGTCTAGAGAGCATAATTTTTAGATATTTTGTTATTCTTATCACTAACGTAATTTTGAATGCACAGGATGGCGAGGTACCGGCTGGTGGACGAGTTCTACGACAGAGAGCACCGCGACAAGCTCACGATGATTCCCATACTGCGTCCTCCAACCCATGATAATGAGAGTTGTGTGTATGTGTATGTGTATTTTATATGTGTGCATGACGATGTATGTGTGCATATATGTATGTGTATGTGTATTTTATATGTGTATGTGTGCATATATGTATGTATGTATGATTTGAGATATATATGTAAAATGTATGCATCTAGACTTTATTGAGAGTTATGCGTATGTGTTATATATGTGAATGTATGTATATGTGTGCATATGTTTTGTATATGCAGAAACAGACAACTCTTTGTTGTTTTTTCTGTAGGTTTGCGTAGCACGGCGCCAAACACTCTGGCGCCAAGGTATTGAACAACGGCGCCAGGACCTTTGGCGCCAAAGTTTTGTGCGCCGTATTTCAATATCTTGGCGCCAGAGTGTTTGGCGCCGTGTTACTTATATACGGCGCCAGGGTGTTTGGCGCCGTGATTACTGCACTTACTTAAAAAGTGCAAGCTCGGCCTAGTTGTTTCGTTCCATCCGCACAAACAATACTAATTGACATTCACCAAATGAATAAACACAGCCCAAAATAACATACTGAGTGCATACGTCCACATACATACATAGTCCTCATACATAGTTTATAAATTTTCAGAAAATACATACGTCCGCATACATCAAACATTAAATATACATAGCAATAACCTACTGAGCGCATCGAGGCCACTTCCCCTTCCTCTGAGCATCAGGGTACTGCTTAAGGGCTACCTTGGCACGCCGTGCTCTCTCTAGCTTCTTCTGCCTTTCTCCCTTGCGCTTTGTCGCGGCCCTCCTACGCTCCTCCTCACGGTGTTCCCTCGCGGCCTCCTCCTATTTCTTCTCCCTTTCCCACCTCTCCTTTCGTTCTTCATCCCACTTCTTATTGGTGTCAAGATATTTTTTATCACCCTCAGCGATCGCAGTGTCGATCCACTGCTCAAAATCACAAAGCGGTGGAGGCTCCTGCAAATGTACGCATTCATTAAACCAACAGAATTAATACCAATTCGATGAATCGACAATACAACATACCATCTTGTCGAGGACAACGGCGGCATGTGGCGGATCGAACGCCTAGTTGGCGCACATCCAATACCTCTGCCTATATGTATTCGGATCATCCGACCTTTCCACTTTGTAAGGATCGCCGCAATAACACATCGGCACGGGAACACCGGATGGAGGTGGCAAACGAGTGAAGCCCATGGCAACCTAAAATGCGAAATGAATAAGATTTATAATTTTTCTCGTTTCTAACCCTAGGTTGGCTATTTACCCAAATCAAACCCTAATCCAACTAATTTCAACCTAAAAACGGATCTATACACATTATTACTAATACATTACGCATATCTATTGCGAATCGAACATAAAACCGAGCCAAATCCAACTAATTTCATCTAGGGTTTCAAATTTTGCCCTACGAAATGTACCTCAAATAATCCATATCTACTGCAAAAAATCAAAGGAGGAGATGGAGCTCACCTTGCTAGCTCGGTTTGGAAGCAAAATCGCAAAAAAATCGATGGATTGGGGTGGATTTTGAGGGGAGAGGGCGCGCGGTTGTTCTGTGTCGGTCTGTTCAAACAGAGGAGTGGAGTGAGGGGGCTGGGGGCTGCGCTCGGTCTTAAGTCCCAGGAAACGGCACCACGACCGTTAGCGCCGTGTATGGATGGCACGGCGCCATGTGCTTTGGCGCCGTGCTGTGCCACCGTGGATCCTACGTGTCCACGCACGGCACCAAAGCATATGGCGCCGTGCCGTGTACCCTGGGCGCCATGTGAGTTGGCGCCGTGCTAGGGGTCTATTTTTGCAAATCTTTTCTCCAGGGGTCCATATGTAAAAAACTTTAAAATTTTGGGCTAAAAAGCAAAAATTTTACCCCTGTGCCCAACGTCCCTGTGCATGCGGTCTCCGGTGCAGATAGACCAGGGCTACGGTGTTTGCTCCTGATTCTAGAGATATTTTTTATTTAGAGAAGTTAAAAAGTAATATAAATATTTAGTTTTTAAATGGTTTATTTATTTATCTCATTTCCATCTTGCTCTAAAAATAAAATAGGTATTATAGAAACATCACGTATCTCATTTATCTCGTTTTCGTCTCACTCTGAGAATAATGTAGAGGTTATAGGAGCATCATGCATCCCACTCTCACTCCTGTCCCACGCACGCATCTCTCACTCACTTTTCCATCCTCTCGCTCCTACTTCGCGCACATATCTCTTCCTCACTTTCTCACCGCTCATCTTTTTTTTTTCTAAAACTATTTTCAACCATTACTATTTATTTTCATCTAAAGACATCAACTATAACCAACCCTATTTTTCTAGTGCACATGAATTAAACTGTTTATTGTAAAATTTCCGTAAAAATTTACGTGTTCGACACACAACTTTAGTAAAAAAAATCAATGCCGCCACGATAGCGTAAATTTTTCTTCGAACACCAACTTACTAGATCTACAGCGCCGTCGAGTGAGAGCCGGGAGAGTAGGTTCAGGTCAAGGCGTCTTTGCGAAAGCCAAAGTAAAGAGTTTTCTCCCCACACGATAGAATCTGAATTGACTAGGTCATTGCTAGGGGTGAAAAACGGTAACGGATAATTCGTTTTATCCGATATTCGTATCCGAGAAAACGCGAATGTAATAAGCAAAATCCGTATTCGAAAATGCTCGTATTCATATTCGAGAATATTCGTATTCGCATTCAAGAATATTTGTATCCGTATTCGTATTCGTATTCGAGACTATTCGATTCATATTCGATCCGTTTCTAGAACCCATAAAAAATCTGTACGAATTTTGTGATTCAAAATTTGAATTTAGGCGGTTTAAAACCGGTAACGGTCAAAAATCGGTGAATAATCGGCAAAACCGCTAGGAATATGTTTTATCTGATATTCATATCCGAGAAAATCCATATTCGTATTCGAGAATATTCGTATCTGTATTTGAGAATATTCGAATTCGTATTCGTTTTAAAAATATGGATCCGTAATCATATTTGAGACCATTCAATCATATCCGATACGTTTCCACCCCTAGTCATTGCTACCTCCTCTAGGTGCGATAATCAAATATTAGCTCTGTTAATTTTGAGCCAATTTTAACGTTAATTTTTTTAATAATTATTATTTATCTAACTAATAAACTATATCTAAACATTATAAGCCACGTACGCCCCGGCAATGATTGGCTTTTACCACCCAGGGAAAAAGGCAAGCAGACAAGCCTTTTTGCACGTACACACCGAAACCGAAAGATCAGGATTTTCAGGTTCCCAACATGGCACGCTGCCAATTGTGATGAAGTGAAACTGCATTCTAAGTGTTACAGATGGATTCTTTTCAACTATAACTTATATCTTTCAATTAAAAATTCTGAATTCTAACTGTTCGCTAGAGAGAGTATGAAAAGAAATAGTTACGTATAATTTTAACCAATATAGATAAAATCGAAACAATGTTTATTACAATCAATTTGTAAATTTCACCTTAAAAAACATTCTTTTTAAAAGTTAGTTATTGTAGATACGCTAAAAGCTATAAACCCAACAGCCTATATATATCATCCCCCGAAAAGAAAAAAAACTATATATCATTGTAAGTTGACATTTTTTACAGTATTATTGAAATGCTTTATTTCAAACCTCAGCAGTAACGAATACCTGCCGAAGTGCCCAAGCACCTTTTTTTTTTTGAGATCACGGACCACCTCTTGATAGGATGGAATTGTGGAGGACTAATACACATGGGTAGAGATGGCAATGGGTACCCGATACCCGATGGGTTTTTACTCTATTAGGGCATAGGTCTGAGTCAATTTTCTAACCCATGGATCTCTTAATGGACAAAAAGCCTAACCCATTGGGTTTGCCGGGTTCGGGTATGTTTCTATAGTACCCAAACCCGTAAACCCATGGGTAATATAAACCCGATCCATAGGAGTTATAAACCCAGGCTCCCAACCTCCCAGGCAAACCAGCCCAGCCCATAGCCCATTAGCCATTTAGCCCCAAGCCCCTAAATCCAATGCGGCAATGCCCCATTTCTCATACGGCTAACCCTAGCTAGCACTCGGTCACGGTCACTACTCACTCCTCCCTAGTCCCCACCCCGATTCAACAGCCGCCGCAGTAGCAGCGCATCTGGCGCTCCGCGCTCGGTCTCTGGCAGTCTCCACGCTCGCCCTCCCGTCCCACAGCTCCCGCTCCTGCTCACGCCACTCTCGCCGCAAGCTCGTCCTCCCGCATGCCCTCGCCGTCGCCTCGCCTCCAGTTCAGCCCGCCGCACCCACGCCGCAGCCAACGCGCATCGCAGCAGTAGCCCTTGGCCATGGCGCTGCCCTCCGGCTCCAACGAAGATGGCCGGTGAACTTCTTCCTCCTCTCCATTAACCATTGTTGCAGCTCGCATTACTGACCCCACGGGGGACCCGTGGGTACCCGTTAACCCAGTGGGCATGGGTCTGGGCAAAAATCTGCACCCGTCACGGGCATGGGTTTTTTAGCGGGCACGTCCAATTTTCATGGGCACGGGTTTGAGATAGCAAAACCAAGCGGGTTTGTGCCCGTTGCCATCTCTACATATGGGGCGTCTCAAGGAAACATACATAGGCTGGGTTCAAACTGGTTTGTAGTTGATTTAGGTGGTGATCAGTTGGGCTTAAAAGCTCATGGCTTATAGCTGAAAACATTGTAGCTGACTGAAAAAACACTGTAGCTGACAGATGCTTATTTAGCATAATTAAATTTAAAAATATAAAAAATATGTTAGCCCAATATGCTCGTATTATCTATAGTAACTAGTTTTTAAATAGTACATTTTAAAGACGAGATAATAGGAAGATTGTAATAAAAAAATGTATTAAGTTCAGCTGTATCGGCCAAATTTAAATGCGACTATTTTTCAGTACATACTACATCTTACGAACAAACAGAATTAAATATTTAAGTCATAAATTATAAACTATCGGTGTAAAAGAGCCCACCTATAATTTGCAATCTTTCGTACGTCCATGTGTAAGATGGATTGATGCACACGACAGATTCTTCCTAACAACAAATTGGTGAGGCAATTCAAGTTGTAGTACTTTTCGCTCGTAAAATGCCAACTCCGATGCTGTCCAATTCTTTGCGTTTCTCCCTCAAATAAAATAAATATTTTTTGGAGGGGGGTCTGTATGGGTGGATTCGTTAGATAGAGATCTAACGTTACAGATTAATCTGACTATTTTTATCCTAAAAACAGTCGAATGTTGTATAGCTATACTCATAAAATAAACATGATGTTGCTGGATGTCCAAATCAACTCTACGAAGTCAACAAATTCGAGGCAAGAATTTACTGGTTCGTAGCAGTGGTATAGCACTACTTGCATATGCTACAATGTCCCTGTTTTTGAGGCTATGTTCAATGGTTTTTACCTATATTTTTTGAGACATCAATGGATGAGAAAACCGATTGAAAAATTCACTTTAAAAATTTATTCTATTTATTTCAATTTTTAGGAAAGTTAAAAGCCAAAAGACAAAAAAACAGGGCCAAAATCTATGGCAAACTATGGACTCTTACAGCAAAGACTAGAAATATTTTCGGAATGATGTATGAGCTTATCAACACAGAAAGGCAACTCCATAACTCTATGCTTTAGCACAAAGTGTTTGGAGGGGCGTATGTGCAAAAATGGATACCCAAGGGGGCAAATACCAACGAAGGAAACAAAAAAAAGAAGAGAGAAGGGGCGGAGAAAGCGTGGGGCGCCACTAGGACGAGACGAACCAAATCAAACTCAAAAAAGCGCGAACGCAACAGACGAAAAAGCCGCAAAAACCACGGCATTCCCATCCAAATTCCATCAAATCCGGCAAAGTATAAACAAACGCGACCTGGCCTCGCCCGGTCGCCCCCCTCCTCCTCCTCACGCGGGCGGCCTGCTCCACGCCTCTCGTCTCCGCGTCTTCTAGGCCCTTCCATTAACCCCTTCCCCTACTCTCCACTTCCTCCTAAATTTCTAGAAGCGCCTAGAGCACATCGCCGCCGCCGCCGCGATCGCCGGATACCGAGGTAATCGCCGCCGTCGGCTCATTTGCTGCCACCGCTTCGCGGCGTCGAGTCTTCTTGGTTGGGTTCAAGCTTTTTTTGTTTGCCTCCTGGGTTTTGATTCCGCTCGTGGCGTCGGAGTTGATGTGCGGAGTTGCCGCGCTCGTCGATGCCTCTCTTTTTTTTCTTGGCTAAATTTGGTGCGCCTAGCTAGGTGTTTTTTTATGAACTTTTGGTTTTTTTAGTTTTTTTACCGGTTCTTTTTTTCGTATTTATTTACATTATACGTCATAAGCTAATATATTTTTTATTTTTAAATTTTTTAAATTTAATTATATTAAATAAGCCTCTATCAGCTATAGCATTTTTTTAATTAATTACAGTGCTTTTCAGTCATAAAGCACTCAAAAAACCATATTAATTGAGCCTTAGTTGTTTCCCCTTAATTTAATGGAGGAAACGCTTGCTGTCGTACGCATGCATGTGCTGTTGTGTTCGCGTCAGTGGTGGCTGTTTCCAGGCTTGAAACTTATGGCTTGAAAGTTAGGGTGCGTATATATTGATTTTTAGTTTTGATTTACGAAGAGTAATAATTTATAGAGAAGTTTGTAGAAAAAGAAATATTTATTTACGATTTTAGTCGATCGTTTAGTAGATCCTAGTTTAAAAGATACCTTCTTTAAAAATTAGGTACTATAAAAACACTATTTACTATAAAAAATAGTTTTTAAAAGGTAACACGAGCAGAACAGATGCGTATGAGCGCATCTTATTGAGTGGAGCAACACTGCTGCACGATTTGGTGGTAAAAACCAATTTTTTTTTCACAATTGACATATCCTTGTTTAGTTGACAAATTACCATGATCATACTGTGCTCTACTGCTCACGATCCAAGCTCTAGACTGCATTGCAATGCAGTATCACCTCGTTAGATAAACAGTAATTGCATTCACCATTGACATGTTCTGATGTCTAACATGTACTTGGTCCATGATGTTCTGCCCTTGTCGTGATCACATCCGGAACAGGGATGGAGCACAATGGAGAGCGCCGGCTCAAAGAACCGCTTCTCCGGTCGGTGGATGGGGGCTCTGGTGCTTCTCCCGCTGGGGCGTCTCCGCGGAAGGAGAGGAAGACGAGGAAGGCCATGTTCAATGTCCGGGGCATCTCGTGCGCTTCCTGTGCCGTGTCGATAGAGACGGCGGTGGCGGGGTTGAAGGGGGTTGAGAGCATCCAGGTAGCGCCGCTTCAGGGCCAGGCTGTTGTCCAGTACAGGCCGGAGGAAACTGATGTAAGGTTATCTTGAGCTGACGATGGTGCTGTTCTCTTTTCTGCATTTTCACTATGGAGTGGTAGTATGGAAAGATTTTGGATGGTTGTCACAAATGGGTAAAAAAAAGGGATGTTAAATACGTATGGTGGCTTCTCATGTGCTGTATTTAGTTCAAGTTATCACGGATCAATTTTGCCATTGAAATAGAAGCATATGTGCACATGTATTTAATGTATGCAACATGGAGATATTTGGTTTCACGAGATGAATTCTGTCCTACAAATCCTGTTTTAGGAGAGGTCAAATTTATCTCGGCTTTGCCTTAATCATTCATATAAGGTCCACACCTGGGTACTACCAACTATTCTGACTACTTTTTGTTGGTGTGGGCCAATCTCTTGACAATGACTGTTAGATCATAGGACAATTGGATATTCTCAGACAGTTGTGTTCATACATGAATTGCTGAGGAACCATATGATCTCGACAACGAGTATACCTTATCGAATTTGTCTTCTACATGCCCGGAATATTCTTAGACAGTTGTGTTCATAAATGAATTGCAAAGGAACAATATGATCTTCATTTTACTACTTACCTGATTTGTTACTACCAGTTCGATGTGAAGTAGTACATTTCTATAAACTTGCGTATGCTTGAAATCATTCTCATGAAGTAATGGCGAAAACATTCCACATTAGGTGTTATTTGCCGTATTTTTCTCAGTTAAGATTCTTATTCTCCCAGGCAAGAACCATAAAAGAAGCTATCGAGGGCCTCAACTTTGAGGTCGATGAACTCCAAGAACAAGAAATTTCTGTATGCAGACTCAGGATCAAAGGAATGGCATGCACGAGCTGTTCAGAATCTGTTGAACGGGCACTTCTGATGGTGCCTGGAGTGAAAAAGGCTGCAGTAGGACTTGCCCTAGAGGAAGCCAAGGTCCACTTTGATCCAAATATCACCAATCGTGATCTTATAATTGAGGCTATTGAAGATGCTGGGTTTGGTGCTGATCTCATTAGTTCTGGGGATGATGTGAACAAAGTTCACCTAAAACTTGAGGGTGTGAGTTCTCCAGAAGACATCAAACTCATTCAGTCAGTACTGGAAGCTGTAGAAGGCGTGAGTAGTGTTGAATGGGACACAGTAGGACAAACAATAAAAGTTGCATATGACCCTGATGTCACTGGTCCGCGATTACTTATTCAGCACATTCAAGATGCTGCACAGCCCCCTAAATGCTTTAATGCCAGCCTGTACTCACCACCAAAGCAAAGAGAAGCAGAACGCCACCATGAAATTATGAATTACAGGAACCAATTTCTTTGGAGTTGCCTCTTTTCGGTTCCTGTGTTTCTGTTCTCCATGGTTCTGCCAATGCTTTCTCCTTTTGGGGATTGGTTGTTTCATAGAATCTGTAACAACATGACGATAGGGATGCTACTGCGGTGGTTACTATGTTCTCCAGTTCAGTTCATTATTGGTTGGAGGTACAATCTCAACTCACCAACAACTTCTACTTGATGTTTTTTCCTTTTTTTTGTATCTGAACTGAACTGTTATGTTTTTTATAGAGTACAATTTTATTATGAAACATTAACCTCTTTTGTTTCGAAAATGTTGTGACATAACATGATTGGAGTATCATATTGTTTGGGAACGATAGTATTACTGCAAAGGTTGATGAGCTAAGATTGCTTTACAATTCGTCCACTGCACACTTATGCTGCAACCCGTGTCCTGTGTAAATTAATTCACTATGTTTTGCTGTACTTGTCAGATTTTACATTGGAGCTTATCATGCATTGAAACGAGGATACTCTAACATGGATGTGCTGGTCGCTTTGGGAACAAATGCTGCCTACTTCTATTCCGTGTATATAGTTTTGAAGGCACTAACATCAGACTCGTTTGAAGGACAAGATTTTTTCGAAACTAGTGCTATGTTGATATCCTTTATTTTGCTGGGAAAATATCTGGAGGTGGTTGCAAGGGGGAAGACATCAGATGCTTTGTCAAAGTTGACAGAACTTGCACCAGAAAGAGCTGTTCTTCTCGCTTTGGACAAGGATGGAAATGCCATTTCAGAAACGGAGATCAGCACCCAGTTACTTCAAAGAAATGATGTCATTAAGATTGTCCCTGGTGAAAAAGTCCCTGTTGATGGTGTTGTCATCAAAGGCCAAAGCCATGTTAATGAAAGTATGATAACTGGGGAAGCAAGGCCCATTGCAAAGAAACCAGGAGACAAGGTTGGTGCTTTTAGATTCTGATTGTATTTATTTGGTCTCTTTATCATCTACTGCTCTGATGCTTCAATTGGCTTTGTTATTTTAACAGGTTATCGGTGGTACTGTAAATGATAATGGTTGTATAATTGTTAAGGCCACTCATGTTGGGTCGGAAACGGCCCTGTCACAGATAGTTCAGCTAGTTGAAGCTGCTCAACTTGCAAGAGCTCCAGTGCAGAAGTTGGCAGACAAGATTTCACGAATTTTTGTTCCAACTGTAAGTTACCTGTTGTTTTCTCCTGCAAATTTCCTTCCTGCCCAAGCGGTTCATAATTGGTTGCCATAGTAATTTCTTGGTATTAAAATTATGTACATGATAAATATGAGTAGGCAGCCTAGATTCGACCAGCATTCAGGTGAAAACTTTCTAGATGCCACCCCAACCCATACTGTACACTCATTCTATTTGGTAAACTTGTCAAGATCAAATTTATTTTTTCAATTTGGTAAATTAGCTGGTTTAACCCTGCTCCTTGCTGAGCTGACCGGCTATCCAGCAGTAAACAGTAGTTTCATTGTGGGAAATCTTACCCTTGTTGATACTTGCAAATGTTCTGATGTGTGCCTGCGGTGAGGCCGTCTCTTGAGAGAAGAAACCTTTTTCAGCTCATATTGTTCCTTCTCATTTCAAGGTTGTGGTGGCAGCATTTCTTACATGGCTTGGCTGGTTCATACCTGGGCAATTTCACCTCTACCCCCGGCAATGGATTCCAAAGGCAATGGATAGCTTTGAGCTTGCTCTGCAGTTTGGAATATCTGTTCTAGTTGTTGCATGCCCATGTGCTCTGGGACTGGCTACGCCAACTGCTGTTATGGTTGCCACTGGAAAAGGTGCTTCTCAAGGTGTTCTTATTAAGGGTGGCAACGCACTTGAGAAAGCTCACAAGGTAATCATCAGAATTTTTTTACCGTAATGAAGATGCCAGTGTAAGAAGTATTTTTTTTTATCTCAAATAAACTCTAATGTGGTAGATTAGCATACTGAACTATCCCCGTTTTCGTATCTCTTTTTGCAGGTTAAATCTATCATATTTGATAAAACTGGAACCCTGACTGTAGGTAAACCTTCTGTCATTCAAACAAAGATCTTCTCCAAGATACCACTTCTAGAACTATGTGATTTGGCTGCTGGTGCCGAGGTTGGTTTGTTAACCACAATATGTCTTTCCGCATAAAATGTTGGTGAACAGCATGATATGTTCCTAGTTATTCTAATGTTACCAACCTTGGCTTCTGTTCGGGGTGTCTATCTCTAATTTCTGTCCCTTTGCCAGGCGAACAGTGAGCATCCTCTATCAAAGGCAATTGTTGAGTACACAAAGAAGCTCAGAGAACAATATGGATCTCGCAGTGATCACATGATGGAATCCGAGGACTTTGAGGTGCATCCAGGTGCAGGGGTCAGTGCTAACGTCAAAGGCAAGCTGGTTTTGGTTGGGAACAAAAGGCTCATGCAAGAATTCGATGTTCCAGTGAGCTCTGAAGTGGAGGGATACATGTCTGAAACGGAAGAGCTTGCCAGGACCTGCGTGCTTGTTGCTATCAATAGGATTATCTGCGGAGCTCTAGCTGTGTCGGATCCTCTGAAGCCTGAGGCGGGCTGTGTCATCTCATACCTTAGCTCAATGGGCATCTCGAGTATCATGGTGACGGGCGACAACTGGGCTACGGCGAAATCCATAGCAAAGGAAGTTGGGATCAGCACTGTATTTGCTGAGATCGATCCAGTTGGAAAAGCCGAAAAGATCAAGGACTTGCAGGTACAATCTTTCCTCCTTTCTGCAGGGATCAGACCTGATGTTACTGTTTGCATTCCCGCATTCATCATTCGTTCACAGATGCGAGGGTTGACGGTGGCGATGGTCGGCGACGGGATCAACGACTCGCCGGCCCTGGCCGCGGCAGACGTAGGCATGGCGATCGGTGCCGGCACGGACGTCGCCATCGAGGCCGCCGACATCGTCCTGATGAAGAGCAGCCTGGAGGACGTGATCACCGCCATCCATCTCTCGCGGAGGACCCTCTCAAGGATCCGGCTGAACTACTTCTGGGCACTGGGTTACAACGTCCTGGGCATGCCGATCGCGGCCGGCGTCCTGTTCCCATTCACGGGCATCCGGCTGCCCCCCTGGCTCGCCGGGGCCTGCATGGCGGCCTCGTCGGTGAGCGTTGTCTGCTCGTCGCTGCTGCTCCAGCTCTACAAGAAGCCACTGCACGTCCAAGAAGTGCCAAGGCCAGGACCCTCGGTCTCGCCGTGCTAACGAGTATTGCAAACGCCCTTGTTCCTCCTGATTCATTCGTGTACATCCCTTTTGGAACGGTGATGTTCTGATTGATGATTATTAATAATTCAGGAGGCTTAATTGTTTGGTGTTCACGGATGAATGCAGGTGAAATGAAACTATATTTAAACGAAACAGATCTCGGTTCTAGTGCTTCCTGGTAACCACTGATGTTGTTACAATTAAACTACATGCAGACAGGAGGGATGGACTAGCCTTGATCTTGGTCACCATGTTCCAGGTGTTCTCTCACGGGTCACGGCAAAACTTAAACCTGCTAATTAAACTCTGAGAAAGTGATTATGCATGTTGACAGAAGACAAGCAATTAATTTCAATGTAGTAGCAGTGTAGTACTAATAATCAGCAAGCCACACAATATATATCTCTCATTTTTTAAATAAAAATCCATTTTTTCTTAATTACTATAAGCTTGACCGCAAAATGAACTTGCAGCTACAATTGGACAGAATGCAACAAAAGTCCAGAGAGCTAAAAGTTAAGGAATCACTGCCGTCCAAGAGCTCAATGTATCTGGACGTTTCACTTACTGAACTCCTTCAACTGACCTTATTCACTTGAGCAACAAAATAATTTTCAACCACTCGTCATCCACTTCCTATCTCCCCCCACCTGCACCTCCCCCCTCTTCATTTGCTTTAGTGAGCTTCGCTCTAGCTGAGTATCACCGCTAAACCCTTCTCTCTCCATTCACGGCCAAGGGTGGACTATACATGCATGGCCTCCGTGGCTACCATCCAGATTGAGTTGAGCACTCCTGTCGTCGGGGTGGCTAGACATGGCCAGAGGATTCAGGGCGACGGCAAGAGAAGAGGACATGCGGCTGTTGGCCTATTGGAGGACCAGTAGTGTGATAGGTGACAAGATGGAGGGGCCGACCTCGGCCAGTTAGATCCAGGCCCACTAAAAACGAGGTGGCAAGCTCATGGCCTCCTCCTCCTTCGATGAGCTTGGTGATCGCCGCTAATCATATGCTACTCTAGGTTGGCTTTGTTGCGAGCGTTGTCTTGATTTATTGCAACACCCTTTATCGATTATTGTAAGGTTTATTTTTGTTTATTGTTACATCGCTTGATAGACTTTTGTTACGGGCTTTCTCCATTGTTGTTACAGCACAATTTATCTATTGTTGCAAATTTTTGTTCGTTGCAATATATCTTTTGTCAAATCTTATAGCAAATTGTTTTTTAATGGACATTGTTGCATTCTGGTATTTTTTGTTGCAACGCCTTTTCTCGATTGATGCAAAATTTGTTTTTTTGTTTGTTACTACAACACTAGATAAACTTTTGTTGTGGGCATTCTCTCGAATTATTGCAAGTTTGCAACACCATTTATTTGTAAGTGCTATTTTTATTTGTTGTGATATATATGTTCTCAAATATCATAACAACTGATTTTTCAATTAAAATTTGTTGCATTTGGTTTTTTGGTGCAACAAGGTGGTTTTTTGTTTTGAAAAAAAATCTCGGAGGGCAGCGAGATGAACGAAAGAACGAAATTTCATTCATTTTGTTCAAAATTTCGAATGAAAAATTCAAAATTTTGATGAAATTTAACCAAAATTTGGATGAAATTTGGACAAAATTCAAATAAGGATAAATTCAGCCAAAATTTGACCAAAACATTTTTCTTCCAGGGGGTAACGAAATAGAGAAATTTTCTAAAATTTTGCTAAAATTTCAGCGAAATTGTGAACCATGGTCATGCACGTGTTCCCACCTTAACATTGCAAGCCAACCTCCTGTCTCCGTCGTATATAAACCCATCGATAACGTCACCTCGCCTCGTCAGAACAGCCACTCCACCTTGATCGAGAAGCCAAGGACGAAGAAGAAGTGAAATGGCTACAGGAAACAGCAACGATGCCCTGATGATTGTGGCGTGCGTCGCGTCATACGCGGTGGCGCTGTTGCTCGGAGCGGTGAGCGTGACACCCCCTTTGACAACGGTGCCATCAACTCTGGCGAGGCCGCTGTGTTGAATACAACCACTCCGTAGATATTATGACCACATTGATTGAATTTGACTACAACCACATCTTCTTCGGATGTCGGCTTCGACCACTTGCTCGTAGATGACTTCGACTTAACTTCATCGATTGGACTAGATCGATCAGTCGATCCACCCGATCATAAATCAGTGGTTGAAAACAAGTAACTCTTTGGACTGCTCTGATCGCATGCGATGCCGTTCGGAGTGGTCTGAATGTTCCGACATCAATCAAACCGTCAAAATGACTTAGATGAAGATCAGATGGCCTGAGTGTCTTCACTGATTGGATTGGTCCGATCATCTTCTTCTTTGTGCCCCTAGTCAATTTTCATAAGCTACGAACATAGACAATACAAGAACACAAAAACTTTGGTGGTGCTCAAATCGTTGCTCCTTTTCTTTGGTTTTCTTCTCTATTTATACATAGCTTTACAAACTTAGACTCACGTTTTCATGAAGGTAGAACACTATACCAGTCGTGCTTTTACGATCAACTGGATCACCAGCCAGATTGCTATCACAAAATCCTTCAAGCATTGGTGTGTTGTCTTACCTGATATATACTAGCCCATAATCCACAGTTCCTGCTAGATACCTCAACACATGTTTTAATGCTTACTTGTGTTGTATTGTTGGTCTTGCCATAAATGATTATATGCTAGCCGGCTTAATCACCTACCGTCCCGTGGGCGGGCGGCAGGTGCCACGCGTTGTCTACCCCGGCTACCGCCCACGCCATTGGACGGCAAAAACGCTATTTCTATAGATACTATGCATATATTGCTAGTTTTATAAATATCATCGCAAACAGCGCCAAATCCACTAAAAACTCTGGAAGGAGGGGTCTATATAAATACATGTTGGAGCCAGGGTCCATATAAATACATGTCGGAGCCAGTCGTATCGGCATGGGCTACATGCCTACTTTTAGCTGGTTTATGATTTTTATCTATATTTTTTTTAAGATGGTAGCGAACATAGAGACATCGACATAAACTGAGCATATGATTTTAGGTTCAAAATCTATTTCAAACAACCGTTCGATAATTTCGACTTTCAAAATAAGCCAAATGCGTGGTCCTAGCTTCCTGTGTTAGAGAAGACCTTTTCTTACGGGATGGTCTCTGCAAACCACGTGCATGGCGATTCGAAATCCAGCGAGATATAATTTAGGTTGGCACAACAAAAGTCTTCTCTCTCGCAAAAAAAAAAAAAAGTCTGTCTATGCCTTGGACTGTTTTTTTTTATGAAATCAGGCGGATTGAAATCCAATGAACCCAGTCGACCCCATCTCCTATTAAAACAAGCTGAACAAATCCTAGCACCAGGCGCGCCGGCTGCTCCATGCCGCCACCCACCACCCCACCTAGCGTGCCACCTCCCCGCCGTCGCCTCCGACACCAGCAAGGCTCTTCGTTGAGCCCCTCCCGTGCCATCACTATCAACCTCCTCTCTTTTGCCGCATATCAACCTCCAGTCACCATCTCTACTGCCCTTCTTCACCGTCAAGATTCACCAACGCCGTCCACCGCCTCCTACTTGCTCATCAGCTCTTGCCACCCTGCTGCCTCCACCGCCCTTCTCCAATCCCATGGCTGCGGCGACGCCACCACCACCCCAATCCAATGGCTACCCGTGAACTCAAACCCTAACTCGACACCTTCATTGAAGACGTCACCGACGGTGGCGGCCGGAGAAGAAGACAATAGTGCCACATCGGATCTTTACCGGAGACAGAGATGGAGGTGGACGAGAGCACGAATCTTGGTGCAAATCGAACGGTATGAAATACAACCAATTTCTCCTAAAAAAACAGTCAAATGTTGTACAACACTTTCGGAAAAAAAAACGGTAAATCGCAGGCACGATGCAGATTTGACGGGCCTCAGCAGTCGACACCAAGAAGTAGGGGTGTACCCCGGAGCTCAAGCAAGCACAAGGGCAGAACATAAGGGTAAAAGCCTGAAACCTCAACTTCTGCCCAACGCGGATGGTGCCTTCCGATGTTTACCCACAAAAATCTCTGAATCTTCTGGTATAGCTCTTAAGCGAAAAACAGAGTACTGTCATACTACGGTGGGCACGAGAACAGCAGCGACGTGTTGGTTCCACCAAACCCGAAGGAATTCGACATGGCCGCTCGTATGGGCATCTTCTTTGAGGCAGCCAAAGGCATGAATGCACCTTCGAACAGTGGGTCCGGCTGCTCCAGGTTGAGCGTAGGCGGCGCGACTCCCTGAAAAACCGTAGATATGTTATGCACAGGAGAGTTTTCCAAACTGAAACTGCTCATCACTAACCGTAGATAACATACATGGTGGATAGCTAACACGGCGAAAATTGCTTCCACTGATCCAGCTGCCCCTAGCAGATGACCAATTGCTCCCTATACAAACTTGTGTCATTGGCATACCGTGGGAACCAAGGGAAATGCAATTTCATAATAGCTCAATGGTGGCTACCTTTGTTGAGGATAATGCAAGACCGCCAGATGTTGCGTGGTCGCCAAAGACAGACTTGATTGCATTGGCCTCTACAGCATCGCCTAATTGTGGTTTAAATCCAAAGAATCAATTATTTTTATCATAATTCCAGATGGTACAGAATCAGCCACATGAGTTATACTGCAAATGGAATAAACAGAAATCATGTCGATCCAGAATCCCAGATGTGTTTTGCCAAGCTGACTATGAGCACTCACCAAGAGGAGTTGATGTTGCATGCGCATTCAAATAATCAATTTGATTTGTCTGAAGCCCTGACTAGAAAAAGAGGAAGAATTCTATCAGAATGTCAAGTAAATAACTGTGATGAAGTTTATAATTCCCTAATGCTTAAAAGATGAAATGTCAAGTGTCTTAACATGTGCAACACAAAAATTACAACGGAGCATGATGTTACCTGTTCCAATGCCCGCTTCATGGCTAAGATAGCACCCCTACCATCATTTTGTGGCTGAGTTATGTGGTGTGCATCACCTGACAGAAGCTGAGGTTCATCATGCAATACATACTAATCATAATAAATAATCCTTTTCGTGGAACAGGAGGATACCAGACATTCCGTAGCCACGAACTTCTGCATAAATTTTTGCACCCCGTTCCTTTGCATGATCAAGTGCCTACAGAAGAGAACATGGCTAATATGTTAAGCAAATAATATGCACTAGGATAATTTTTCCAGACTAAAAATCACATAGACCATATAGAGGAGAGAGCAAATATCAAACCAAAGAAGGAACAATAATACGGTGATTTAAATACTCAAGTCCAGCCTGGCCAAGAGACAGGCCAAAGTCTTTAATCGAGTGCTGAGGATTTTACCAAGAAGCAAATGACTGATTTTAAACAACACTGAACCAGCAACTTCAAAACAGCAAGATAAAAAACCAGTGTTTGCTCCAAACTCACCTCCAACACCATAACTCCACAGCCTTCACCAATCCTATTGATTATTTTTAAGCAAAGATAAGAACAAGCACCAGGAAAGATTGAAAGAGAAAAGAGGAAATAAAGGAAGAAACATAGTTAAATAGAAGTATGACATACACAAATCCATCTCTACCACAATCAAATGGCCTCGAAACTGCTTGCGGAAGAGAGTTGTATTTTGTAGTCAATGCCCTTAACCTGCAAGCAAATAACATTATAGTAATTATAATGAAATAAGATAAGGTTGGCAATACTAATCAGAGGGGTAAAACAAATACAAATATGCAAGAGTGACTGTGACTAAGTTTTTTTAAGTACACTGTGACTAAGTTTTATTAGATAATCTAAGATAGATGGTTTGCTATTCACAATTGTGCATCTTATTCATTATTGAGAAGTTGAGAGGTGCTTCTATACTTTCTTCAATAGTGATTTGTACAATTTTTAAAGCACGATGAATGATGGATAGATGTTACTTAACTCTTCATTTGCTTTAAGATTAGTGCTATTCTTGTAAGAGAAAAAGTATAGAAGCACTTGCTCGAGAAGTTTTATATATATATATATATATATATATATATATATATATATATATATATATATATATATATATATATATATATAGGATATTGAAATGGGACACCATGGTGCCCGGCACCAAGGCTCTCTGTCGTTAGATTGCTTTTAGATGCGTGCGTGTGCAATATATTAGGTAAACCTATTAAGATTCATTAATTCAAAAGGCATTAATTTGGAAAGGAATCAATTATGGATGGAAAGTATTAATCATGGATGGAAAGTTTTAATTATGGAGCTTGGGCACCATGGTGCACTGTTATATATATATATATATATATATATATATATATATATATATATATATATATATATATATATATATATATATATATATATATATATATATATATATATGCAAGATTAGTTGGGACTCATGGGCTACATAGGCCACATGGGTGAGAGAGAGAGACGAGCTAGACTACCTAATATGTACATGACTCTTAAACACCCCTCCCCCCCAAGAAAAAAACTCAAGGTGGCTCAGGAGGATCTGAGGCACTAAGTTTGAGTAGATAAAGCCGATGTTGTTCTCAAGTTTGAACCTTTGTGAAGTCTGCAACTTGAAGTTCTGAAGGCGCACATCCTGAGGTCAATGGTCGACTGTGACAATGAGACCTTGTGAATGATGCATCAACACCGATGTACTTAGTCAACTCACGTTTGACTAGATTGCTTGCAATTTGAATGGCACTAGTGTTGTCACAGAATAATGGTGTAGAAGCATTACATGAGACATCAAGATCAGCCAAGAGCCAATAAAGCCAGACAATCTCTGAGGTAGTGGTGGCTGATGAATAAGTCCCTGTACTGTGGTCTTTGTGGGGCTGTGGTAGTTTTTGTTTTTTTGACTGCTTTAGGACAGCATCTGCTTTTAGGACAGCATCTGCTTTTGCTTTTAGGATAGCATCTCGCTTAGGACAGATTCGCTTTAGGACAAGATTCGCTTAGGACAAAGATCCGCTTTAGGACAGCATATCGACCGCTTTAGGACAGCATCTAGGATAGCATCGTAGCATATGCTTGGCTGGTTCTCACCTATAAATTTGTATCCCCAACCCTCAAAGTTGGCATGGCATTGTGTGAGAAATAAACAAGAAAATTGCCCCATCTCCTAGTGTCATCCTCTCTATGAGAGTAAGGATCTTGCTATCACCAAGAGCAAGAGTCCAACGACTAACAAGTGGTATCGAGCCTTAGTATCCTGTAGCCCGAGCATCTCCTGCTCATCTCCTTCTCGGCCTCACAAGCAGCCCAGCCGCAGCGCGGCGGCTCCGCCGCCCCCCACTCCTCTCTCGAGACGGCAAGCGGCTCGTCGGCGCCTCTCTCCACGCAACAGCCCCAGATGCGCGCCATGTCCGCAGGCGCCTCGGCGCTCGGCCGCCTCGAGCATGCGGCGTCGTGACGGCCGAGCTCGTCGCGCAGAGCAGCGGCGAGCAGAAGCGGCGGCAGACGCGCGCGCGAAAGGGCGTCAAAGTGCGGCAGCGGCGGAGCCGGGCAGCAGCGAGCGGAGGCGGAAGCGGCGGCAGCGGCAGACGGCGCGTCGGCGGCAAAGAAGCAGAGGTCAAGGCTGCATGCAGCAAAGAATAGAGCTCGGCTCGTGATGACAGCGCGGCGACGACCCTCACCGCTTTGGAGGAGGCGGCGCAAGGGCGAACGGCGCAATGGGCAGCCGCGCATGCCCACGAAGCGCGCGACACCGACAGCGCGGCGCGCGGCGGCGCTCGGAGAGCGCACGGCGGTGGCGCTCGAGGAGGAGGCATGCACGCGGCGGCGACGGGTCGACGGAGAGCGCGCCCTCACAAGCAACGCGCTCTCTCCTGTTGGCACCGTGGTCACCACGAGTACCAGTCGCCGTCGAGGACGCCGCCCGGCGGCGGGTGACCTACCTCACCAAGACCAACTACGCCGAGCGGGTCGCGGTGATGAGGTGAAGCTCAGTGCGGCATATGTGGGATGCGATCCGACGGCGACGCCGACTACGACCAGATCGACGGCGCGATGCTCATCGCCGCAGCCCCGCCGAGATGCGCTTCGCTACCAACAAGCGGATCGCCAAAGAGGCTTGGGACGCCATCGCCGCAAAGACGCATCGGCATGCGGCGCGCGCAAGTCTACACCGCAGCACTACGCGCGGAGTGGGAGCACCGCCTTCAAGCCGTGAGGACGTTGATGACTTTGCTCCGTCTCAACACTCGTTGCACAAGTTGGTGCGTTCGGCGACGACACCTACGGCGAGGAGAGAGTCGTGGAGAAGCTCTTCCGCGCCCCCGAGAAGTACAAGCGGATGGCTCGCCGATCGGGTCTCTGCTGACCTTTCCACGATGACCATCGAGGAGGCGTTGGGTCGCCTCAAGGTCGTCGACATCGATGAGCCACAGAGCCTCTCGGGACCGTCACCATTGGCGGAAGCTCCTCCTCACTCGGGAGAGCGGGCCGCCGCCAAGGTGACAAGAAGAAGGAGCCATCTTCCACGACAGCGCGCCGCAAGAGTGGCAAGCGCGCAAGCCGCACAAAGGCGCCAGGCGCGATCTTTGGCAAGCAAAGCGCAAGACGAGACGACTCTTGCCACAATCGCGGCAAGCTTGGTCATTGGGCCAAGGAGTGTCGACGACCACGACGCCGCCAGCCCACGTCGCGCAAGCGAGGAGGAGGAGCGGCCGGTCTGTTCATTGCTCATGCGAGCATCGAACTACCTCCACGGCACCGCCGCAGCGGCTCTCCTCCACCTTGACGAGCCAAAGCACACGCCTCCTCGGCGGCGATTCGGCAATGACAAGACCGACGGGTGGTGCTCGACACCGCGCCACCCACCACATGACCGGGCGGCGGGAGTTCTTCTCCGAGCTCGACTCAGCGCTCGAGGCACCGTCAAGTTCGGCGACGCCCGCCGTGGAGATCAAGGGCGTCGGCTCGCCGTCTTAAATCGCCATCGCGAGCACCGGCCGCCACGGCGTCTACTACATCCCGATCGCGAACTCCATCATCGCCTTGGGATGAGAACGGCTCGCGTGTCGAGATCGAGCACGGTGCCGCGGATTTGGGATCTTCGACGCCGCCTCCTTGCCAAGGTAACGAGGCGCAAATCGACTCTACACTCTTCACGCGCGGTGGCACAACCCTCTGTCTCGTAGCTCGTCGGGACGACGAGGCGTGCGCGGCACGCTTTGGGCACCTTCACCTTCACTCGGCGGCTCGGTGCCACGGAAATGGTGCGAGGCTGCCGCGTTTTGACCATGTGGAGCAGCTCTGCGACGTCTGCGTGTTGACGGCGCGGGCGACTCTTCCCCCCCAGCGAGTTTCCGAGCCAAGGAGAGGCTCGAGCTCGCACGGACTTGTGTGGCCCGGTGACACCGCCACACCGAGAGACGACGCTACTTCCTGCCGCTCGTCGACGACCTCTCCGCTACATGTGGGTGATGGTCCTCGCGGCAAGGGAGAGGCCGCGACGCCATCGCGCACGCAGTCGCCGCGAGGCGAGCGCGCCGCAGTCGCGCGTGTTGCGCATGCACAACGGCGGCTGAATTCGCGTCGTCATCGCACGATGAGGGCATTCAGCGCCACTACTCCGCGCCGCATCTGCCGCAGCAGAACGGCGTCGCCGAGCGGCGCAACGAGACGGTTGTGGGGATGGCTCGCCTCCTCGCGAGAGGGGATGCCGGCCGTCTTACGGGAGAGGCGGTGGTGGCTGCCGTCTACATCCTCAACCGCCGCCTACCAAGGCGCTCGACGGCAGGACGCCGCACGAGGCTGGCATGGGCGCAAGCCGCGGTCTCCCACTTGCGGTCTTCGCCCCTCACGTTCGCCAGGAGCTTGGCCACATCGGCAAGCTCGACGGCGAGAGCACTCGGGAGTGTTCATCGGCTACGCGGAGGCTCGAGGCCTACGCATCCTCGACCTGTCACACACAGGCGTCGCATCTCGCGTGACGCCGTGTTCGACGGCGGCGAGGCCGACGGGACAAGGCGGTGGGCGATGGTTCGCCTCGACTCGTGGACTTTGTTGTCGACTCACGCCCACTTCGAGAGAGCGGGAGCTAGCGGCTCGTCTTCACCGAGCTCGTCCACCTCGACACCTTGCTCGCCACCGGCTCGGCGAGTGCTCCACCACCGCCGGCACCGCCACGCCCCACCCTTCACCACCGGCCACCACTCTCCACGCACCGGCGCCACACCACCGGAATCGGCCCCACAGCCGGTCCACGATGAGGAGCGCATGGTGGAGTTCGCTACTCGCCGTCCCACGACGAGGACCGCGCCGACGCCTACCACGACGACGAGCCTCTGCGCTTATCGTACCATGGACAACATCCTCGGCGAGCTACCCGTCCTCGATCGGCGCAGCGCGATCGCGAGGCGAGTCGCACTTGGCATGCGACGACGGCGAGCCCCTCCTTCGCCGAGGCGGAGGAGACGCGGCGTGGCGTGTCGCGATGAAGCGAGAGATGGACGCCGCCAGCGTAACCGGGCGTGGGAGGCGGCGGATCTTCCGCCGGCCACCGCGCGATCACCCTTAAGTGGGTGTTCAAGCTAAAGCGGGATGAAGCCGCGCCATCGCCAAGCACAAGGCTCGCTTGGTGGCACGAGGCTTCGTGCGGCGGGAGGGTCGACCGATGACGCCGCACCGCCGCACGGATGGAGTCCGTGCGACTCCTCCTGCGCTAGCTGCCGGAAGGTCGGCGTGTTCATCACATGGATGTCAAGTCGGCATTTCTTAACGGCGACTTGAAGGAGGAGGTCTCGTGCATCACCGCCGGGATTTGCGATCCCGGCAAGGAGGGCAGGTGCTCGCTGCGCAAGGCCCTCTATGGCTTGCGACGCACCGAGGGCGTGGAACGCTGCCGGACTCCACCTCAAGCAAATGGGGTTCCAGCAGAGCGCACACGCAGGTGCAGATCTACCGGCGGGGCAAAGGCGGCAACGCCTGGCGGTGGGTGTCTCGTCGACGACTTGGTGATCACCGGCACCAAGGATGCGAGGTGGCGGCATTCAAGGAAGAGATTAAGGCCACCTTCCGGATGAGTGACCGGGGTCTCTCTCTTCTACTTAGGATCGAGGTGCACCAGATGATTCCGGATCACGCCGACTGCATCGCCACGCCAAGCGCGTCGTTGAGCTAGTCGGGCTCACCGATCGCAACCCGCTCTCACTCCAATGGAGGAGAGATCGCCGAGCCGCGACGGCGACGACGGAGGAGGTGGGCGCTACGCATCGGCGTCTTGTGGGGAGCCTTCGCTACCTCGCCACACGGCCGGACTTGGCATTCTCCGTCGGCCACGTTAGTCGGTTCATGCAACGGCCGACGACGAGCATCGCAGGCCGTGAAGAGGATCATCCGCTACGCTGCGGGGACCCTTGACCACGCCTCCATTACCCGAGGTGTCTGGCGCGCACACTTCGTCGCATGCGGCGACGCGACCACGCGCGACATTGACACCAAAGCAAGAGCACAAGCGGATTCTCTTCTTCCTCGGCAAGTGTCTCGTTCATCGCGATCGATCAAGCGGCGGTGGTGGCCTGTCGGTGTGAGGCCGAGTACATAGCGGCTTCCACCGCTCGACTCGTGCACTGCTCGCCGATCGCTTGGTGATCTCCTCGGCAGGGACATCAAGCGGTGGAGCTCGGGGTGGGCAACAAGTCCGCTCTAGCCCCGCAAAGAACCCGTTTTTCATGAACAGAGCAAGCACATCCGGGTGAAGTACCATTTCATCCGAGGTCGCTTGGATGAAGGAAGCATCAAGGCAAGCTACATCAACACCACGGATCGCCTTGCGGATCCGCTACCAAGCCTCTTGGAAGGATCAAGTTCCTTGAGCTCGCCTCCAAGATCGAGGATGGTTCAACCCTCCCACAAGACGACGCACAAGACTTAGGGAGAATGATGAATAAGTCCTGCATCTTGTGGTCTTTGTGGGGCTGTGGTAGTTTTTGTTTTTTGATCGCTTTAGGACAGCATTCGCTTTTAGGACAGATCTGCTTTTGCTTTTAGGACAGCATGTGCTTTTAGGACAAGATCGCTTTAGGACAGATTCGCTTAGGACAGAGATCCGCTTTAGGACAGCATATTGACCGCTTTAGGACAGCATCTAGGATAGCATCGTAGCATATGCTTGGCTGGTTCTCAGCCTATAAATTTGTATCCCCAACCCCTCAGGTTGGCATGGCATTGTGTGAGAAATAAACAAGAAAATTGCCCCATCTCCTAGTGTCATCCTCTCCATGAGAGTAAGGATCTTGCTATCACCAAGAGCAAGAGTCCAACGACTAACAGTGGCAAGGGTTCGAAGCTCAGCCTTAGCACTAGAACGTGACACTGCAGTCTATTGATTTCTAGGTAATGAGCAAGTTACCAAGAAATATGCAGTAGCCAGTGATAGAATGCCGATCAATAGGATCACTCACCCAAGTAGAATCAGAGTGAGTGTGAAGCTCGAGCTAACTCAAACTAGCATAAAACAAGCGTCTGGATGCAGTCCCTCTCAAGTATCTTAACACACGAAGATGACCATAATGAATTGATGCGGGTGCACTAACAAATTGACTAAGAACATGCACAATATGAGCAATGTCTGGTGACAGTGAGATAAACAAGACTCCTAACAACCTGACGATAGCGAGAAGGATCTGCCAATGGTGCAACATTCCAAGGTTGTAGCAGCGATGAGACTATCAATCATACCAGATCGAGCAAGCAGATCCTAAACATAGCGATGCTGAGAGCGATAGTAGCCATCACCATCAGAATGAACCTGGATCCCTAGAAAATAGCTTAGTGCTCCCAAATCTAACATCAGAAACTGTTCACTCAATTTCTTCATGACAAATGCCACATAGTCAATGTCATCTCCTGTGATCAGCATATCACCTACATGCAACAAAAGCAGAGTACGACCACGCTGAGAAGTGTGAGTAAACAAGGTGGGATCATGCTCACTCAGAGAGAAATCAGCAGCTCGAATCAAGGAACTGAAACGTTCAAATCAAGCACAGAAGCCTACTTGAGACCATATAGAGCACACCGAAGATGGCAAACGTAGCCTGTAGGAGCCTCAACAAGCTTGTGTGTGATATATTCTTGTTGCACCTTGTGAGCACAACAAGCTGACTGCTCAGTCAATGGAGTGCGCTTTTCTAGGCTATAGTGCTGAGTATAAGGGATATCGTTGTTGGGATCACTTTGGCCGACAGATGCGGATTTCTCGGTATTTTACTTTTAATGAGTCTCGCCCTTTCTACCTCGTCCTCCTTCCACCATTCCAGCATCTCTTGTCGAGCCACTTTCTTTCCTGACTTTTCCCACCACCTCCATAGTCACCACATTGCCATTACAGCTTTCGGCCTCTCGGACGCCTCTTTCGCTACCGACACCCCCTCCAAAGGTTCCTCCTAGCCCAGCAGAAATGAGATTAATGGAGAGCACAGGAACAAGTGAGCCTTCTGAAACTAAAAAATGAAAGGTGGAAAGAGTCCCCTGATGAGTGATTGTACATGGTGTATCATTAGTTGTCTGAATCTTGATTCCTTTTGCAACAAGGCGGACATGATGTGAGTTGAGATGCATTAGATGTCACATGGAAAGAGGCCCCTGAATCCAACTCCCATAGATGTGAAGCACCCGACACAGGATGTGACGATTGTTAGTCGCTGGACTCTTGCTCTTGGTGATAGCAAGATCCTTACTCTCATGGAGAGGATGACACTAGGAGATGGGGCAAGTTTTCTTGTTTATTGCTCACACAAATGCCATGCCAACCTGAGGGTTGGGGATACAAATTTATAGGTCGAGAACCAGCCAAGCATATGCTACGATGCTATCCTAGATGCTGTCCTAAAGCGCCAATATGCTGTCCAAAAGCGATGTTGTCCTAAAAGCGATGCTGTCCTAAAGCTGTCCAAAAGCAGATGTCTGTCCTAAAGCAAAAGCAGATGCTGTCCTAAAAGCAGATGCTGTCCTAAAGCGCCAAAAACAAAAACTACCACAGCCCCACAAAGACCACAATCAGAGACTTATTCATCATTCTCCCCTAAGTCTTGTGCGCGTCTTGTGGGAGGGTTGAACCACTGATCTTGGAGCAGAGCTCAAGGAACTTGATCCTTCCAAGAGGCTTGGTGAGCGATCCGCAAGCGATCCGTGGTGTTGATGTAGCTTGTCTTGATGCTTCCTTCATCCAGCGACCTCGGATGAAATGGTACTTCACCCGGATGTGCTTGTCTCGCTCATGAAAAACGGGGTTCTTTGCGAGGGCTAGAGCGGACTTGCTGTCCCACCCCGAGCTCCATCGCTTGATGTCCTCGCCGAGAGATCACCAAGCGATCGAGCGAGCCGAGTGCTCGAGTCGAGCGGTGGAAGCCGCTATGTACTCGGCCTCACACCGACAGGCCACCACCGCCGCTTGATCGATCGCCGATGAACGAGACACTTGCCGAGGAAGAAGAGAATCCCGCTTGTGCTCTTGCCGGTGTCAATGTCGCCGCGTGGTCACCGCCGGCCGCATGCGACGGCGTGCCGCGCCAGACACCTCGGGTAATGGAGGCCGTGGTCAAGGGTCCCCGCAACGTAGCGGATGATCCTCTTCACGACCGCCGATGCTCGCCGTCGGCCGTTGCATGAACCGACTAACGAGCCGACGGAGAATGCCAAGTCCGGCCGTGTGTGGGCGAGGTAGCGAAGGCTCCCACAAGACGCCAGATCGCGTAGCGCCCACCTCCTCCGTCGTCTTTGTCGCGGCTCGGCCTTCGCTCTCCTCCATTGGAGTGAGAGCGGGTTGCGCCGGTGAGCCCAAATAGCTCAACGACGCGCTTGGCGTGGCGATGCAGTCGGGCGTGATCCCTAATCATCCCGTGCACCTCGATCCTAAGTAGAAGGAGAGACCCCGTGTCACTCATCCGGAAGGTGGCCTTCATCTCTTCCTTGAATGCCGCCACCTCGCATCCTGGTGCCGTGATCACCAAGTCGCCGACGACACACCCCCGCCAGGCGTTGCCGCCTTTGCCCCGCCGGTAGATCGCGACCTCGTGTGCGCTCTGCTGAACCCCATTTGCTTGAGGTGGAGTCCAGCCTTAGCGTTCCACGCCCTCGGTGCTGCCGCAAGCCATGAGGGCCTTGCGCAGCGAGCACCTGCCTCCTTGCCGGGATCGCAAATCCGGCGGTGATGCACGAGACCTCCTCCTTCAAGTCGCCGTTAAGAAATGCCGACTTGACATCCATGTGATGAACACGCCACCTTCCGGGCAGCTAGCGCAGGAGGAGTCGCGACGGACTCCATCCGTGCGACGCGCGTGCGGCGCCATCGGTCGACCCTCCGCCGCACGAAGCCTCGTGCCACCAAGCGAGCCTTGTGCTTGACGATGGCGCCGGCTTCATCCCGCTTCACCTTGAACACCCACTTAAGGGTGATCGCGCGGTGACCGGCAGAAGATCCGCCGCCTCCCACGCCCGGTTACGCCGGCGGCGTCCATCTCTCGCTTCATCGCGACACGCCACGCCGCGTCTCCCTCGCCTCGGCGAAGGCGGGGCTCGCCGTCGTCGCATGCCAAGCGCGCTCCGCCTCGCGATCGCGCCGCGCCGATCGTGGACGGCGGCTCGCGAGGATGTTGTCCATGGTACGATAGCGCGAGAGGCTCGCCGTCGTGGTAGGCGCCGACGCGTCCTCGCCGTGGGACAGCCGAGTAGCGAACTCCACCATGCGCTCCTCATCGTGGGCCGGCCGCTGGGGCGATTCGGTGGTGTGGCGCGGGTGCGGGAGAGCGGTGGCCGGTGGTGAAGGGCGGGCGAGCTGTGGCCGGCGGTGGTGGAGCACTCGCCGGAGTTGGTGGCGAGCAAGGTGTCGAGGTGGGCGAGCTCGGTGAAGACGAGCCGCTAGCTCCCGCTCTCTCGAAGTGGGCGTAGTCGACAACAAAGTCCACGAGTCGAGGCCAACCGTCGCCCACCGCCTTGTCCCACGCCCACCGCCCTTCGTCGAACACGGCGTCACGCGAGATGCGGGCGCTTGTGTGACAGGTCGAGATGCGGTAGGCCTTCGAGCCCTCGCGTAGCCGATGAACACTCCCGAGTGCTCCGCCGCCGAGCTTGCCGATGTGGCCAAGCTCCTTGGCGAACGCGAGGGAGCCAAGACCCGCAAGTGGGAGACCGCCGGCTTGCGCCATGCCAAGCCTCGTGCGGCGCCCCGCCGCCGAGCGCCTTGGTAGGCGGCGGTTGAGGATGTAGACGGCCGTCACCACCGCTCTCCCGAAGACACCGGCATCCTCTCGCTGAGGAGGGCCGAGCCATCCCCACAACCGCCTGTTGCGCTGCCGACGACGCCGCTCTGCGCGGGCTGACGGCGCGAGTAGTGGCGCTGAATGCCCTCATCGGTAAAGATGACGCGACCACCGCCGTGGTTCGCCGCCGTTGTCTGGCGCAACACGCGCAGCTTGCGACCGCGCTCGCCTCCGCAGCAGCGACTGCGCGCGCTGATGGCGCCCGCAGCCTCTCCTTGCCGCCGAGGACCATCACCCACATGTAGCGGAGAGGTCGCCGACGAGCGGCAGAAGTAGCGTCGTCCTCCCGGTGTGGCGGTGTCACCGCCACACAAGTCCCGTGCACGAGCTCGAGCCTCTCCTTGGCTCGGAACTCGCCGCTGGGAAAGGAGTCGCCTGCGCCGCCAACACGCAGACGCCGCAGAGCCGCTCCACATGGTCAAGGCACGCGCAGCCTCGCACCATTTCCGTGGCACCGAGCCGCCTGTGGCCTCGGCTGAAGGTGCCCAAAGCGCTGCGTTATCGCCACGCCGTCGTCCGACGAGCCGCGAGACAGAGGGTTGTGCCACCGCGCGCGAAGAGTGTAGAGTCGATTTGCGCCTCGTTACCTTGGCAAGGAGGCGGCGTCGAAGATCCCAAATCCGCGAAGACCGTGCTCGATCTCGACACGCGAGCCGTTCTCATCCACCGTCCCAAGCCGATGATGGAGTTCCGCAGATCGGGGATGTAGTAGACGCCGTGAGCGGCCGGTGCTCGCCGATCTTGGCGGCGAAGACGACAGAGCCGACGCCCTTGATCTCCACTTCTGCGAGGCGTCGCTGAACTTGACGGTGCCTCGAACGCTGAGTCGAGCTCGAGAAGAACTCCGCCGCCGGTCATGTGGTGGGTGGCGCGGTGTCGAGGCACCACCCGCCGGTCTTGTCATTGCCGGAATCGCCGCCGAGGAGGGCGTGTGCTTTGGCTCGCTGGCGCGAGGAGAGCCATCGCGCCGGCGCCGCCGAGGTAGTTCGATGCTCGCATGAGCAATGAACAGACCGGCCGCTCCTCCTCCTCCACTTGCGCGACGTGGGCCTCGCCGCGTCGTGGTATCCGACACTCCTTGGCCCAATGACCAAGCTTGCCGCAGCTTGTGGCAAGAGTCATCTCGTCTTGCGCTTTGCTTGCCAAAGACGCCGCTGGCGCGCTGCGCGCTTGCGCGCTTGCCACTCTTGCGGCGCTTTGTCGTGGAAGAAGGCTCCCTTCTTCTTGTCGCCTTGGCCGCATCCCACCGCTCCCGAGCGAGGAGGAGCTTCCGCCAATGGTGACGGGTCCCGAGGCGCCGTGGCTCATCGATGTCGACGACCTTGAGGCGACCCAACGCCTCCTCGATGGTCATCGTGGAGAGGTCCAGCAGAGACCCGATCGAGCGAGCCATCCGCTTGTACTTCTCGGGGCGCAGCGGAAGAGCTTCTCCACGCTCTCTCTCGTTGTAGGTGTCGCCACCGAACTGCACCAACTTCGCAACAGAGTGTTGAGACGAGAGCAAAGTCATCAATGTCTTCACCGACTTGAAGGCCGTGTTCTCCCACTCCGCGCGTAGTGCTGCGCGTAGACTTGCGGCGCGCGCCGCCGAGCGCGTCTTTGCAGCGATGGCGTCCCAAGCCTCTTTGGCGATCCGCTTGTTGGTAGCGAATCGCATCTCGGCGGATCAAGCGGCGATGAGCATCCAGCGCCGCCGATCCCGGTCGTGGTCGACGCCGCCGTCACGGGATCGCATCCCACATATGCCGCGACCGAGCTTCACCTCATCACCGCAGCCCACTCGACGTAGTTGGTCTTGGTGAGGGTAGGCCACCCGCCGCCGGGCCGACGCCCTCGACGATACCGGTACTCGTGGTGACCACGGTGCGAACCGGGAGAGCCGCGCGTTCTGCGAGGGCCGCGCTCTCCGCCGACCCGCGCCGCCGCCGCTGCATGCCTCCTCCAGAGCGCCACCGCCGTGCGCCTCCTTCGAGCGCCGCGCGCGTCCGCTGCCGTCGGCCGCCGCCGCGCTCGCGGCGCGCCGCCTATTGCGCTGCGCCGTTCGCCCTTGCGCGCCTCCTCCTCCAAAGCACCGAGGTCGCGTCGGCGCTGCATCACCAGAGCCGAGCTCACTGTTGCCGCCGAGAGCTTGACCTCTGCTGCTGCCGCCGCGCCGCATCTGCCGCTGCTTCGCTTCCGCCTCCGCCGCGCTGCTGCCCGCTCGCCGCTTGCCGCCGCGCCCTTTCGCGCGCGCGCGCCTCTCTGCCGCCGCTTCGCTCGCGCTGCTGCTGCGCGACGAGCTCGGCCGTCACGACGCCGCATGCTCGAGGCGATCGAAGGCCGAGATCGCCTGCGGACATGGCGCGCTCTCGGGGCTGTTGCGTGAGAGAGGGTCGCTTCGACGAAGTTCTTGCCGTCTCGGAGAGAGTGCGGGGACACCGAGTCGCTGCTTCTTGCACTGCAGGGCCGCCTGTGAGGTCGAGAAGGAGATGAGCAGAGATGCTCAGCTACAGGATACTAAGGCTCGATACCACTTGTTAGTCGCTGGACTCTTGCTCTTGGTGATAGCAAGATCCTTACTCTCATGGAGAGGATGACACTAGGAGATGGGGCAAGTTTTCTTGTTTATTGCTCACACAATGCCATGCCAACTTTGAGGGGTTGGGGATACAAATTTATAGGTGAGAACCAGCCAAGCATATGCTACGATGCTATCCTAGATGCTGTCCTAAAGCGATCAATATGCTGTCCAAAAGCGATGTTTGTCCTAAAAGCGATGTCTGTCCTAAAGCTGTCCTAAAAGCAGATGTTGTCCTAAAGCAAAAGCAGATGCTGTCCTAAAAGCAGATGCTGTCCTAAAGCAGTCAAAAAACAAAAACTACCACAGCCCCACAAAGACCACAGTACAGAGACTTATTCATCAACGATGCAGTAAAACCGGTAGATCCACTAGAAGATGCCTGCAGTTGACACAACTAGGCCTCAAGATTGCTCATCTGTGCCTTCATCTGACCAAACAAAGTTGCAGACTCTGTACAATTGGCAAGGGCAGCAGAATCGATAGTAGCATCACTTCGATGACACGAAACACACGATGACCTCATCTCAAGATTGTGCTCGATGGCCAAGTCTCTTGCAATGAGAACAGATGATCTGGCGCTGACGAGGACCGAAACCAAGAATTCCATCGAAAGCCATGATATGCCAGGCAAGATAACACTAACAGTAGGACCAAGGAAGTCGACGATGGCGGTGGAACTGAGCTGGCGGCGCCAGAATCGAAGAAATCTGACCCCGTCAGCGATGTAGATGATCTGGTTGGCGGCACTAGAATCAAGTGAATCCAGCAGCAGTGGCTATGTAGATGACTTGGTGACGCCGAAATTGAACAGATCTGGCCCTGCCAGCAATAGAGAGGACTGAAGAATCTAGCCTCACCATTATGTATTAATAGTGAGTTTTGGTAATTGATGACAACCGTTTGTGGGAATAATATTTCCATTGAGTTTGTGAAATAGGTTAGGTCCCATAATGAGCCTGACTTTGGAAGACGTCATGAGTTGGTCGTCATCAAGTTAAGATTCGGGAAGAGGTGATCATCATGGGTTGATAAATATCAAGTCAAGATCCCGAAGAGGAGATGATCATGAGTTGATCAAGTTAAGTGAAGACCATCATATGTCGATGAAGGGCAAGTGGTTCTTGACAAGGAGGACCGGCGAGGAATAGGCTGAGGTACTTGGGCAAATAATACCTTGCTTTAACATTTCTCCACATTGTCGTTCCAACTCATCCTTGAGGAGCTGAGAATATCGATAGGGGCGAACGGAGATGGGGTCCATTTCGAGCAAAAGATGAATGTGGTGATTCTGCTCGCATTTTGGAGGAAGTCTGTGAGGGCAACGAATAATTCATCAAAGTCTTGGAGCAATGTGTCCATAAGATTCGGTCCGGACAAGGAGCACATCTGTCATTGTGGAGTAGAGGTCCCCAACCTGTGCCACTGGACCTTGTGATCGGCGCGCCAAAACATCATGGTCAGGGTGTCAAAATCCCACAAAATGGGCCCTAAGGTACAGAGCCACTGCACTCCTAGGACCACGTCGAAACCATCCATCGATAACGAGTAACAATCCACTGAGAACTCCTCCTGGTTGATCTAAATGGAGAGTGCGGTGCAGATCCCAGGGTTGTGCACGCGCTCCCCGTTGGCCACCATCACTCGTAGGCCACGACAAGGCTGGACAGGCACGCCAGTCACTGAGCGTAGTAGGCATGATGAAAGTATGCATGGATCCTGAGTCTAGAAGTGCCAGCAAGGGTGTACCGGCCACCAACACCCATATCTGCATTGTCTGGCTCACCTTTGGTGTGATTCCAGTTACTGCATATAAGGAAATACCCGGTTCCACACCATCCGCCGCCACTTCATAGTCGGCCTCTTCATCTGATCCGCTGCTGGGGGAAATAGGAGGAACAACCGCTTACAGTGGTGGTTGGGCGTAAACTTCACATCTCAATTGAAGCATAACCCTGTGACGCGCCATTGCTCCATCTCCTCTAGTGTAAGGAAGCGACGTTGGATAGTGCGACGTGGCTAGCTGGCTCCTTGGTTCTGCCCTGCGCCATGGCTGGCCGAAGGTGATGTGAGGATGGCCTTAGCCTGTCCAGCAGCAGTGCCGACCATGGATGTTGGACGTGTTGCAGCCGCTGATGTTATTGCCGACGACGCTGGAGGTATTGCAGTGTGTGTGGATGACGCCGGCCATCTATGCTACAGCCTTGCGTCTTGCCCAATGGCCTGAGCCCATCGTTCGTATTCCCTTGTGAGCGCCATGGCCATCTGAAGGTTCACAGGGTTTTGCAACTCCACGTTAGTGCGAATAGGCTCACGGAGACCTGGAGTGAATAACTGCACTTGCTGCCGTGGTTGAAGATGATGTGCTCGGCATAGGATGGCGAGGAATCTTTGTTGATACTCTTCCACGGTGCCAGTCTGTATGAGTTCCTTGAGTTCGCCCAAGGGATTGTGACAGATGGATGGTCCAAATCATAGATTGATATATTCCTTGAAGTAATGCCAATTGGGTTCCCCTTCATCCCGCTCCAATTGAAAGTACAATTGTTGTGCTGCCCCAATCAGGTGGTAGGATGCGAGCCACACCTTTTCACTCTCCAATGTCTTTTGTCCTCGAAAGAATTGCTCGCATCGCTGCAGCCAACCGAGAAGATCGCCTTGCCCACCATATGACGAAAACTCTAGCCAATAGAAGCAGGGAGGCTTTTCGGTTGTCAGCCCGGTCCCATTGCCATGGTTGTTTGTCGCCGGTATAGTCCCAGCAGGGACTGGCAGCAACCCATCTCCTAGAGGCCGCTTCTCCATAGCCGTTAGCCTGTTCCCGAACTCATCCATCTTGTCTTGCTGTTTAACAATGCACTCCTTTAGTTCATCCATTTGCTTGGACATATTTGCCATCAGAGTCACCATCTGATCCAAGATTACATCCATGGTTGCCCGATCGTCTGCCATGTGCTCTGATACCAAGTTGTCACACCCTGACCCTGATCTTAGATTATATGTATGCACTGCAGGTGGCCGTGGTATGGTTAACTTAGGTGGCACCGTACTGGAGAAGCCGGCGTAGGAAGAGAAGCGGAGTTGCGCAGGGGGAGGGCGCAGAATAGGGTTGGAAGGAAGAAAGACTTGAGGTAAATCATCTCTTGCTTTATTATTCAAAACTATTCCCCTTTATATAGTAGAGGAAGTCTGCAATTTGGGCTAAGAATGACTCTGTTCCGAATACAATTTCAGACTCTGAGTCCAACTCCTATTGCTAGCCAAATCCGAAACCAATACCTATTCATAAACCGACAATACTCAAAGCAATACCTAACCTGCAGCCGCTGTGCCGGGTGAGCTGGTTTAGATCTCCTGGAATAGACTTTACCAAACCTGCCATGCCTGACATATTCATTATTGAGAAGTGTGTGTGTGTATATATATATATATATATATATAGACACACACATACAGGGTTACATGGACTGAGAGAGAGGGAGAGAGAAGTTAAACTACTAATATGTAGATCTCCTGACAAGTTTGCATGATATTTATGAACCATGGGTGTTTTGTGGACAAAAACATGGGCTCTCTATTGCTTCCTACGACCCTCACTCAACAGGTGCACCTTCTAACCTCAGTAAAGCATTAAAAGCAATTTATAATTGGCCAAAGAGAGCATCCAAGTAGAGTACTTTGGAAGATAAGCAAAACGAAACAATTGCAATGACACAAACATACTTGCCTAGAAAATCCAGCTATAGACAAAGCGTCAATACTAGACTCTGTTCCACCAGCCACCATCACGTCTGCATCTCCAAATTGAATCATTCGTGTAGCATCACCAATAGAGTGAGCACCTGTGGCACAAGCTGTCACAGCAGCATGGTTTGGACCCTAAGTTCGAAGCGTTAAATATACATGTTAACATTCATGCAATAATTGAACTATGGAATGAAAAGCCTTAACTATATTTTATGGCATACAACAATGACAAAGTACAAACCTGGAAACCATATCTCATGCTGACATGACCTGATGCCATGTTGATCAAAATCTTGGGGATGAAGTATGGACTGAGTCGACGTAGACACTGTGATCAGAAGAAAGTTTTCACATATCAGTGCTAGAAGTGACTGGAACGGTATTGATTATATTGCAAGCCATGTGTGGCACTTCAGGTCAAAAGCTTAGCAAGGAGATAAACGTAAAAATAAGGGATTGCTTCTGGTCCAAAGATTGTGAAACAAACATCTAACACTGTATTTCCTGGATACGTTTTCAACAGATAATGACTCAATGAGTAGAGAGTTCAGCACATAGAAACACAATAGCAGTGAAGAGAAATGATCTAACTACATCCACACATCATTTGAAATCCAATTAATATAGCTGCATGATGACTAACAATACTAAAGAAAAAGAGCAATAAAGAAACAAATGGCAGCAAGTGTGGATACAAACATTTTCAATGATCATCTGCGATGCATCTAAAATGTCTGAGATGCTTCCAATCCCCCCGCCAATTGAGACCCCCTGATACAGGTCTGATCAGCTCCAGTAACTCTGAAATACATACATAAGAAAAAAAAACAATCTTTCATCAAAGGCAATTGATACCGTTTTTTCCTTCTTCTCATCATCTGAAGGCAACCAATTTGCATCCCTCAAAGCCTCATCAGCTGCACATAGAGCATAGGCTATAAATCCCGATATAGATTTATTGTCCTGGAAACAAAAACATTTAATCAACGGCTCAAAACATGAAACGAAGTTTGACTGTATGAGACAGTCAGCATCACCATTACATATTTATAATCATAAAATAGCATACCATCAAAACATAATGGGTTCCCAATTGGAGAAGAGCGAAACAGCAGTGGAATACAATGAGCAGGCAATTTATAACTTTTATCTACTTCTTAAAGCATGCGAATATGTGATAGAAAGGAGGTGAAAAATAGGTTCAACAAAGTAAGCACTGTGGCAGTGAAGACTGGCACTCCTAATGGCACTGAAGATAAGGGTCATTGCATCAGTAAAAGCACCAGTTTTCACATTATACCAATTTGTGCCATTGAAAACTTGTCTAGTATCGTGAGATGTAAACAGCCTCATTTGAATTTCTCTTGTGCAGATTATATATGAAATCCAAGCTTGAATCAATGATATCAAGCATGCCAACTAGCAATGCATACATGGGCGATCACACTCACACGTGGTTAACTTGTTCATAGTTATGAATAGCGACAGTTTGGAATTCTAGCTAAAAAGGAGAGAGAGAGAGAGAGAGATAATTTAACTACCAATTGCAAAGTGTATTGACATACTATTTGACTAAACATGATTCAATTTAGCTTGCCCGAATACATTCCTCTATTACTTGCAGACAATCTTTTGCACCAATCCAATCTCATAGGAACAATGAGAGACCAACAGAACCAAACACTGGATAGTTAGTGCGCAGCGAAGCATCAGTTAGTAACCTTGGTCCACGCCTCCTCGTCGAACTCGGCCTCGCCCTTCCCGCGTGGCACGGCGGCGGCAACCCTGGACGGAAGCTGTTCTAGCGTCCTCCCCGCCGCTTCCCCGGGGAGGTGGAGGTCCTCGGCCGCGAGCGCTCGCACCGCGCAGCCGCCAGCGACGAGGCGGTCCCAGGTGCGCCCGACGCCACGGCCGAGAGGCGTGACGGCGCCGAGCCCCGTGACGACCACGCGGCGTCCGGCGGATGGGAGAGGCGGCGGTAGCTCCGCCGCCGAGGAGAGGCCCCGGCGGAGGCGGAGGGCGCGGCGGAGGCAGTTCATCAGGCGCCGCCGCAAGCCGCGCTTCCGTCCTGTGCTCACATGGTCACGGGGGTGGAGTCTCTTGTGTTTCAGGCTTGGTTACAGCCGTTGGATGTATACATCGGACGGTGGTTGAGCTTCTTCCGCGTCCTTTTCATTAGGGAATTTTTTATGGAATTCTTCTGCATTTTGGCTCGATAACGGATCCGTCATCCGCGCCCTCAACCAATCTCTATTCGACTTACGCGTAAGTACACGTCTCGTAACTGGCAATAGATTGCCTAAAACCACTTGTGATTTAGGTGCAAACAGAGCATATAATTTTTGTCCAAACGCTTTCAGAGTGAACTGAGAAAAGGGAAATAAGCATTAAGTGCTATCTATGTCCAATTTTAAGAAACAAATATAACGCCCCACTTGTTTCAGCTTCAGCATCTGGATTCTGACTTATTTTTCACTATTCATAAATTTCGTCTTTTTTTTTTAACTTTTAGCTTTTTTTTTAGCTTTTTTGCCGGTTCTTTTTTTTCCGTATTTGTTTGTATTGTCCGTGATGAGCTAGCATATTTTTATATTTTTAAGTTTAATTACGCCAAATAAGCCACCTTCAGCTACAGTGAAATTTCAATCGCTACAGTGCAATTTCAGTCATAAGCCACAGCTTTTCAGCCCAACCGAGCGGGGCATCCAATTGTATCTACTCCGGTTACTACCTACTTTTGATGGATTTAAGATGCATTTTTTCACTTATGATTTATAGCTTATAACTTATACTATAGTAACTAACTTTCAAATGGTGTGTTTTTTAAGACGATGTGAATAGAAAGATTACAGTAAAAAGTGTACTGAGTTCAGCTGTACCAGTCAAAATCGTATACGACTATGTTTCTCTGTGTACTGTCTCTCGCGAACAATCAGAATTCAAAAAATTAAGTTATAAGCCACCGTCAAAAAAACACACCCTTAATTACCCATTCGCCTCATCATATAACATGCTACGGCTTTGCATGGCCATGGTGTATTTTGTTAAGGTTACACACATTCCGTTATTTCTTATTTAATGTTTTATTAGTTTTAACAATCTTCAACACGTGATTTTAGCTGCAACTTTTTATAATTGTTGAAAGAGTGTTTCCGCACTATCTCAAACCAACAACTTCAGCGAGATAGGAACCACCAATGTAATCATCGGTAATTTCAACGAAGCAAGGTACGCTAAAAGTAACTACCCTTCAAAGAGGCATGTGACGTTCAAGTAGCCACATAGACCTAGAACCGAGGGAAAAATACGTCAAGGTTCCAATATCAATGATATTTGTGGTGTTTGTGTCTCTGCTCCAAATATAATCCACAATGTAGCTACAAGTAACATGAAAATTATATTAAACTCATAGTGATGGTTGATTTTGTATGTATGTATAAGTTGATAACAACATATCTATAGTTATACGATTAGCACCAATATAAGCCTCATTTGAAGCAAATAGGCCTCATCGATTACAATAATATTCTACCTCGGCTAGGGCCTCCACTGTCTCATCGGGTGTATCAACTATTCTTTGAATTGCTTCTGTCAGGGAAGTGATGAGGCTTGCATTCTTCCCCAAATCATATAGAGAAATGACGAGACCTGCATTCTGTCCAAACACATTTAGTATGTTAGAAAATATAACAAATATATTTTACGTGTTAGGATTTAGAAAACTATCTACTTGCTTGGAATCATATAGGTGTGGTTCTTCATTATTGCAATTCTTTTATCAACTACCTCTATAACACAAGCATAAGTAGCCTGATCTTCTTTCAATACATCTTTAAGTTGAAATTGTAGTTCATATGTTTTCACAATTATTCTTGTCACTGTTGCGGGTTTTACTGGTCTACAAATCTTAGTAATCGATAAATCAGTCCTACCACTTTAGTGACCCAATCCATACTGGACCACCATTGTCTACTTGTGATACAGGAATACATGTATTCTCCTTTGGTCATGCATAAATAGTTAGAGCTCCACATATTTGATACCATCCACTTCATGAACTTGTCTTTTTTATCCAAAAACTCTTTAAGAAAACAAATGTCTTTCCAAACCTTGTGGCATATGAACGAACTATCTCTCCTCCAATTTGTTCTCGCATTTCATTATGGAGGCGACTGTGGTTGTATAGGAACTGACAAATCCTCTTGGTCACCTTAATAACTTCAGCAATCTCCTCGAACTGGCCAATATCCTTCAACACGAGGGAAAAACTGGCCGAAGTTTTTCAATGTAAATTTAAATTTATGACTGCATAATGCAGTTCATAGGTTAGTTTAGGCCTCTTTTATGCTAGATTACCTATTATATAAACTAAATATACATCAATTATTGCACTTCCAACATAATTCAAGTTTCTTCTATAGGCATATCTATTCAACAATTCCCTAAAAGCAAAAAAAAAAGAAAAAAGAAAAAGAAAAAGGATGAAGAAAGATGGAAAGCAGTGCACCTGGCCAGCAACTTTTACTTTGTCATACTCTCTTGGATGCTTGGACTTAAACTGTTTTACAACAGTACTACAATAAAGAAAAGAGCAGCCACACCACGGTAGCGGAGAAGAGCAGCAACAACAAGGAAGGAGGGAGAAGAAGAGCAAGGGCAGCTAGATCTGTGAGTTTCTCTCCATCTCTTTTACTCTTGTACTCCTTTTCTTCTTTTCCTTAAAATCAGCTATGGAAAATTAGTCCTATGAGCATATTAATTTTACAAACAAATTACATTAGTTCTTAAACAAATGTGAAGTATTAGTTCTTAGATTTGGTCATTAGATTTTTGGGTGGTAATGTTGTTGCATGATATTGTAGGTGATAACTCTTAAATGTATCAATGTTTGGGAGCATGGAGAGAGACTAGGAGGTGCTGATTAGAAGTGCAGATACTGTAATCTTACCAAAGCAGGCGGAGGTGTCACCAGCCTAAAAGAAATCTGGCTAGGAAACACGGGGATGTTATTCCTTGCGGTGGGCTTCCGACGGAAATCCGAAGGCTCATGCTGACAAGTTTAGAAGAAACAAAGGCAAGAAAAAGTCTACTAAAAATGAACGACTGTGAATGGAGCAAGTTTTTTCAAGGCCTATAGCTCATGATCCATCATCTCAAGATGTCTTCGATGATGACAAGGAAATGCGGATGGAATGGGCTCGCCGAGAGTCGTTGGAGTTACACCAGCTCCAGCAAAGGGCAAAAGCCAGGGGTGCGACATTTGAACATGGTGGTGACAGTGGAAGTGGAAGTGGCAGGGGAAGGGGTACAAGAAGTAATGCCTTTTCTAGGATGTTTGGCAAGTCGTAGTCCGTGAGAGTTTATTCTGATATTTTCCGTAGTCAAGCACCCCTCTAACCCCGCATTGGTACAACACTTAATAGAGAATCAAAGTCAAAAGTTGGGAAAATTTTAGTCTAAGTGGTTCCACAGTAATAACATTGCTGGGAAAAAGGAATAGTGTTCTTATTTTCTTGCTGCCATCATTATTACACAAGAACATGGTCAAGGTGTTCTGTCACCTAGAGGCTATGAAATCGATGGGCCATATCTTGATGCTAATGAACTAGAGATAAAAGAGTATGTACAACAGTTTAAAGATGACGGGTATATATGGAGTCTCCATCATGTGTGATTCATGGACAGGACTTACACAAATGAGTATAATTAACTTCATGTTATACTGCAATGGAAGAATGTTTTTTCTATAAGTCAGTGAATGCAATTGGTGACATACAAAATTCAGACTTTTTGTATCATGAGATCGGTGAAGTTGCACAAGAAATTAGAGTTCAAAATATTATGCAGATTGTGACTGACAATGGTGCAAACTACAAGAAAACATATGAACTGGTAATTGAATAGTATCCAACTTTAGTTTGGCAGCCATGTGCAGCTCATACCGTCAACCTTATGTTGAAGGATATTGGCCAGTTTGAGGAGATTGCTGGAGTTGTGAAGGCGACCAAAAGGATTTGTCGGTTCCTATACAACTACAATCGTCTTCCTAATAAAATACGAGAATAAATTGGAGGAGAGATAGTTCGTTCAAACGTCCCTGGATAAAGCCTTGCAAGGAGCACTTCTGGTTTAGCAAGCCTAGAATTGTCCTCCATTTGATCCATTTCATCTTGTTCCAGAACTCCTTTGAGATGGGCTTTTTCTTCTGGGTTTTGGTATGTTCTGTAGCATTTTATTTCCTTGCCTGCACTTCTTCTGAAGTGTATAAAATATAAAACAATGGATTCAGGCTAACCAACTGATAACTTTACAGGCGACATATGGGTTCGATTCATGCATCATGGAGAACAAATCTTATGCCCTCCCCAGACTCGCTATTGGGTTAGTAAATTCTTCACTTTATTTATAAAAAATCTAGGAGATCCTTGACCTTGTATGTCAAGGTTGACCGCATACTAATGCTATGGCCCTGCTTGGGAAAGTTTAGCTTCTGCTAGAAACTCGCTTAAAGCGGGCTTAATTAGTTAGGTTTCTATATATGAGAAGCTTGAGAAGCCCGTATTGGCCTGAATCAAGATTAGTAACTTTGATGACTTCCATCGGTGAGAATGATCTCTTTGCATAAATCCTATATATGCAAGTGTGTTGAGCAGATGCACGTACGGCAAATGACTACCTGACCTGACAGTTCTGTTTCTGTGTTGCAGTATCGTCGGCCAGGTGCTCTGCAGCTACAGCACCCTGCCGTTGTACGCCATTGTTGCCCATGTAAGATCGATATCATCACTCTGCCCGTTCAAAAAGATATCATCACTCTTAATTATCAGCAGCAGAACAGCCATCAACAATTGCTTAGATCTTGACATGCTTAATTAATTAGCTGAGGTAGCCTTAATCAGTAGTATTTAACTTGTTTGGATTCTTCGACTGATGACCAATCAGATGGGCGGCGACGTCAAGCTGCAGGCGTTCGCCGAGAACGTGCACGTGTCGGTGCACAACTGGGCGACGGACGTGAAGAGGAAGAAGCCGCCGCCGCACTCGCACCTCCGGATCGCCTTCCTCATGAAGAAGAGGCACAGCGCCGGCGGCGCCGACGCCGAGGCGAGGGCGGAGCCAGTACAGCGCGTCGGGAGCTCCGGCGCCGGACGACCTAGAGGAGATCGTCGCGACCGCGCCGGAGGAGCACCACCGTAACGGCCTCCCAGGGAATTTCTCGTCGCTAGCTAGCGTGCTTTGCATGCATGCATGGCGGCGTGCGGCCGACGGGACGCGTTGGTCGACGCTAGCGAGCTGGCTGTCATCGTGGCATGTATGCTGGCTCATGGATACATCTAGTACATGCATGTTGCTAGCTAATAGTGCTAGGCTATACGTGCTAAGCTAGCCATGGATTTCGTGTGACACTGGCAATTTAGTACGTACTCTCTCTATTCTTTTTATTTGATTTCTTAAAATCCATGCTATCAAATTTCTTTAAAGTTTAATTACTAAAAAACTTAAAACTATCTAGATTGGTTATATGAAAATTATATCATTAGATTTATTGTTAAAAATACTTTTATAATATTATAATTTTATTAGTATATCTTAGTGTAAGTTATAAAAAGTAACAGTTAAAACCATATTTTGGAGACTGTGAAAGATAAAAAACATCAACTAGAAAAGAACGGAGGGAGTACGTACTAGTACACTACTCACCTAGTCTCAAAAGTGCGACCATTTTGACTTTTGAGAGTTAACAGGGTGTTTGGACCAATTTTTGAGTTTCAGAAATACAATATTATGAAAGTATTTTTTTAAGACAGTGAATTGTTTTCATGTCCAATCTGTATATTTTAAAATGTAGGAGGATGAAATAGCCAAAATAATGGTGATTGTGTTGGATATATATATATATATATATATATATATATATATATATATATATATATATATATATATATATATATATATATATATATATATATATATATATATATATATATATATATATATATATATATATATATAGAGAGAGAGAGAGAGAGAGAGAGAGAGTACTGTGTGTCTTAAAAGATGAAGTCAATCTACAAGAATACGGAAGATTACTAGAGATAGAGATATAAAAGGAATCATATCGGATACAAATAATCCTAATTGGTTCTATTTTATCACTTATAATCTTGTTGTACATGTACTCTAACATCTCCTGTAGTCGGAGCGGGAGTGTCATAGACGCTTAGGTTGAAGAAGAAGCTGACAAGGACACTCAAGTTTATGTAGAAGCCAATGAGAAGTGCTATGCGAAGAGCCGATGGTGTTGCCGAATTTTTTGTACGGATAATCCATTTTTTATTCGAAATTACATAAATATACCCGCGGGAAAATTTTTTACAAAAATAGGCTTCAGTCGCCGAATGGTTGGGCGACTGGAACCTATCGCCCAACCAGACCACGACACAATTTGTCTCATTGCCGACGATGAGCGACTACATCCGATCGCTCTTCCGTTAGCGACTAGCATGCGATCGCTCTTCCGTTAGCGACTAGCAAGCGATGCGTCATCCCGTAGGGCGATCGCATGTAGCCCCGTGTTTTGTTTTAGATTTTGTGAATTTTGTAACGTTGAACGAGTAAAAATACGGTGAAGTTGTAATAAAAGTTTATGTTCATTGTATATTGTAGGTGTGCAAAAGTTTTAAAATTTTTTTCATGAAAGATTGAGTACGAACGATCGATACATACATCGTTAAGTGAGATAGTTTATGTGCGGAGAGAGATAATAGACTTATGTAAATTTAAATAAACTTCATATTATAATCGTGAGTAACATGCCGCATGTTTTTCATTACATGCATAAATACATAGCATCTGCAGCGCCGCCTCACTAGTCACCCTGGTGTGCCTCGTCACCGCGCCGCGTCCTCCCATACGGCCTCGCTTAGCCCTCCTCCGTGCAACGGGTTAGGACGATCCAAAAAGTAAAACGAGGAGGAGGGTGTCTATCCGCGGGGGGGGCGAGTCACCGCACCTCTGGCGTGTGCTCTCCGGCACCGGGAGGGCACGCAGAAAGAACTGCGCGTGCGACGTCGGAGTAGTGTCCATGCCACTCCGGTGTAGACGCGAAAATCGTCCACTTCCTCCGGCCCGGGAGATGCCAGACGCCGTCTTTGCTTGGTAAGTACCGCAATATTAATAACGTTAGTTCGTTGCATGTCGTCTTCGGATAAACACGATATAAGAACCTCTGCGTACCCGTGCCTGGCGCCATCCACGCAGGAGGAGGGGCGTACACCCCCTGCGTAGAAGGCGTGAAGTGAACCGGTGTAGGAGGCCCCGCCAGCCGAACCCCGGCCGCTCGGGTGAGGTGGTGGAGGACGATTCACGTAGGTGCACCGAGTGGTGCCACGCTGGTCGGGGTGGACGAGCGATCGGCGGTGGGCGTGGAGACCGCCGGTAGCCTCGTGCGGGAGAGTAGGCTAACGATACGTCTACACCGTCGTGCACCCGACGCGCAAAGCCGATGCCGCCTCATGGGTCGGTCGCACCATCGAGAGCCTCTCGATCGCCCCGAGTCGAGGCATAGGCGAACCGACATCACCGACACAAAGACATAAAATGGTTGATTATCGAAACGACATTACCATTTGGGAATCTTTGAAATGACATGAAACGTCTCGCGATGTGAGCGCCGCGCGGCGCGAGGGGTACGTGTCCGTCGGAGCGCGACGTGTGTGGCAAAGCGGGTCTACCACATATACGAGCTCGGCACGGGTCCGCGGTGGTACCAAAGACAGTACTCGGCGTACTCCCTGCCGTCGACGGCTGTCCTCCTCCACGCGGTCGCCGAGCGCACCGCCACCGCCGACCCATGGTGCATCCTCAACGACCGATCGGTGCCTCTTTTCACTCCCTTCGCGCTTTGCCTGCGTATACAACCATTACGTAATGTGAGATACTTGCGAACGCAGTAGTAAGTATGTAAATATTTAGCAGAAACGATCACTCACCCGTACACGTGGCGCGGAATCGATGGTCCGACCGGTGCAGAACCGCCGCCAGAGTTCGAATCGCCGCATCACCGTGGGTGCGCGAGTCCTCCACGTAGATGAGGTACACGAGCTTCCGGCGGTGAGCGAAAGCCCGGCCACGCCAAAGAAAGTGAGGACAGCCCGCCAGAGCACGGGCTCGAATCGCCAGATCTGCAGACGGCTCCAGCGCGACGCCGTCCGCGTGATGCGGTCGAGCCGCTCCACAAAGACCGTGCGCCGCGTGACTCGCACGCGCGCGAACTGTACTGCAAGAAATATAAGCCGCTTTAGAATGACGATCGTCAATAAGACGAAATAGTTGATCGTGATAATACTTACCGACGACGGCACCAGATAGAACCCATCGTCGGCCGGTCAACGTCTCCCCCTGGATACATCTCGGGCCCGTACGGGCCCATGTCGTCTAGCACAGGTCGCCCGACGCTTAAGCGCTCGAACGACCACAACTGCAGTAGCAGCGGACAGCCAGTGAGGATCGAGTTCGCCTTGACCCTCGTGCACGCATCGCATAGGGCGCGGTACGTCGCGGCAAGCACGGCCGATCCCCAGCTGACCTGGTGGGGCTCGCCGTCAGCGATCGCCCTCGCATAAGCGATAAGGCGCGCATCCACCGTGTTGCCGTGGCTGGTGGTGAAAAGCACTCAACCAAACAGCCACAGCACGTACGCCTCCAGGTGGCGCGCCACCTGGTGATCGTCTGCCTGTGGAACCATGCGCTCCACCTGAATTCAAACAAGTTGTTATTAGTACGTGATACCACAAATAAACGGTTGGACGACACGATCGAATGTAAAACCACGTGCCTGCATCGCGTGAGCCACCTCGGCGTCGGCCCATGGGTGCGCGCTCTCGAGAACACGTGGTGCCGAGGCCGGTGGAACGACACCTCGAATCGCCAAGCGGTCGTGCGCCGATCGTGTGGGGCCTCCGGTAGGAAGGCGGCGTCTCCGCGATCGGAAGGCCAAGGAGCGAGGACACGTCCTCCGTGGTCGGCGTCATCTCCCGAATGGGAGGTGGAAAGTGTGCGTCTCGGGCGCCAACGGTCCACCAAAGCCGCCGGCAGGAACGGTCGAACGGAAGCGTCGTGATCGCTCCCCGCCGCCTCGTCCCCCGCCGCCCCCCCTCGTCCCGCGCGCCGCATCCTCGTCGTGGCCTGCACCATCCGGCAAGAGGAGTAGCCCGGCATCCCGCACCGCAAACAAAGCGAAGGTCGCACGGAATGAACTTACGGCCGCACTAAACGCCGGAGTAGTGCAAATCGGCGATCCAACGAGGGTCGAGTCTCCGTGCCACGCGAGGTGTGCGTGTCCCACCACTCCCACCGAGGCGCTCGTCCGTGCTCCCGGTGTCGGCACTAGACGGAAGCGCGATGAGAGCGGTCGACGTGCTCAACCAACGTAGCGAGTGCCACTCTGAGGCACGCCCAAAGACGAGTCATACCCGCAAAATTTGTACAATAATTTCTACATTAAATTTTCTACATCTAAATTTATACAATAATTTCAATATTAAATTTCCTATATCTAAATTTGTACACTAAACTTTCTACATCTAAATTTCTACATTAAATTTTCTACACTACATTTTGTAAACTATTTTTGTACACTAACTATCTTTCTACACTAACTATCTTTCTACACTAAATTATCTACACTAACTATCTTTCTACACTAAATTATCTACACTAACTATCTTTCTACACTAAATTATCTAAACTAATTATCTACACTAATTATGTACACTAACTAATTTTCTAAACTAATTATCTACACTAATTATCTTTCTAAACTAATTTATGTACACTAATTATCTACACTAACTATCTTTCTACACTAAATTATCGACACTAATTATCTACACTAACTATATTTCTAAACTAATTTTCTAAACTAATTTATCTACACTAATTATCTACACTAACTATATTTCTAAACTAATTTTCTAAACTAATTATCTACACTAATTATCTACACTAACTATATTTCTAAACTAATTTTCTAAACTAATTATCTACACTAATTATCTTTCTAAACTAATTTATGTACACTAATATCTACACTAACTATCTTTCTACACTAAATTATCGACACTAATTATCTACACTAACTATATTTCTAAACTAATTATCTACACTAACTATATTTCTACACTAATTTTCTAAACTAATTATCTAAACTAATTATCTACACTAATTATCTACACTAACTATCTTTCTACACTAAATTATCTACACTAACTATCTTTCTACACTAAATTATCTAAACTAAATTATCTAAACTAATTATCTACACTAACTATTTTTCTAAACTAATTATCTACACTAATTATCTTTCTAAACTAATTTATCTACACTAATTATCTACACTAACTATATTTCTAAACTAAATTATCCACACTAATTATCTACACTAACTATCTACACTAACTAATTTTCTAAACTAATTATCTACACTAACTATATTTCTAAACTAAATTATCTACACTAACTATATTTCTAAACTAATTTTCTACACTAACAAAAATATAACACAAAAATTACCTAAAAATCGCAAGCCGCCTCTCTCTTCTTCTCCTCCTCTCCTCCCTCTTCTCCTCCTCTCCTCTCTTTCTCTCCCCTCCTCTTCTCCTCCTCTCCTCTCTTTCTCTCCTCCTCTTCTCCTCCTCTCCCTCTCTTTCTCCTTCTCTGCGCGCCAAGAAGTGGACGACGTCGGGGCGCGAGCGCGCCTTTATATCCACCTCGCCGCCCAACGGTTGGGCGATCGATATAAGTCGCCAACGCTTGAGCGATCGCTGCAATCGCCGAACCGTTAGGCGATCGGAGTTAATCGCCCAACGGTTGGCGGACTCTCCACCGCCGCGGTCTGTTAAGCGATAGGTTCCGATCGCCCAACCATTCGCGATCGAGCCTATTTTTGTAAAAAAATTTCCCGCGGGTATATTTATGTAATTTCGAATAAAAAATGGATTATCCGTACAAAAAAACTCGTGTTGCCTACCATAAAGGTAGTCATCAAAGTAGGATTGACAATGAAGAATAGTGGCACCATTGACGAAGAAGTCGTGGGAGGTCGTTGTAGACGAAGATAATATCGATATAGCGAGAAGTCGATATCAAGAAAGGTCACCATAGTTGAGGCAACACAGATGGCTACCAATGTTGAGAGAGATGTGGAAGCATCAGTGGTAGGAGGACTCAACAGCGGTGGTTGTGTGCAAATCGATACAAGAGAGTGGGCCATGCAACACGACGTTTGCTGGAGTAGAAGGTGGTGCACGCATACAACCAAAAAAGGAGAAGGAGAGGGATACTGGAGACAAATCTGTGCAGGCCATTGAGAACAGTAAGGGATGGTGGAAAAGTGGATTGCCACGGTGAAGACAGAGGGAGAACCCGACGGTGTAGCGAAGAGAAGCCAATGGTAGAAAGTCGAGCGTGAATCGCACCCTGATAGCGGCAAAGAAAGGGGGGAAAAGATTGCGTGGGGAGTGGAGTGTGAATCGCACACTGGTTGATGCTTGGTCACAATTTATTTATTTTGACTACTGACTGCAGCATTGTAGGGTTACTAGGGTATCACTTTTCTGTGGCGGAATGAGTCCATTGGACGTGGAGCTAGTAGATTGGATGTTACAGTGGGTTTTCAGCTGTGAAAGAAAGGAATATATGGCTGGATCTCTTTCAATTTAAAACTAACTTATGCTTATACTGCATGTGGTAATTAGTTTTTAAATAGTGCATTTGTTCAAGATGGGGTCAATGGGAAGATTATAGTAAAAAGTGTATTGAGTTCAGCTGTACCAGTCAAAATCACATACGACTATTTTTCTATACATACTACATCTTATAAATAGACAAAATTCAAATATTTAAACCATAAACTATAAATTATCAATCTAAAAAATCCACCCTATATACGTACTCCAACCGCATCCTCCTAAGGTAGTAGGGAATCTATGTACGTACTCCATCTACTCCTGTTCCATGACCATGCATGTACCTGGAAACTGCATACATGATCGATGTAACATTCTGTCATTACTTTCAACCCAAATTCCCCTTCATAAAAAAAAAATAAAGTTAATGTTCCCTCCAACAAACCAAAAAGGAGATTTCATCCTCATGCATTCTTCGTATATTGCACCCGGAGATTCGTCCCCTGGGGCCGTCTACGTCACCTTTTTGGCGAATAGGCCCTCCACTTTTTTCCAAATTTGCATGCGAATCCTCAGTTTTTTTTTTGCAGAAATGTCCCTACCACAATAGCTTTTTCTCAAAAGACCCCTCTATTTTTTCAAATTACACATGGATCCTTAGTTTATCAAGGAGGCCCTCTTTTACATGATAAAGCCCCACAGTTTTCCCGCAATTACGTAAGGTTCCTTGGTTTTTACCTTCACTTTTTTAAAATTATATATAGATCCTCATTTTTTCAGGAGACCCTCCTTTTAGTGATAAAGCCCCGCGGTTTTCCTGAAATTATGTATAGGTTCTTGGTTTTTTTAAAAAAACCTTCGCTTTTTTCCTAAAATACGTATAGGTCCTTGATTTTTTTTCAGAAAAACCTCCCCACGAATTGTCATCTCTTTTGCTTCGGTCCACACGGTAACTAGCGCGGCGTGCGTCGCGCTTTTACTGCTAGTTTGCATTATATGAACTAGAATAAAAGAATTTATGAGAGCCTATTACTGTAATCTAAGCTGACAAAAAAGTAAAAAATTACTAACTCTGTCAGTGACTCGCCTAGCTAGCCGGTCTATGGATGGACATTCGAGTCTCTTTGTATAGATTTCTGCTTAAAGAAGTCAAAAGCTAATATGAATACTCAGTTTTTCGAAGCGGCTTCTCTACTCTTCTTGCTTCTGTTTCATTTCAAAAATAAGATATAGAGTCATAAGCATATCACGTACTCCACTTCTCTCGTGCACACATCCCTCCCTTACTTTTCACACCGTTCGCGCATTCATTCTAAAAGCTACTTCTTTTAACTATTATTATTTATTTTCAATTAAAATATATTAATTATAGCAAAAACAAATCATCAGCTACAGCCAATATAAAAAAGTCCATATACATTATAGCCTGTTCTTTTTCAGCTTTTCGCTTTTCTACAGCAACTAGCTTTTAAATAGAGTGTCTTTTCAAGATGGGTCTACTAGTTAATTATAGTGCATACTGTACCGACTTCATTTATATCGGCAAAAGCCGCACGTGAGTTTCAGTTACTCTGTAATCTCTCACACGAACAGCCAAAAGTTACAAGGTATAACCAAAAACTATAAACTGTAGCTAAAAAAACAGGCTCAATTAGCTAGCGGTATGTATGGTGTAGCAGTGTGCATGCATAAACGACTCGTTAAGACAAATTTGCTGTTGGCACAATGCAAATTGAGTAGTGACTCAAATCATGGCCCCCATTTTGTGCATGCCGTGTCACATCAATCGGGACAGATATACTCCGTATATTAAAGATAAGGGATTCTCTGGCTAGTGCTTCCATCCACGTGAATTTTGTTTTTCCTTGGGCTGACACATGTGCACGTATTACCAGTGCTCCTAAGCCAGTTATTGGTCCACGGTTTCGGCTTCAAGGCAATGTGCGTCCATCCAGTTCTTTTGCTTCGATCCACGTGATAATTAGTGTAGATATAACATCGTGTTTTTGTAGCTAGTGTATAGTAGATGCTGGGAGAAAGAAATATTAAGCTACCTAGCTGAAACATTGATGATCCCTTCGCACATGCGGTATATATGTGAATGGTGTGATATATTCCTCTCTTCCCTTCTTCCCTCTTCTGATTAAATTGTGTAGTTATTATATCCCTGCAGAATTTGTGGGATTATTGCATCCTTCATGTCTCTACAATCAAGCTTAATAACTGCCAAAGGTACACACATACATGTTTCCAGTTAATTAATACGTACTTGACAGTTTAATTTATTTGGATGTGAAGTAAGTATATTTTCGGCTTCATTAAGTGATGAATAAACCACAAAGTGCTGATTGGAATGTAGGGATTTAATAGAAAACAATATAATTCCTAGCTAGTTGAAGCCTTGAAGGGGCTAAAGTCTTATTCTGAAGGGCCTAAAGTGGACTCTTCTAATATTCTGATGTTTCAAGAGGGCCTAAAGTGTTATTTGGAATGCGAGAATTATACATGAATTTTTGGAGGAAATGAAGAACACACTCTCTAGCTAGCTGAACGTGGGTTTTCCTAACGAAATTCCTGTATTCCAAACGGGTGGAGGATAAAAGGTCAATTGGGTAAATAGTGCAAGCCGAAAACTCACAAAGTAGGAGACACTCATATATGGCCTAGTGGTAGATCACAAAGTTGTGTTGTGGCGCTTGATGTTATGAATTTAAACCCTCACTCTCATTTTTTAAATCAAAGACAAGGAGTACCTCTTACCTTACAAAATCTAGAGTCATGGAAACCCTCGAAAGCAATCAAACTTTTTGTGTCTCCATGTGTTGTATTTTATGATCTCAATTTGGTTGGATCTGACTATTTGAAGAATCCAAGCAGGATTTGCTAAAAGATGTATTCCGACCAGCATGACTGGTCGGTAATGCGAACTGGTTAGAGGTTATGATTGGGATCATCTTCATGTTTGTGATGGATACATCGACTTTCATCATCGTGGTGTACAAAAGTGTTTGCGCTGACTGGAGTCAGACGTAGTTACTTGAGGCACTTTTGACTACAGCTCTTCACCGTTATCTTGTGAGAATATGTTTCATCTCCAAGCGGGATGTTGTTCCCATCTCCGAATAGGTTACTGTTCTAATTCCGAGTAGATCTTTGTTTCCACTATCGACTAGGACTCTGTTCCTTATCTAGCACTCTTGTTCCCAAGGCTTTATACCCCCTGTAAGCCTCATGATAAATAGCACGCACAACACAAGTTATCTATGCATGTAATACGTCAAGGGCATTTTGTAACTTCTCCCTCATATAGTGATTTTTTTGATTATGCGTTCATAGTTTTTTCCCATAAAGGTTTTCCATATTAAATCTGTCTTATGATCCTAATTGTTCTTCATTGTTTCCATATCTCGTAGTGCATTTTATAACAAATGATATCAGAGTTTTGTTCTTCGTCCGATCAATCTAGGGCATACTCATCATAGCGTCAATGAAGTATGATCTTTTGTTGCTGGATTGGGATGCAAGATCTTCTCTCTGACAAATCAAGATGTGAGCTATTCTGTCACAAGTCAATTTGGATGATGCGTTATTTGGGATCAACAAGATGCTCGCTACATGATCTATTTAAGAGAAGTAAAGGACAATATCAAAGGAGAGATCGTAAGGCTCTCTCTCAAATTCATCTTCATTTTTCTAATAATATCCTTCAGGAAGTTATGAAGGAGACCATCGCTGCTGCGTCATAGCTAAAGTTGGAACATATTTGCATAACCAAGGATTTGACGAGCAAGATGTATATGAAGTAGAAGTTTTTCTCACTCAAGTTGGCAAAAGGTGGATCAGTGCAAGATCATCTAACACGTTTAAAAATGTGGTCAAATATGATGATGAAGATTTGGGTCTTATTTTGCTCTTTTTGCTGCATGTTTCATTCTCTACGTTTAGGAATATAATTCTCTATAGTCAAGATACTCTTACTCTGTAGGATGTTTATAAAGCTATGTATGTCAAAGAAAAGATGAAAAGTATGGTTTTGAGTGAGAGCTCGGCTTCACATGCAGAAGGTATGTCCGTTCGAGGCGGACCAATCGAGGGGTCTCCAACCAGTGATTAGGCATAAGCTCGAGAAGATACAAAGATTGTTCGAAGTCGAAGACCAAGAAGTCGTGCCGCTACTATAAGAAGGATGGACATAATATCTCAGAGTACTGGAAACTCCAGAATAAGAAGAAGAATTCCAAGAAAGATCAATAAGATGATGAAACTAAGGCCATTATTGTCACAAAAGAAGGTTCCAAAGGGGAGATTCTAATTGCCTTTGCTAGTGATTTTTAAAACCAGCGATGAATAGATTCTTAATTTAGCGTGCACTTTCCACATGAGCTCAAATCATGATTGGTTCATTAATTATGAGCATATTCCGAGTGGATTAATGTTAATAGGAGGTAATACTCCATGCAAGAGGCATCAGTTTCGTCCATATCAAGATATTTGATGGCACTATTAGAACTTATTAGAGGTTTGACACATTCCAAATTTGAAAATGAACTTTATCTTATTGAGTATTCTTGACGCCAAAGGGTACTAGTCTTTAGGTGGAGGTGGAGTTTAGAAGTCTCCAAAGGCTCTTTTGTTGTAATGAAAGGTGACATAGGTGCAGCAAACCTCTATCATCTTCGAGTCACTACCCTGGTTGAGAATGCTACTATTGCCTTGATAGCTTATCCAATGCTGATCGAACAAGTCTATGACATATGCGCCTCGAACATATGAATAAAGTTGGTTTTAAAGGAATTGTGTAAAAGAAGTTTGTTCGATGGTCAAGGTGTTAACAGTTAAAGTTTTGTGAACACTATGTCTTTGGTAAATAGAAGAATGTGAGTTTTAGCTCTGCAAATCACTCTTCAAAACACGTATTAGATTTTGTTCACTCTGATTTGCAAAGTAAGTCTCACATTATATGCTACCCATCATTGATAACTACTCTCAAAAGAGTTTGGGCATATTTTATTATGTACAAGTCTGATGTGTTTAAGACATTTAAAGGGTAAACGATTATGATCAAGAAACAGACAAGCAAGCATGACAAGAAACTCAGAACATATAGTGGCGTAGAATTCTGTTTGGGAGAATTTGAAGTATTATGTCGATTAGAAGGAATTGTAAGATATTACACATTACCAGGCATATCTCAACAGAACAGTGTAGCCGAGCGCATGAACAAAACCATCATAGAAAAGATGTGCTACATGCTGTCTATATCTGGTCTGTCAAAGAGTTTTTGAGCTAAAGCCGCTTCTACTACTTGTTATCTGATCAATCGATCATCGAACACTGCCATCGACTAGAAAACATCGATTGATATTTGGTTTGGTTCTCCTGTGGACTAATCGAGCATAAGGATTTTTAGTTGTCCTGCTTATGCCCATACTAATAAAGGTAAATTTGAGCCAAGAGTCATCAAGTGCATTTTTCTCGGCTATAAGCATGGAGCTAAAGGCTATACACTTTGGAATCGTGAGACTCAAAAAGTGGTCATGAGCAGAAGCGTTACTTTTGATGAGTCTGCTCTATTGAAAGGAAATACCACCAGTGATGCTCCTATTGAGAAGCAGCAGAAGACCAGCGTGCAAGTAGAGCACGTTATTGATTTAGGATTCTCACCAGAGGCCGACAAGGAAAATACACAGGAGATCCCTGTTCAAGCTCTGACAAGTAATCTTCCAATAGGAAATAATTATAATCAACAATTCATTCCAGCTGGTCAGAAAAGGAGGAAAATCCAGTCTCCGAGGAGGTTAATTGACGAACCCAACATTGTGGCTTATTGTTTGAACATGGCAGAAGACAATAAAGGCACCACCAAACCTTCAACTTATTCAGATGCCATCTGCTCTAATGAGTCAAAGAAGTGGTTAACTATACATGAAGAAATGAAATCCCTCAAGAAGAATTTTGCTTGGGAGTTAGTTGGGCCCCGATTGAAAAGAAATCCATATGCTGCAAGCGGATTTACAGGAAGAAGGAAGGCACATCTCTGACCAATCAGGACAAGCACAAGGCAAGACTTGTTGCTAAAAGATGCAATCAAATTTTAGTACAACCAAATTTTAGGTATTGACTTTATGGATGTTTTCTTCCTGGTCATGAATCGTAGTTTTATTTGGACCTTACTCAATATTGTAGCTATGCATAATTATGAGCTTGAGCAACTAGATGTTAAGACCATATTCTTACATGGGGAATTGGAAGAAGACGCTTATATGGAGCAGCTGGAAGGTTTTGTTATTCCGGGAAAGAAGAAATTTGTATGCAAATTAAAGAAGTTTCTTTATTGGTTGAAAAATTAACCAAACAATGGTACAAGAGATTTGATTTCTTTGTGATCTCATAAGGTTTCAAGAGATCTGACTGTGATAGCTGTATTTATTTAAATACCATCTACAATTTAGTTATCTATTTACTTTTATATGTTGATCGCGGCAAAAGACAAGACTGAAATATTAAAGCGAATGTTTTGCTTCAATTTCAGCTAGGATGAAGGATTTAAGTTCAAGAAGGAATTTATTTTTGAGTGGATACTACAACGCTTTTAGTTGTTGTAGCTCGATACGAGGGGTCTTCTGCAGTTTATACTCCATCGACAGCACAAAAGTTTTTTCTTCCTAACAATTTTACAAGAGTAGTTTCATCCATATCGTAAATTTAATTCTTTTTGAAGTCAACAGTTTGATACGCGCGATAGCCACACGTGTAAATTGCTCTTTCAATGAGCATTATTTGTCAAGGTTTGTGTTCCATATGGAGCATGTCAGATTTCATGATATGAGTTCTTTACTATCTATTCAGTGCTACAGGTGTTGTTTTGGCTTATGCCATTTCACGATTGAGCATTTGTTTCAAGAGGTCATTTGTATAGATTCAAGCTTTAATGGGGTCCTGAACTACTAAAAACCCAGATTTGTTTGTCTGCTTTGTTGATAACTATATATTTAGATCTATCGGTCATTTGCTCAATTTTGCTTCACAAGAAGAGTTTGGATGAAACTGTTTCTAATCTTTCTTGTTGAGATTAGTCATTTTGGACATTTGACACTCAAGAAGTGTTTTATAAGCTATTTGAGAAGTTCTTTGATTTTTTCGCTATAAGAGGAATTCGGCTTAAGGTGGAGTTGTTGCATTTTGTGATCCGAATCTGGTTGGGTCCGATCACTTGAAGAATCCGATAAGATTTTACTCAAAGATATATTCTGACCAGTATGACTGGTTGGTAATGCAAAATGATCGGAAGTTATGATTGGGATCATCTTCATATTCATGATTGACTCTGCACCGACTTGCAGCATTGTGATGTCTAAAGGTATTTATGTTGACTTTAGTCAAACATGGTTACTCGAGGCGCTTTCGATTAGGACTGTAAATAAGCCAAGGTCGAGCAAGCCTGACCTCCCAAGCTTGAGCTCGGTAGAAGCTCGAGCCGAGCTCGAGCGAGCCTGAGTTAGGATCCGAACCTAGAGCTCGGCTTGGCCCAAGCTCGAGCTTGGCTCAAATAAGCTCGATAATAGTTAAAATAATTTAATATGCACTAATTTTCACTAATAAAAAACTCAAGCTCGGCTTAAGTAAGCCGATAACAGTAAAAAAATAATTTGATAACAGTAAAAAATAATTCAACATACACTAACTTTCAACAATATAAAAGCTTGAGCTCAAGCTCGGCTCGAGTAAACCCAGTAAGAGTTAGTATGTATCTAGGGCTATAAGAAAAGCTCAAAACTTGTGAGCTATTCGAGCTCGGCTCGTTGAAACTTGTGAGCTCAGGATCAAGCTCGAGCCAAGCTTGAATCGAACCTAGAGCGAACCAAGCTCGAGTAGCTCATAAATCTCGAGCTTTTTTACAGCCCTACTTCCAACTACTACTATTCACTTATCTTCTGAGAGTCTGTTTCGTCTCCGAGCAGGGTATTGTTCTCATCTATGAGAAGGTTACTATTCCAGTTTTCGAGTAAGTATCTATTTTCATTGCTGACTAGGACTCTGTTCCTTCCTTTTCAAGACTCTTATTCCCAAGACTGTTTATACCCCTTGTAAACATCATGATAGATGTAATATGCTAAGAGTATTTTGTAACTTCTCCACCATATAGTGATTTCGTCGATTGTACGTCTGTAGTTTTTCGTTTCGTGATTCTGATTATTCTTTGTTGTTTTCATAACTCATCCTACATCTTATGACACCATGCACCAATGCAAGGCGACATATATCAAAGGATGGTAGTGCTCCAAACGGCTTAAAAGCCATGACTTTTGGCTTCTGCTATAGGTTTTTGGTTGTAATCGCATTGTAACAACTTGTAGCCTTTCTAGTCAAAAATAAGAAAAATTGAAAAAAAAACGCTATATTTTTTGAATAATGCAAATGAACAAGGAAAAAAGAAAAAAAAGAAAAACTGAAATTAAGAAACTGACGCGTTCTAAGTGAAATCTGAGTTCTAAAAATTAGAAACTAAAATCTAAAACCGTTTAAAATGGGGTCATATGTATGTACGCATAACATGTGTTTGCTTAATCTGTAAGCAATCTGTGTATGTAGTTTGGCTAGCTGGAGTCGATGTGATGTCACATACCTAGGCCAAAACTATGCATGATATATAGAAGTAGGGGAACTGACGAACTGTACTTGTGAAGAATTAATGGTAAAGAAAATATACTGATGCATGCCACAAAATATGGTTAAATGTCATACTCCCCTATCATTTTCTCGTGTCACATATACATTTTTTGTTTGAAGGCCAATATTTTAATTGATCATGCAAGCAGATAGTTTGAAAGCAAACGTAAGAGCTAAATAATTAACCAGAAGACAGAAGATCTACCACATTGTCCAGGAGAAAGTCAGTTTTTTTAAAAAAAAAGAATTATAGAAAGACAGGGTCTGATAAATTCAAAGAATGAAGAATGAAAATTGAGGTAGAACAATATATATGTGCAAATTAAAGAAGAAGAATGTAATGCCCCCGTTTTTAGGAACAGGGCCGTCGTATGTCCCGCAACAGCCCAGGAGTTCTGTTGTGGATAGAAGAAGTATGATACCTGCCCATGAATATTTAAAAAGGTTAATTTAATTAAATTATAGACCTAACAGTTAACTTTAGTAATTTAATTGGCGTTCAAACCTAAAATTTAACTTACAATCAGAAAATCTGAAGAAAACTCCCATGGGAATGCTTGAGTGCAGTCGTAATCCTAACCCGAAATCTTGAAATGTCTTTTCTTCTTCTAATATTTGTTTTTGTGAAAATGAAGCAAGACTGAGTACAATCAACCGTACTTAACAAGTCACATAGGGAAACTCTATTTAATTACATGACAGGATTTCCAAGAGATGGGGACATATGGATTTAAACATTTAATGTGGATGCAGTTTTATTTGTAAATATTTTTGAATTTAAAACAAGATAACAAATCATATACTTCTTAAGGAATTCGGGGTTTCAACATCATGATTACCAAACTATAATATTTCCAAATTATTTCCAAATCGACTTATGCCTCGCTGTTGGAATCACCTATTAAACACAGCTTCCCGGAAGCACGGCATATTCAAATACCATTTATAAATGACTCTGCAGAGTTGCCCAGTATTATCCACAAGATTTCTTAACCCTCATGACTGAGTTAAGAAAACAAGGTTGCTTCACTGCTCATCTCTTTATGTAGCCTCTACTCGATAGACTAGGTATCCCCTGTCACAGAATACGACAGTCTAACAAGATGGAGCCTACTATTGTGAAAGTATGGTTTTACCGTTTCCATACCACATACTTCGCCGGCTGTTCCCTTTTTTGGAATAGTATATTATATCCATATAGTAGATATTCAATCGATTTGAGCAGCTACTAAACCAGATTTAATAAGTCAACGCTTTTGGTCGAGCGATTACTATGTTCTTTACTTAGCATAAGGTTTTAGTCCTTACTTTTCATCAACCAGGTAACTATTCACAAATAAATAACACAATGCATTGCGGCAGTATCACTACTAGTGTAAAGCAATTGAATTTCCTAAACTACCATAGTATATTTTATAGTAATTTATTATTACTAGGGCTTGTCAAGGTGAATATGGCCATCAAATTAAATTGGACTTTTTCATATGGTAAGACATAACTAGTATCATGTCATTCTAAATATTTATTGTAAAGAAATAACAGTGCATACATAACATAATAAAAATACTGATAAATAAATAACTAAAAGAATATAGGTTCAACATGATAAAAAAAATATTTGACTTGCCTTGTGAATCACTGCACTGTACAATTTTCTTATTCTTCTGATTCTTGAGCTTAAACTTGAACTTCTTCCTAGGCTGGCTGGTCTACGACGTCGTGTGCTAGCGCAAAGAAAAAGAAACAAATCAATTCCGTGCTCGAAGGATTGAGTTAGGAATAAAAAGAAAGAAAATAAAGTAAAACCAAATAAAATATGTTTAGGGATTACAGGAGGGCTGGTATGGGAAAATAGAGTTGAGGAATGGGTAGATGGGTTCAAAATGATCAAAATGGATGTATATATGTATTTTAGGGTTCTGTGAATAATAACGAGTCTGATATTGTTCATCATGGTTTTTTACTGTTCACAGCGGGTTTAGTCCTTATCGGGTTGTTGCTGCGTACTTGGAGAACAGAGAAGTTACGAGTACTCAAGTGGTCTCGAGTACGACTATGTAGTCGAGTGGACAGTCAAGGTTCGATTTCAAGCGTGAAGTCGACGAAGATCGGACAGTGAACGAGTTGCTACGAAGATCAGATAACATCCGAGTGGCTAAGGAGATTGGACGGCGTCTGAGTGGCTTAAAAGATTGGATGGCGTTCGAGCGGTTTAAGAGCATCAGACAACGTTCGAGTGGCTTAAGAGCATCAGACGGTGTATGAGTGGTGTTTGCTCAGGACTCGAAGCGGAGAGGTTGCAGCTCCTGTCGATTACAAGGTGGTCGAAGAGTTCAAGTGGTGAAGTGGTCGGAGAGTTCAAGCGGTGGAGTGGTCGGAGATATCAAGCGGTGGAGCGGTCAAAGAATCCATGGTAGAAACAACAATTGACGACCATAAGTGGGTTCCTAGTGATGAGGGGGTTCCATTTTTTGCCTTGGAAGTGGTCAGGGTTGGTCGGAGCTTCACCGATGATGAGGTGTCTTTGCGACAGTTTTTAATGGCAACGGTGAGCTTCAAGGGCGAAGGGGGGACAAGAGAATTATTGTTTGAGCATCCTTCGGGGTAGGGAAAGCTTGGGTAAGTGGCGGCTTGAGTCAGGGATGGTTGTGCAAGGCTGTCCACAGTGAGGCCTCTCAACCGAGCGGCAGTTAATGGTGCCAGAGCAATGGGGGTTTGAGAGCTTGCAACTATGCTTCGAGGGTGTTTCTACAAGTACAAAGGGGCTACAAGCCAAAAGAATTGAAGTGTGATTGACTGTAAATAAAGAATTGGAAGTAATGGCTTACATCAGGTTTTCAACGATTTGTGACGAAGCGTCAGCCGACGAAATAAATTGGGAGTGTCTTAAGTGCTCCTGGACACTGATGTAGGAGAATGGAGGGGCGCATCGACTTTTTATAGCCGGTTTATGGTGGTTTGGCACATGGGAGGTCTCTTTCGGGAGCTGGCGTGTGGCCAGGATAGGGGAGGCGCGAGATGGTTCGGGGGTGCCTCGACAAGAGCGGTGGAGAGGTCGACAGGTGAGCTGGCACTTCGTGCACTGAGCTTTCTTGGGCGGTGGTCAAATATTGCGGCTTGGGGTGGTCAGCCGTGACTAAGAGGAAAGGCGGTGATGGCAAAATTCATCTTGGCATGACCGACGGCTATTAAGGAGTGTCAGGGGTGCTATCCTCGAAGAAGTACGGTGGTTGAATCGAGGTAGCAGTAGATGGATCAAACGACTGGATGAAGTGACAAGAATTGTCTGATTTTTGTCAGATGGCAACAGTGTCGACGACTGAGACTTTGATCAAGGGGCAAAAAAGACGGTAGAATGTGCAAGTTTATTTACCATGGGTAGAGATGAGTATTGATTTGGGAGAAGAACCAAATAAAACCAAAACTCAAAGCAATTCAACTCCTTTTTGAAATTTTAAGGTCTTTTCAAAGAACATACTACAATGTGATCGATGTTTGCTAACTCATGCATGAAATGCCAAATGGGCTGACAGAAATGCTGTCAATGCTCGAGCATTATAATCTAGTGACGCTTTAAACAAATCGACAAAATTTTAAAGAAACAAAAAGGGATATTATGCAAAAATATTCACAACATTTGGATATATAGATATTCGTGGTCATCTTTTCATATAATATCTGCGAATACGTAGTAATTAATCAGCACTATGGTTAGGTTAAAATAGCTAGTCTGCTGATGTGCTAAAAGCAACTAAAAGTGACCCTGACGAAAGAATGCAATCAACTGTGATTCTTTCTCCCCTTTTTATATTAGCATCGATAAAATATGACACATATCCAAATGTATATATGATCTTTAAAGAGCTGATGATTTATCATTCTGTCATGCTACGTAGGCATTACGCTAGTCACGTAGGCATTACGCTAGTCCAGTCCCTGGATTTTGAAAAAAAAAAAAGAACATTTTTTCTGAAAATTTTAAAAAATGTTCAAAAATTGAACATTTCTCCTAAACTTAATTAGTTGGTAAGCACTAATTCAGATGAGGGCAGTTTCTGTAAAATTACTGTTATCCAAACCACAATTAATAATAAACATGCCATGAACATGATTCTACTAAAGAAGTGGAGTAGGAATTTGAGGACAAGTTTAATAAATTGAAGTTTAAGCTAGGACAACTTCAATAACTTTTTGGAAGTGCTTCGATTAATTAATCTTATGTATAACGAAAAATTCCTCCTTTTCCTCACAAAACAAAATAACAGGGAGAAATTAATTATATAACTAGTCAAACTAAAGAACTTTCAGAATAGAAGAGGCAATGAGTACTGCCTTTTCGCTCTTCCTTTTCGTCGTCCAACCAAATGAAGTGGCCGTGATGCAGCAAAAATGAAGGAACTCCTAGCAACCATCTTCTTATTTAAACAAGAAAGACAATCGGCAAAGGAATCAAGTAGTGCTGCATCTGCATGGCATGGCTCTCTCTCTCTCTCTCTCTCTAGCTTTGAGAGGAACCAATGAAGGTATGCAGTGACGAAAATGATATCTGTTCAGAGAGAAGGCAACTCAACGAGAGAGAGAGAGAGAGAGAGAGAGAGAGATTTAAGGATTGCAGGTTTTGCCACCAAAAAGAGGTGCTTGTTTTTTTAGAAATCCCATGATTTTGTTTGAGGGGACAGGCCGGGGGGCAGGAATTAGGGTTGGCATTGATGCATGGGATCATGCCATCTCCATATGCTCTCCCAAGGACAGCTTACCAGCATATCTGGGGCACGAGGCCCAAAACAAGAACCAAAAACCCCCTTCTCCTTAGGCAGGAGAGGAGACACCAGACTATTTTCTTTCTCCTATTGCAAGAGCACACATTAGAGAGGAATTAAACACTAGCTAGGTATACATGTGTATATAAATAACTGTTGTTACCTATATATGTATGTACAACTCACTGGCCTTTCGCACCACACAGGTGATCGTTACCCGTAAGTTAAAAAAAGGGCCACCAAAATGGCATTAGTTTATGGCTAGTGGTGGCCAAAGCATGATTAGTTATAATACAAACAACTGCATCAAAACAACAAAAAGAGCAAGTGAAATGCAGGGATAAATTTAAAAAGGCAAAATTGGCTACATGATACCTAACTTTCGTATTTGCTTTGGGACAGTGGCTTTTGTGTTTTTGCTGAAAGACACTAAATTTTGATGGTTTTTTGTTGTAGGACATTCCACCTATTAAAATATAATGAGAATGTCTATACAACATTCAACTATTTTTAAGGATAAAAACAGTCAGATTGATCTGGGGTCTATACAAATATAATACGTGGCTGAATGAGGAGAGACAATGCGGGTGAAACATTTGTCTTTCCCTAACCCCTTCTCCTCTTCTCTTCCTCTTCACCTTCTCTTCTCTCTGACCTAGAGCTCCTCTCACACTGTTTCTGTTGATGGTGAGTTCCTGTATCAGCCCAAAAATTTGCAAGAGGTCAAGGGCAAAATAGACTTTTCACACATCTTGTCTCTCCTCTCTCAACTAGATATTATATTTTAATGTGTAGAATGCCCTATGACAAAAGGCCATCAAAGTTTAGTGAGCAAAGACAAAAAAGATAGTGTGGTGAAACAAAATGTCATAAAAGTTGTGTGCGATTTAACCAATTTTGCCATTTAAAAATGGACACAATCCATTGAGCTATGGCTTATAGGAGGAAAAAATTTTATTGTGCAACGGTGGTATAGTTTGGTTTGTGTAACGAGCCAATCAGATATTGACACGTGACATGAGACACTGTTAAGAAGTGTAGAACACTGTAAAAATACTGTAGGTATATTGTTTTCAGTGAATTTGCTACAGTGTTCTGTGCCAAGTGTCATCGTCTGGTTAGCTCGTTACACAGCCGTAAGTATACCTCCGTTACATAATAAAAAATTTTCTATGGGAGAGACAAGATCCTTCTCGATATATGAGATTGAATCAAATCACTTTTCTATGTAACTAGACCTAATTTTGCAAGACGGCATGCATGCGATGCGCATCCCTTTAATTAACACAATTATGCTGACAAATCTAGATACGTACTATCGAAGCCAACATTCTACAACAACTCCAGCAGTATTAATTAGAGAGGGAAAGTTAAACAAAGTAGGGGTAAACTAAAGAGAGATCAAGACGTAAAGCAAACAGAAAAAAAATGGTAGTAAGGCTCACCAAGTTGAATGCCAAATATCCTCTCTATCATCTCCCAATGGCGCCTTCCCATGCAACGTGTCCATCACACACCACCTCGATCCCTCTCCTCTTCGTCTTCCTCTTCTCCCCCCATTGCAAAAGTAGTAACCATCCAAGATTGAGTAGCCATGCACGAGATGGCAAGTAGCTAGCTAGCTAGGGTCATTGCTTCCCTCGATCTCCTTGTGTGCATGCCGAGGCAGAGGCAGAGGCAAGAGGCAGCCATCTCAACTTTGCAGCACGGAGTAGCTATCTTAGCTTAAGAACAAGAAGCCATCAATGGAGCACCAAGGATCGAACACCATGCATGGATCGGTTGCGGCATTGCAGCTGGGTGCTACTGCCAGGACGAGACCGACATGAGCGGCCGCGTCTGCCAGCCGAGGAAGCACGCGCCGCGGTCCTCCTCCGCCGCGTACCCCTCCGACGGGTAGTGCAGCCGAAGCAGCAGCCGGGCCTGAGACACCGCAAACGCGCTCAGCGGCCGCGGCGAGAGCCCGGCGGCACGCGCGGCGGCCGCCCACGCCTCGAAGCCGCGGGGCCGCCCGCCGCCGCCCCCGGGCCCAGCCACCACCGCGTCGATCTCCTGGCCGAGGATCTCCTGCTCCACCTCCAGCCGGTCCACGCTACCTGGCGGAACCGTGGCCTCCAGCGCGTCGAACACCGCCGAGTAGAAGTCCAAAGCCGCCGCCACCCGCCGCGGCAGGTCGTCGCCTCCTCCGGTGCTTCCTTCCCTCTCGGCGATGGTCACCACTGCGGGGTTCATCGACTTGACCCACCTCAAGAACGCGGTGAGATCGCCGTCGCCGCCTAGCCTGTGCAGGAACAGCACGCAGTTAATGGCGAGCGTCTCGTCCGGGTGCAGCTCCAGGCCGGGGGCCGGGTCGGCGGCGAGCTGGGCCGTGCAGGGGAGGAGCAGCGGGTGGAAGCTGAAGGGGAGATTGAGGGAGCTGGCGAAGGCGCGGAGCCGGTCGCCGGTGCGGAGGAGCACGTCGCGGTCGGGGCCGGCACCGGTGAGCCTGACCTCGGGAGGGCCGACGGCGGGGTCGGCGCGGTCGGCGATGACCTGCAGGAGCGGCGGCCACTGCACGCCGTGCTCGGCGTCGAGGTCGACGATGTGCACGCGCCGCGCGCCGGCGGCGGCGGCAGCCTCCAGGATCGCCTGGTTGGCCGTCAGGTGGGCGAACCGCAGGAAAGGCGCGATCTTGTTGTACGCCAGGTACGCCGCAGACGACGGTGCCGTGGCCGCGGCCACGCCCACCGGCCCATCCCCGCCGTCGATGCGCAGAGCGAGCGCCCGGGCGAAGTGGTGCGCGAGGCGGTCGGCGGCGTCGCCCCGGGGGTCGGCGCCGGAGAGGACGACGCCTGCCACGCGCCGTGCTCCGTCGAGGTCGCCGCGGCAGAGGAGATCGGCACACGCAAGGACAAGCCCTCTCGGCGAGGCGACCGGGGCGCGCGGTGGCGGCGGCGGCTCGGCGTCGTCGGGCCGGCGGTCGCCGCGGGGTGAGCCGAGCATGGCGTCAGGAGGCGGCGGGCGTAGGGGGGGAGCATGGAGTCATGGAGCCCGGACGCGGTGGAGCGCATGGTTCGGGTAGCTTAATACAGCGGCAGCATTTTCGGAGCTTGCTGCTGCAGCAGCTTCCGTGACAGGACATGATCGATCATCTGCCACAAACAAACATGCATGACATACACAAACGCACAGGTGCTCGTGTGAGAGTGAGACTACTGGTAGTAGTAGATGCAATGGCCAATAGGTAGTACTACTAGACGAGAGAGAGAGAGAGAGAGAGTTCTGGTTTGGTTTGGTTGGGAACCTGACCTGTGAGAGCCTACCTGAGGTGTCTTCTCTCTCTAGGATAAGAGAAAGGAGGAAAGACAAGGTGGCAAGGCGTGCCACTTTGCATTTGTTGTCTTCCATCCCGTGGACTTTGGTGGGGAAATGGTCAAGATGTTTTCTTGTTGGAGAGGGATTAGGATAGAGGGGAATCTAAATTATACCGCAAATTAGCTGAATTTATCTTATATTGCCTGGCTAGATATTACAATATACATATTTATATCGAAATAACTTGAATGCTTATGATGAAAACACAGTTGTTTTTTATACAATTATGACAATTCTCGTATTTATATTTGGTTAATCTGCACCGTTATAATTTGGAGCATCGTAGGGCATGTTCTTTTTTGCCGAGGCTTATTGCTTTTGTCTGTGGCTTGTAACTTTTGCGCTGTTTGTGCGAGAGATTAAAGAGTAACAGAAACTCACGTGCGATTTTTGCCGATATAAATGAAGTCGATACAATATATACTACAATTAACTAGTAGATATTATCTTGAAAAAACACTATGTTTAAAAGCTAGTTACTGTAAAAAAATAAAAAGTAGAAGCTAAAAACTAAAACAGAATAGAGCCATAATCTGCACCGTTATAATTTGGAGCATCGTAGGGCCTGTTCTTTTTGACTGAGACTTATTGCTTTTGTCTATGGCTTGTAACTTTTGCGTTGTTTGTGTGAGAGATTACAGAGTAACAGAACTCACGTGCGGTTTTTGCCGATATAAATAAAGTCGATATAGTATGTACTACAATTAACTAGTAGACTCTATCTTGAAAAGATACTCCGTTTAAAAACTAGTTACTGTAAAAAAAATTAAAAGTAGAAGCTAAAAATTGGAAAAGAATAGAGCCATAATCTAGCCATTGAGTATGAACGTGATGACTTTTTAGATAGATACTAACAGGTTTAGAGGGTGATTGGTTGCCTGCACGACGCTCAGCCTGACTCACGGATGCAGCATCTTCAGGATAGTCTAGCGATCGGTTACCTACATTGTATCAGTGAACTTGACTGCCAGTGATATGTACTAACTGAACAAGCTCAAGTTAAGCGCATGAATGGGCTTGACATAGCTAATGGCATAATTAGCATGCATGTAATCCTCTGTATACAAATTTGTGTCACTGTGGTATGCATTGAAACAACTTTCTCAAACCTTGACCGAAATATACATTGAAACCATCTAGATTAGCCATATGAATTGTACCAATAGATTTTTTTTGTGAAAATACCTTTAAAAACATTATAGTTTTATAAGCTGTTGCTTATACATAAGTATCAAAACAACAGTCAAAATGACATAGGATGGATTAAATATTATTATGTAAAACAAACATTTTAAAGTGAAATAAGTCATATTATTAACTTTGATAACACTTTTTTTACCTAAGACATTTTCATCACACGTACAGGCAAGCAAACAGCTAGCATCTCATTTGCATGACTGAGTGACTTCATGCAGCTAAGTAGCTAACAAAATAATCCGTATTAACCCTTATTTGCATGAGTTCATCACCTTGTATTGAGTAATATTGACCGCAAGCCTAGCCCAGTGAACCAAGCTGAACGATTGTTGGCAACCATTCACGTAATCACCCCCTTATTTAGCTAGTTTAGTGTGTTAGAGTGGGCCTAAAATGAGATGCATTGATAGATCATGCACGCATGGCATGGCAGGTATACATACATACATACATACATACATACATACATACATACATACATACATACATACGTACGTACGTACGTACGTACGTACGTACGTATGTATATATATGTATGTATATATGTGTACATATACATATATATGTATGTATGTATCTATGTGTGTGTATATGTATGTATGATTATAAGATAGTAGTGAGTTTCATAAAAAAATATTATCAAAATATACTGTTTATAGCATAATTTATGTATATACTAGTTTTATATATGGAAAAGAGTATATAGCAAAAACAAAAGACCCCGATGAAATTTTTTAACTAAATCACATTGAAGTATCTTAAAATTAGTATTTTAATATACCAAAAGTTTTATCAGAGCCATTTACTTTTTTCTATGTACCACTTTCTATATATAAAAGGAGTGTGCACACAAATTATACTATAAAAAGTGGACTGTGATAAAATTTTTCATGGAACTTACTTTGGACTATCTTATAATCATTATTAGATTATACTCAAAAGGATAAAGAGGTATAACAATATCATTCAAGCAGTATATAAGAAGTGAGAGTACGTACTCCCAGTAGTATGGAATCATTTTCCAGGAAGCCTCTTTTCTACTTCTGGGGTGTAATTACATGCTATGTCGTATCTCGTGTAACGAATGGCATTCGTGTAGTATACGAGTATTTAAGGCTATCTATATGGTATGAATAATTTTTAGAGGTGGTATATATATATATATATATATATATATATATATATATATATATATATGACATACTCTTTTTTATTTGCATATATGAAAGTATTCACAAAATACGCTAAAAACTATGAACTCCCTTGCAATTTTTTCATGTGGTTCACATTGGAGTACCTTATAATTAGTATACAAGTATACCTAAAGTGATAAAGAAGTATTTCAAGTTTATTTATGTGGTGTGTGTGTGTGTGTTTGTGTGTGTGTATAAAAATGGTTCTATACTCCTAGGAGTACGTACTCCCACTTCGAATATATCCCTTTAATGGTGTTGTTATATCTCTTTATTAACTTGAACATATCCTAATAATGATTATAAGATACCCAAAGTGAGTTCCATTGAAAATTTAATTAAAATCCAATGTTTATAGCATAATTTGTATATGCATTCTTTTTACATGGAAAAGTGTATATAGTAAAAAATAAAAGGCTCCGATAAAAAATTTTCAACCAAGTTACATTAAGTATCTTATAATTAGTATTTAAGTATATCGAAAGTGATAAAGAGGTATAAAATATTAGTTTAAGTAGTATATTAGAAGTGGGAATATATACCCTAAGAGTACTAAAAAGGTTTCCTCTATGTCTATGTATGTATGTGTGTGTGTATATAGCCAGGAATAGGAGTATATGAGGATTGTCTGTTTGGTTGCTAGCCACACTTTGCCAACAAAAATTGCCACACTTGCCTAAATTGAGGTGTTCAAATTCTTTGCCACACCTTAGCAAGCCTAAAGGAATCTTGCCATACTTTTTTGAGTCATTGACGTGTGGGACCTAGTTTACTGGAAGGGAATCTTGCTACAACTGTGGCTGCAACCAAACAGCTCCTTGAGTTGATCAAACTTGCCTAACCTTAGGCGTGGTAAACTGTAGCTAGCAACCAAACACCTCCTATGTCCGTACATATATATACATAGGGAGCTAGGGAAATTTGTTGCTAGCATACGCATCGCTTACTATACGTAGAATATTATTGGATGCAATCGTTTTGTTTGACCAGGCGTGCATATATAGTACTCATGTGCTTGGAATGGATGGGCATTTTTGTACGTTCGATCATGTATATATACTTCTTAATTTGACCAGGCGTGCATATATAGTACTCTCATGTGCTTGGAATGAACGGGCATTTTTGTACGTTCGATCATGTATATATACTTCTTAATTTCAGGCCATGACTTTGAAATAGGGAAAATCAAAGGGGCGTAGGAATTCTACGGAGAATATTTTATTTCTGCATTAAGAAATCGTGAAACATTAATTATTTCTCGCGTTCCAAATGATCCTCCGGTGGTCCAAACAAGTCCTCGTTTACATGTGTAGCAACGTATTAATTTGAACCAGGTTAGGAACCGGATGTTGATCTTGGCCCGCTCCAAACGTTTACACAATATTTTAGATTTTGACTTATTTAAGCTAGAAGCCTAGAAGCTATTTGAAAAATGTCAATTTCTAATTTCAGTATATTTTAGCTTTTTCTTCTCTTATTTCTTTGCATTGACGATCTAAGGTTGTTTATATTTATATATTTTTCTTATTTTTCTTCAGAAAAAACTAACAATCACTACAGTATAATTTTAGCCGTAAACTAAAATTTATAGTTAAAAATTTAATATATGAGTTAGTTGGGGCAGGGTCCTTAAAGATCGACGAAATTTTGACTTGCCAAAAAAAATAACACCCTCGTGTTTGTTCATCCACTTTTCTAAATATTATAGACGACTAGTATTAGTCCATTCGATACTAGTCTCTAGCTACTTGCAAAAGAGAAGCGAGGCCCATCTGCTCTCTATAGCTGCGTGTGCGCGCGCGCGCACGCAAAGCATGGCCTTGGACCGGACGACAGGGACCGGACAGGCCCAAGTCGATTAGCAATCATCTCTCGCTCTGTCCCGTTGTGCATGGGATTGGGGGTCTCCCATTGATGCCTTGCCTACCTACCTCACGCATGCACCTACGCCGCACCGGCACCCTTCGTCTCACCATCCGACGGTCTAGGATAACACGCTCTCCCTACACTCCCCAACGATAGGAAGCTTCCTGTCTAAGTTGCAGAGCTTCCCATGCAAAATAGAGAGAGAGAGAAAGAGAGAGAGAGAGAGAGAGAGGGAGAGGGAGAGGGAGGCATTGAGCACTCACATCAGAGGCATCTTGGTACCACGCATTGGTAGTAGGAGATGGAGTGGCAAGCAAATGGAATACTGCAGTGGAGGAGCCAGGAGATAGAATAGGAGCATGCACCCCTGGAAGCTAGCTAGGTTGGATCGATGGAATGTTTCGGCCAACTGCAGACCTGCAGTCCCGGATGGCAAAAGTCTATCACCACCTCTGCCTGTCCAAGCACATCATCATATCATTTCACACAAACAAGAGAGAGAGAGAGAGAGAGAGAGAGAGAGAGAGAGAGATGCACACTGCATCAAAGCATGTCCCTTGCTTCCAATCCAGCCCTGCACAAAGATTAGCTGTTACTTCTGTTGATGTGCATACATGTATACTGTCACTGCCTAGTCTAGCTAGCGCTACAGGACAGTGAAAGGAGATGAAGATATCAAGATAGTACTAGCTTTCTGCATGTGTATGCATGCATCCTCCCTAATCACTTGAGACTCAAAGCTAACGTATACAGTGTGTACATAGGCTGTAGACTAATACAAGTTGTGAGTACCTGTAGTTAACTCATGGGCAGAGCATGCAACGAAGCATATTTCATCTCTCCTGCTTGTGCCTCTGCAGGGCATGCATGAGAAGCATCAAGGAAAGGGGAAACAGGCAAGCTAGTATGGGACACGGAAGTTAGAGAAAGAGGGAATCCAAAAGAGAGGAAAGAAAACAAGCAGCAGCAGCAGCAGCAGCCAACTCTCATGCATATATTTCTGTTGCGACTGTGTATATGCATATGTTTGTTCTTTACCTCTTGATGGATCAAACGGTGGTGTGATTTGATGTGCTCCAAAGTCCACCCATTCCATGAAGCATCTCCTTTAGCTCCCCTCTCTCCCTGACCTATCTTCCTCTCAGCTTATCACAACCTTAATTTGTTATGACACTCCCCCTATTTGCCTTGAAGGCTTCAACACTACCTTGTGAGTTGTGACAACACCACAACAGTATGTCCAGAGTTGGGAAGAGGGGGGGGGGGGGGGGGGAAGAAGTAGTATTACTCTTGACTCTTGAGTGGAGTTCAAGGAAGGGAAAAGCTAGCTAAAGCTAGGACGGGAGCACACTCAAAGAAACATGCATGGGAGTTGATGGGACCGGAGGTGTGTGATACAATAATGCCAATTGCCAAATTAAGTGTAGATAAACAAGGATTAGCCAGAAGAATGCATGAGAACAGTTGAGGCAGACAAATCCACAAAGGCATATAGCACCACTCATATTGTCTCTGTTCTAACTTACTGACTTTTTGGCATGCCTTTTTTATTAAAAAAAATCTCCTCTCTCAAGCCAATGAATGAACTGGTACATTGGAGCCACAGCTCCGTGCGGTTTTGTCAGATTTGACATCTGCTGTAATGCATCAGAACTCTGAAGTTTGCCAGAATTGTGGTGTATATATGACATAACTTTCCATTAATATCCTGGTTGGTCTTCATTCTTGAGAGAGGTACTACCATATTATCACTCGGTTTATCTCCTCTCCACATGGCAAGTGCATGCAGAAACATAGCAAGCTCCTTTCAGTTCAAACTAATCAGATTGCCATCCCAACAACACATCTTGCAGAAGTCATACACATATCTTTCTGATCATATTCTCCAAGGACAAAAGTCACGGTCCAAGTATGCCAATGAGGTCATGGAGACACACAAGAGAGAAGGAACTGATCCATGGTCTCTGTTAATTAAAGAAACAAATTTATTGTGGTAGGATAAATCCGACTAGTCGATCGGTCTATGTGTGGTCGTTATGAACGGTATTTGTGTAGTCGTAACGATCGGTCTTTGTATAGTCGTAACGATCGGTGTCTGTGTGATCGTTACAACTGCTCTTGGTGCAGTTATTATGACCATTCTGTGTGTGGTCATTACGACCGGTGTCTTTGTGGTCGTTTCAATCAGTCTCTGTGTGATCGCACACGACCAGCCACTGTAGCAGTCGTTAGATTCTACATCAGTGAGAGTTCCCTATAGTAGTCGTCAGTAGGTTCCTATCGAAGTCGGCAAGCACTTTAGCAGTAGGCGGCAGGTTCCTATAGCAGTTGGCGGGCACTGTAGTAGTTTGTCAGCGTACTGTGCGGTGTCGGCAGGCGGCGTGGTAATTGAGGCCGGAGAAACCGGATCTCGGTCGGTCTAGTGTTTTGTAGAAAGAAAATGAGTCTGTAATATAGTCGATAATGTAAGTTATAGTTGAAATTTGATAAAAAAAATTACTCCAAACACTCTTCCTCTCAAGCTCTGAAACTTTCTTTGTTCTTGTCCTTTGTTTTCTTTGTTCTTTGTTAGACAACAAAGTACTCCTGTTTGATTTGGGCGTGTTGATCTTTGGCCGTATTCCAACACTTGGTATCAGAGCTCGGTGCATGACCAAATACATACGGTTCGAGTCGATGGCCATCACCACACACCAAGCAGCGAAGGAGAGCGGCGGAGTGCCCTTCCACTACCCGATGCTGACATCCTCCAACTACACCGCATGGGCGATCAAGATGAAGGTGTTGATGGATGCCTAGAGCATCTGGGAGGCCATTAAACCGACGGTCGGAGTGATCACGGAGGCAAAAAAGGACAAGTCAGAACTGGGGGCCGGAGTGGTCATGGAGGCAAAGAAGGACAAGTCAGTGCGGGCATTCATTTTCCAAGCCATACCCGGAGACATTCTTCTGCAGGTGGCCAAGAAGAAGACAGCCAAGGAGGTATGGGATTCTTTCAAAACCAGATATCTCAGGGCTAATAGTGTGCGAAAGGTGTGTCTGCAAACACTGCAGAGCAAGTTTACGATATTGCGCAAGAAGGAGGAAGAGTCCATCGATGACTTTGTCGGGATGCTGAGCAGAATGGCAAGCAAGTATAGCGTGCTTGGTACAACTCTAGAGGATCCAGTGCTCATGAAGAAGCTCCTTAACTCAGCGCCCGACAAATTCCTCCCGATGGTCGCCTCAATCGAGCAGTTCTCTAATCTAGAGATGATGCCCTTTGAGAAGGCCATGGGGCACCTGAAGGCTTATGAGGAGAGGATGTTATCGCACAGGTGACATTAACACTGATGGACAGCTCCTCCTCACTCATACTGAGTGGTCGGCGTGACAGAAAGGCAGCAGTGGGAGTCGTCGGCAAGCAACAAGGAGCTAGGCACTGGAAATTCAGATGGACATGGCTGGGGTAGAGGTTGTGGCCGAGGGCACGGCCACAGGCGCGGTAGAGGACATTTTGCTAGCCCCAGCGGGGCGAAAAAGGATGGCACTGGAGGTGGCAAGGACAAAAACCACATCCAGTGCTTCAATTGTGACAATAAGGAGCACTATGCCTCTGAATGTCATACTAAGCACCGAGAGGAGGTGAACCTAATGCAAGGCAAGGAGGATGAACCAGCCTTGATGTTGACAGTCTACGACCATCGATCACACATGATCATTCAGGAACTGAAGCTATCAACCACCCCATGGTTGTTCTGCCGGTCAGACCGTCCGACCACCTAGTTGTACATAGACGATTGAACCGACCAGACTTGCCGACCACCAAGACATAAACAGTGAAAGCACCAGAAGTCGTAGTCCACGAAGTCGACAGTCAGAAAGCAAACCTCTGCATAAACCTCAAAAACCAAACTTAACCTTTACACAACTCTAATCCAAAAGTCAATTACTCATCACAACCATGGGGTGACCTCCACATAGTCTCACATAAACGTTCTCATTTCATTAGAGACTGTGTGGAACATGGACAAATAAATGTGGAGCATATCAACACAGAGGAGCAGCGAACCGACATCCTTACTAAGGCGCTTCCCAGGATCAAGTTTGGCGAAATGCGTGAATTGATCAGAGTTAGAGACCTCACAACCTGAGTCAGGGTTAGAGGGGTGAGTGTGGTCGAATAAACCTAATTGGTTGACCGGTTTATGTGTGGTCATTACGACCGGTGTCTGTGTGGTAAACGATCGGTCTCTATGTAGTTGTAACGACCGGTGTCTGTGTGGTCATTACGACTGGTCTCGGTGTGGTCGTTACAACTAGTCTATGTGTGGTTGTTATGACCGGTATCCATGTGGTCGTTACGATCTGTGTCTTTGTGGTTGTTTTGATCAGTCTCTTTATGGTCACACATGACTGGCCACTATAGCAGTCGGAGGTCCCTGTAGCAGTCATCAGTAGGTTCCTGTAGAAGTCGGTGGGCACTGTAGAAGTCGCCGGGGGGAGGGGGGTTCCTATCACAGTCAGCCGGTACTGTAACAATTGTTAGCGTACTGTGCGGTGTTGATAGGTGGCATGGTAATTGAGGCTGGAGAAACCGGATCTTGATCGGTCTAGTGTTTTGTAGAAAGAAAATGAGTCTATAATATAGTCAATCATGTAAGTTGCAGTTGAAAATTGATAAAAAAATTGCCCTATGCACTCCCCCTCTCAAGTTCTGAAACTTTCTTCGTTCTTGTCCTCTGTTTTCTTTGTATTTTGTTAGACAACAGATTACTCCCATTTGATTTGGGCGTATTGATCTATGGCCGTATTCTAACATTTATGACATGCATCGAAGGAGAAATTGATGGTGAAAGGAAAAGGGAAAGGAGCTCTGTGTGAGGCTTATTCAACTCTAGATTTTAGAAGAGTTCATCTGAAACTAGAAGGACAGCCTCCTCAAGTGCTCCAAAAAGTGAGCTTTCGCCTTGTTCCTTTTATTATCTTGGACCTCTTGGTAGCATGCATGCTCGCAACTCTCAAGTGTAGGACAGGTCCTGTAATAGGTTAGTTAAGGTCCAGTTTAGTACCAAGACAGAAGCAAAGCAAAAAACGTGCAAGTAATGTTTGCTAGCAATACCAAGTGAATTCTCATTCACATAGAACTTGAACGACCCAGAAGGGGATCGGACCCCCGGTAAAGTGATGCTTAGTTTGAACAGTCACTAAGAAATAGTGGCCTTTATTTGGGACCAACAAACTATGTGCTATAATTTGTACAAAGAGATCAAGTCCATGGGAAGCTACTCTGTAAAGTGGTTGCTCTTGATTCAATATATTATCTAGCAGTCATATGAAGCGTATTGTGACGAGTTGGTAGTTTTTTTTTCTTTTGAGGACACAGCTCAATGAGGTGTGAAGGCTTGTTCTTTTCGGCTGCGGTTTATGGCTTTTGGCTGAAATTTTTGAATTTTGGTTGTTTACGGTACAGATTACGGAGAGACAGATACTCACTTGCGATTTCTGCTAGTACAGATGTTGGGCTTTTAACGTGTAGATCGTTTAACCTGTAGACCCCGTCTTAAGAAAATACTCCGTTTAAAAGTTAAATACTGTAGCAAAAATCAAAAGTCACCGGCTTCGGAGAAAAAGAACAGGCCAACTAGTATCATGGGATCAAATTTCCACAATAGCAAATAGATACAGAGAACTCTGAACACTTATCGTGATATAGCTAAGCAAAATGACAGTATTCTTCTTATGAAAAAGGATAAAATAGTAGCACCATGCTAATATATTGAATATCTTGATCATGGATTACCGATGCTCATCCTACTATAGGGCATGTCTGATATAACTGTGTGACTGATGACTTTTGGCTGAAATTTTGAATTTTAGTTGTTTGCGACAAATATTATGGAGAGAGATACTCGCTTGCGATTTTGGTTGATACAGATATTGGGTTTTTAACATGTACTATAATTAACTTGTAGATTCCATCTTAAAAAATACTTTGTTTAAAAGTTGGGTACTATAACAAAAATTAAAGGCCATTTTTAAAAGCCGTTAAAAAAAATAGACCTATAATAACATAAAATATCATACTAGGAATGGCTACGATACACACGAGCTTTACTTGAAAGGTTTTCCACTCACCCGCCACTCGCACTCGTGGGATGATTCTGCCGGCGGAAAAGTGTATGCTAAGTTAGTGCATAAATTACAGACACATGTATATAGTCACCCTCTTCTATTATCTCCCTAGTCATTTAACCAAAATAGCAGATGACACTTCTCACCCTTGTGACAACATCATAAGCATAATTCCCAGATTTAGTAAATCCTCCCATCTCAGATGGTACAGGAAGAGAACAAGTAGTGTAATGCATGTAAGGTACAATTCCAAAATACGATGGATCTGATCTGACCAATCAGCTAGAACGTTCAGCCAAAAGCTAGAACGCACAATTGGAGGGGAAGGAAGGTCTTCAGAGTGGGCACCGCTCGGTTGGGGGTGAGAAATAATGGCTTATGGTTAAAATTGCACTGTAACTGATTAAAATTTCACTGTAGCTGAAGATGACTTATTTGGTGTAATTAAATTTAACAAATTTTAAAAATAGAAAAATATGTTAGCTCATCACGAATAACGCAAACAAATACGGGAAAAAAGAACCGGCAAAAAAGCTAAAAAAAGGCCAAAAATTCAGAAAAAGACAAAATTTATAAATAGTGAAAAATAACCCAGAAGTCAGAAGATTAAGCTGAAATGAGCGGGAACGGTTCATATAAGTGATACTGTAGTTAATTTTTTTTAAATTTGATCTTTATATATGTATTTTTGTAAATTTAGTCTCTTCTTAGATCAATCAAGCTTGACAGATACCTACCAAGTTAGGAGAGCTCGACAGGTACCTGCTAAGTCTGAGCTACAAAAGCTCGGTAGGCACACCTACTGATATCCTCTAGCTCGGTAGGCCGCTTGTTGAGCCACTCCATAGCGGCAGCGCTTAATGCTGAGACATAAGCGCAAATTAAAACTCATAATTAGTACTAATTAAATATAATTAGTATTAATTAAATATGATTAGTACTAATTAAAGCTTGCACAGTAGTTCTAGTGTGGCGCGCCGACAACCTACTGAGGTAGGAAATCTCTGTCGAAGTCGATAGCTCTGGAGAGAGGATTAGATTTGAAAAATAAATATTTAAAGTTAAATTTAAGAAAATATAGCTGCGTTGCTTTAAGACCCCGCTCGGTTGGGTTGAAAAGTTGTGGCTTATGGCTGAATTGCACTGTAGTGGCTAAAATTTTACTGTAGCTGAAGATGGCTTATTTAGTGTAATTAAATTTAAAAAAAATAAAAAATAAAAAATATGTTAGCTCATTACGGACAACGCAAACGAATATGGGAAAAAAAACCGCCAAAAAAACTTTAAACAACCAAAAGTTCAAAAAAGATATAAAATTCCACAGCTCTCTATTCCATAGGCGCTAGATATAAAATTCTCCAAGTGCAACTTGTGCAAGTCATGTCAAATCTGTAACATCATATTACATCCAGGCCATGCACTTTGGAACAATGTAGCCAGGTAGAGGTGACAACCGATTGATTGTTGTCTCTGTGTTGCAATTATTATCTCTTTTTCCAGTGTCCATCTATGCCGTGGCCTTTCTCCTCCTATCTACTATCCTCACCGCTTCTTTCCTCCCTCCCTTTTATTCTGTGTAGGCCAGGTTTCGCTTGCTAATACTACAAATATCATGGAGTGAAAAAATAAAAGACAATGTTAAATGGCTCATCAAATTTGTCATGAAAAAGAAAGCCATAGGTATATTCATTAAAAGGAACAAATTTAGCGCAAATCAATAACCAGATGCAATAATGTATACCACTTCGATTAGGGCACTAAATCAACACTAAAATTTCAGAAGAAATTCAAGTATGTAGTTAACATAGTATAGAATCACCCTTCTAAATTTCGAGTTTAAATTCAAAGTGCTAGAAGAAGAAGAAAATATTTGCCTAAAATACAAACTTCTGTCCTTTTATTTACCTCCTTTTCTCTTTAATTTATCATTTGTCAGTTTTTCTCTGTTCTTACATCTCCCAACGCATACCAAATATGAATATGAAGTTTTAAATGTAAGTATACTATGCTGAGAACTACATACACAATTTTGTTTCATAATTTTTCATATTAATTTGATACCAAACACAAATTGGCTTGTATGAATATTTATACCTAGGTATTAGTCTGCAGTAAATATGCCTCCTAAAAAGCATAGATTGAAAAAAAAATCAGCACTATATTTCCAGATCAGGCCTATTCTTTTCATATTCTAAAAGTTATTTTTCGACTTTTTTTACAGTAACTAGTTTTCAAATGGATTATCTTTTTAAGGCGTGATCTACAAGTTTATTGTTAGGGGTAAAAACGGGTCGGGTTAATCCCGACCGATCCGGCACCGAATCCGATTGCTACCGAATCCGACTAGTACCGAATCCGGAGAAAAAAAATATGGGTTAGGATATGGTAACAGCAATATCCGTCCGAATCCGAATATCCGTCCGAATCCGATACATCTTCAAGTTTGATTTCAGGTTAGTGCTACTATTTGACGTTTCATTTTCTTTTGCAATGGTAAAATAAAATCTTCCACATCAGCTATTAAATAGTAACATCAAATCAGTGCGTTCTACTCTATTTACTGCATTGTATGCATTCCTTACAAACAAGTAGGGGTGCAAACGAAATGGGTTAATCCCGACCGATCCGACACCGAATCCGATTGGTACCGAATCCGGAGAAAAAAATATGGGTTAGGATATGGTAACAGCAATATCCGTCCGAATCCGACTCGTTTTCACCCCTATTTATTGTAGTATACACTGTAGCGACTTTATTTATATCAGTCAAAATCGCACTCGAGTTTCTGTTACTCCGTACTTTCTCACGCAAATAGCACAAAAGTCATAAATTATAGCTAAAAACTATAACTGAAGTAAAAAAGAATAGACCATGGCATTCAACCATGCATATCCATAGCCCCACCTCCCAAACGTGTACAGAATATAAACGCTTTTCTGAAGACAAAGTCAACCAGCTTTTGCATTTTTGAAGACTAGACTTGAGCAAGGAGCGAAGTAATCCAAGATCTTGTTCTCTAAACTAGGCATAAATAAACATCCCATGAATAAGTTTCTCCTGAACTTGTCGGCCTATTTTCTGCAAGTAAAGACAGCCGGGATTGGTTTAAGACTAAAACATTCTGGCTGCTCATTCTTTATCCATAACAAAGCAAGCATGCAAACATAGGGCCCCAACTCACTGGGACAGCATAGCTTTATTCTATAATTTATCTTTGAGCACAAGGCTTGCTTTTTCAAAAAAAAAAAAGCACTGCGAGCTTTCCAAGACGCCCCCCTCCCCCCCAAAGAAAAAATGTTTGATGGAATAGAGAACGTTGTAAACAGGCAGCAACAGAAATCAACAATACATATATTATCGAGAAAAAGATTCGGCACTTTAACAATTTTTTTAAAAATTTAGTCATAGGACATCCGATTTTATAAAAATAGCACCATTCCTGAGCTCGAAAGAAACGACAGGTGACACCTGTCACCTACCGTGCCTGGGGAGCTCGGCAGGGATAGGGACGCGCGACAACACTTGGCATGGTGCAGCGCAAGCGAGCTCGGGGGCGCTGTTGAGCTCTAGCTACTCGATAGCTACCTTGCCAAGCAGCCCTTGCTCGGTATGGTATTGCCGAGTAGCCCTTGCTTGGCAGGTGGCCGGGGCAGGCGGATAGGGGGCCGGGGCGCTCGGTTGCAGCACCGACTTAGCAGCGTTTTGTTGTAATTAGGTGAATGTTCATACAAACTAGTTAAAAATGCATGCTTTGATACGCATTTAAAAAAAAATCCTATTATGCAGACACTATTTTGTTCATGTGTGTGTAAAAATTTTTTAGGAAGGTGCAAAGGGGGTTCAGAGGGGCAAATGAACTACCATCATCAACTTCCTGTGTTATGTATTAGAGGTATGTTATTGTAAATAATTGTTGTAATGGACCATATGTATACCGACAAAGCACTTCACAATAAAGGTGTTAATTATATGGTACGTAGGGTTTGGTTAAGTGCGTATGTTTGCCTCACTACTCGTACGATACAAATGACAGTATGTGCGAACCGTTAACCCCAACTGCAGCTAAGATACATGTGTGCTTTTTGGAAGTCATGGTTGCAGTCATTTTTTGTACACATTTGGGTCCCATCAGTGCCTTTTTCTTCTCTCTTTTGCGGACTTTAGCCTTCGCGACCCGTGTCCAGTAATCAACTTCCATAACTTGTGTAGGTTTGTCCTAATTGGAAATAACCTGCCGTTCAGCGGGGGCATTGGGAACCACCTGCGCCTTACCCTTGTCCTACGCCATCCTGGCCTTTCCACTATCATCTAGGGTGTAATGTTTCTAGTGTGTGAATCTCTCAGTCATCACTGGTTAGTTGAGCATGTATTTATGCTCGATGAATGCCCTGTCGTATATCTTCATACTGTCGATCTATTAAAAGAAGTAGCAACGCTCCGTGGTCTACTGGTATGCATGGAGTAGGTTAGAGATGTGCTAAATGAAACATGTAATGTGAATTGTCAATATGTGCTTACAATAACTTTGTCGCATGTGTAATGCACCCAGATGATGGTGGCTGGGTGTGTAGACTGAATGATATATGCTGGATTGCCACAGTTGCACTATGATCGCGAAAAATTTGGCGATACAGGTGTATCCTTACAAGAATTATCGGGGTACGATCCCTTCTTCTTAGCCACCCACTTTCGCTTGCAAATCATCTCTTTGTAGTTTGACATTCTATGCCTATAACCTCTTTTCCTTGTGCTCTTCCCTTATTTTTGATATCAGCTCAAGTAGAGTCTTGGATCCAGTCGTGGGGACTAGCTAGATTTTATAGACGGTCGATGTGCACTGTTCGGGAGTAAAGTTTATATGTGTTGGTATGTCACTGCGGAAAGCTAGTGGTTGATGCCTGCTCAATGAGAAAAGCTATCATGTGCTATCAATTTGCTGTGAAAAGTTGGTATATGTTGTCAACTCACTACGAAAAGCTGGTATATGTTGTCAAATTACTGGGGAAAGCTGATGCGCGCTATGATCTCATTGAGAAAAACTGGTATGTATTGTTAAATCACTAGAAAAATTTGGTGCATGCTGTGAACTTTGAAAGATCAAGCTCCATTTAAGTTGGTTTTGGTGTTAATGACAAATGCCATTATGACATTATGATATTAATGACATATACTTTATAATGTTTTGGTGAAAATGATAAATGAATTTATGAGACTAATATGTTTATTTGAGTTTATCTTTGGTTAGTCTCAATTGGATGAAAAGGTGAAATCAAAGAGGTATGCATTCGAAATCGCTTTTCTCATATACAAATGCATTCCTTAGATCCAAAATATAGATTGAACTCCTCAAATAGTCTAAAATGAATATGTGCATATGTCTTCACTATATACACTTGTATGCACACATTTAGGGGGAGCTCTCTATATATTTTGGAGTTTCATAAGTATTGATCCATGCTTCTTTCAATACGCATATTTGGGATCTTTACTTTGAAATACACTCTTGAGTATATATAGCTTGTGTAGTTCGTATATACTCATGTGGAATCGGGTTGTCATCTAGCTTCTCTATTATGTGTTGATGGATGGTTGATTTATGACAACCGGATTGGTAAGCTTTGTTTAAAGCTTATCATAGAGTATACATTTGTTGTGTACAAGTTGTATACTCGCAAATCAATTTTATATCTCAATATTTGTTGAGATTGTCATGAATTACCAAAATTGTGAAGTTTGGTAATCGATGGTAATTATTTTGTGGACTAACGGTTTTCATGAGTTGGATGCAGAGGTTAGGTTCCACAAATGAGAACAACTTGGGATGACTTCATGTGTTGAAGGTCATCAAGTCAAGATCGAGAAGAAGATGGATTCATGTGTTGAATGCCATCAAAGAAGAAGACGCATCATGAGTTGATGCATGAGGAGATGATCATGTGTTGATCATCAAGTCAAGGAACACCATCATGTGTTGATGGAGTTGATAAAAGGGTGCATCATGAGTTGATGCATATCAAGACAATGACCCAAGGCAAAGATATGACTAGTTAGGGCTAAGGATGTGTTCCTAGTCTTTTACCGGTCTTGGTGTTTGGTTGGAAGACCGGATTGCTAGTGTAGGTTGCCATACTATTAAGAGGGGTCATGTCTAGTAGTTTGAGTCTCATCATGTGTTGATAGCTCAAACCTCACTCGCTCTAACTCATCTCGACTTGAGGCTTATATTTGCGAATGTGTTTTGCAAATAGTTGAAGCTCATGTGCTGAATCTTTGCAACATGGGACTATGCATTGCGAATGTGTTTTGCAAGTGCTTGAAGTCCATGTTTTCATTTTTTGTGATATGAGGCTTATATTTGCAAATGTGTTTTGCAAATGGTTGAAGCTCATATATAATCCTTGTGGCATGTGACTTAGGTTTGCGAATGTGTTTCGCAAATGTGAGAAGTCCATGTACCTAATCCTTGTAGCATGATCTAAGTTTGCAAATGTGTTTTGTAAAAGTTGGAGATCATGCATTATCCCTTGGTATGGTCTAAAATTATTTGTTGCTATTTCCTTTGACATCAGATCATGGTAGTGACTCTTTGGATGTCTTGTGATTTCTGCATTGATCTAAAGTGTTTGAGGTCATGCAAATAGACAGGTTGTGTAGCCCTCTGAATAAGCTTTCCATAGAGTCCAAGATCACTGAATTCCGACATCGGAGTCAAAAGTTATGACCGTTTTTCCGAGTGTCGTCTGTGCTGAAAAACCGAAAACGGAAGTACCGCAATTTGTACTGCGGTAGTTCCGATTTTTGCGGAAGTACCGTAATTTGTACTGCGGTAGTTCCGATTTTCCGGTAGTTCCGATTTCCGAGCGGAACGTTTTTTCCAGAGAGCGACTTTTTGAATGACTTGGCCTCGGGAAAATCAGAAGTACCGCAATTTGAACTGCGGTAGTTCCGATTTCGCTGAGAAACGACTAGTTTTCTGACCGTTGGCGAGGAAATCGAAGTACCGCAATTTGTACTGCGGTAGTTCCGATTTTCCTGATTTTTCAGGGATTTGACTCCAACGGCTAGTTTTCTTGTGTGGGGTATAAATACCCCCTTGTGGCCGGTTGGAGATGTTGTTGCTTCATTCATTCCTGTGTTCTTGAGCTAGAGTGAGGCTCTCCACACAATTGTGCATGTGTTGCACTTTGTGAGAAGCGAGAGAGGTTCTAGAGTGCATGTGTTGCATCTAGAGGTAAACTTAGTGTCCAATTGAGCTTGTGCATTTGTTGCACGTGGTGAGAGTCAAGTGAGGGATTTGGCTTGTTATTCTTGGAGTTTGCCGACTCCTAGACGGCGTTGGAGGCGTCGTGCGCGGTGATCTTCTCAAGAAGGTTGTGAGAAGACCCGGCGAATTTGTGAAGGTCGGAGCTCACCTACCCGGAGCGGAAAAGAGCTACCACTAGTGGATACGAGGTGTTTCAGCTTAATTCGTGGAGCCGGTCCGATTTGTTCGGGCTAACCTCAACGTGGATTAGGGGAGACCGGCAAGTCTCCGAACACCACGGTAAAACATCGTTGTGTTGATTGTGGTTTGTTTCCTTGTACTTAATTTATATTCAAGCAATTTACATTCATAGACTCAATTTGATTGCTTGTAAACCTAGGATTGCAAGCCTTGACCTAGGATAGCATTGTTGATGCACTTAGGCGAATTTGCTTGACTTAGGCGCTATTGTACTAAACTAACTTGAATTTAGCTTCCGCATTGTTTCCTTGGTTTAGGCAAATAGAAAAGGTCTTGTATTGATTAGTATTAATTTGTAGAGAATTTTTAAACCGCCTATTCACCCCCCTCTAGTCGGCCTCCTCGATCTTACAAACTTGCTGAGAAAAACCGGTACATGTGTCAAATCACTGGGAAGAGCTGGTGCGTACTGTGAACTCATTGAGAAAACTGGTACATATTGTCACATCACTGGGAAAAGCTTGCACATGCTGCGAACTCGCTGAGAAAAGCTGGTACGTATTGTCAAATCACAAATTCTATTTCAGACCACTACAACGGGGACAAAACATTACAAGTACATATTTAAGTTCAACATTTGGGGTGCAAGCGTAGGGTTAGTGGAACATATTTTCAACTTGCTCGAACTGAAGAGCTGGCACCGAGCGTCCACATGATGCTACCCTCATCCAAGTTCTCGAACACGTTGTAAAAATTCGAGTACAGTCACCGTGGCCTCTCCTTGGACCATTCTAACTCACTAGCAGTCCAACCAGTACTCATGGTAGGTCCATCCACCAAGTTGTCACCATCGACGTCACCATAGAACCGCGCCTCCACCTAGTATGGGTGCACCTGCACCCGAAGGTACGACCGACCAACAGGGAAGTGCTCCCACAACCATATCGGTAACAAGATATAGCATATGGTGAGGTTTGGCTCACCAGTGGCATGCTATGAGCCGTCGCACAAATCCCTATAGGTTGCGCATTAAACAGCCAAGTGTAAGATCGAGGAGGCTGATTAGAGGGGTTGAATAGGTAGTTTTAAAATTTCTTTGGCTAAAACTAAGTTTATAATGCGAAGAGTAATCAAACCAGTTTTGCACAATTAAAGCTTAAATCAACGAGAAAATTGAGAATATGCACTCCAACGATGGAAATCTAGGATATACCCTCCTTTAGATCCTAATTGATAATATACCCTCCTTTAGAGTGTTTTGTTGAGAAAATGCCCTTTTTATACTATTTAGTACCTCTTAAGTATACTAATCTGTATTGTACTATATTTTGACATTAGGATGACCATTTTGCCCCCATGTACGCCCGCCGGACCTCCGCCCCACACCCTCTGCTGCGCCGCCGTTTGGTCCGGGAAACCCTAGCCAAGCACTGCCCAATCGAGACTTATCTTCTTCACAGCTGTACATAGGGGCAAAATGGTCATCCTAATGTCAAAATACAGTACAATACATATTAGTATACTTAAGAGGTACAAAATAGTATAAAAAGGGTATTTTCTCAACAAAACACTCTAAAGGAGGGTATATTATCAATTAGGATCTAAAGGAGGGTATATCCTAGATTTCTATCTAGTTGGAGGGCATATTCTCAATTTTCTCTAAATCAACTAGTCTCACTAAGTGCACCAACAGCCGAAGTCTATGTCAAAAGTTTGCAATCCTAGGATAACAAGCAATTAATTTAATTCTATGAATATAAATTACTTGAATATAAATTGAGCACGAGGAAACAAATCACAATGACACGGTTCCTTTTTACCTTGGTGTTCAGAGACATGTCAGTCTCCCTTGGTCCACGTTGAGGTAAGCCCAAACTAATTGGACGGCCTCCATGAATTAAACCTTCCACATCAAATCCACTAATGGTAGCTCTTTTCCACCCCAGTAAGGTGAGCTCCAACCTTCATAACACGCGGGCCTTCCCACAAGTTTCTTTGAGAAGATCATCGGGCACGACGCCTCCAACGCCGTCTAGGGGCAACCTCTAAGAGTAATAAGTCAAGCCCTTGCTTGACTCTCACTACATGCAATAAATGCACACAAGCTCAAGTGGACACAAAATCGACCTCTAGATGCAACACATGCAATTAGAGATCTCCTTGCTCACAAGGTGCAACACATACACAACTGAGAGAAGAACCTCACACTAGCTCAAGAGAGTGAAATAGAGTACCAAAAATCTTACTCCCAACCGGCCATAAGGGAGTATTTATACCCCACACTTCGAAACTAGCCGCTGGGGACAAAAATTAGGATTTTTGGAACTACTGCCATTATAGAAGCGATACTTCTGTTTTTCCATCATAACAGCTAGAAAAATAGTCGTTATTCAGCCATTTATGGTACTACCACAGTTATAAGAATAGTACTTCTGTTTTTTGGTTTTTCAGCACATATGACACTCGAAAAAATGGTCATAATTTTTGACTCCGGTGTCAGAATTAAGTGATCTTGGACTCTTTAGAAAGCTTATTCAGAGGGCTACACAACTCATCTATTTGCATAACCTCAAACACATTAGATCAATGCAGAAATAATAAGATATCTAAAAAGTCACTACCATGATCTAAGTCTAAAGAAATAGCAATAAACAATCTTAGACCATGCCAAGAGATAATGCATGATCTCTAATATTTTGCAAAATATATTTGCAAACTTAGATCATGCCATAAAGAGTAGATACATGGATTTTAACCATTTACAAAACACATTTGCAAAGTATAGTAACATGTTACAAGGATTAGATGCATGAGCCTCAACTATTTGCAAAACATATTCGTAAATAATAGCATCATACCACGAAGAGCTAGAGCAAGCAGAATTAAGCTATCAACACATGATGAAACTCAAACTACTAGACAAGACCCCTCTTAATGGTACAACAATCATATACTAGCAATCCAGTTTTCCAACCAAACACTAAGACCGGTAAAAGACTAGGAATATATCCTTAGCCCTGGCTAATGATACCTTTGCCTTGAGCATCCTCTTGAAGTTTGATGATGCAAAACTTTACTTCAAATCCAGGTCATTGTCTTCTCTTGACTTGATGATTAACTCATGATCATCTCCTGATGATCAACTCATGATTATCTTCTTCTTGGGATCTTGATCAAATTATGATCATCTCCTCTTCGGAATCTTGATGTGCACCAATACATGATGCATCCTCTTCTTGATAACCTTTAACTCATGAAACCATCTAAAGTCTTCATCATCATGGGACCTAACCTATTCATCCAACTCATGAAAAATATTAGTCTCATAAATTGATTGTCATTAATTACCAAAACTCACCATTAACTCATAATGAAGGGACTAGATTCTCAATCTTTTCCTTTCGGCAATTGATGGCAATCTCAACAAATAATGAGATAATGAATTGAATATAAAACCATTTCAACTTAAAGTGTGGTACTACCGCCATCTAAGGCCTGGTAGTTCCGCTCTTCGGTAGTTCTGGTAGTTCCGCTCTTCGGTAGTTCTGATTTCTGACGTGGTACTTCCATTTGTCTTGAGGGCCAAATCTTTGTGCTCTCTGGAAAAAATGTACTGCTCCATAAATCCGAAACTTCTGGGATCCGATAGTACCACTCAGGACTTACGGTCATACCGCATTGCGGTAGTTCCGCCGTTCAAACTCTGGTGCTACCGTTTTCCAGAGAACAGAAGTGCTTCAAAGGAACTCTCTGGGAAAAACGTACCGTGTACTAAACGTCGGTACTTCGGAGTTACGGTACTACCGTACATACCAGCTGGTCATACCGCACTGCGGTAGTACCACCAATTACACACCGGTACTACCGATTATTCTGACAATGAATAGTTGGGTTTAGAATTTAAATTCAAATGCATGCATGACCTTTGTCTCAAGCCATGTTGATCTTCTTGTTAACCTTAGCATGCATCTTCAAGTCGCCAAGCAAATTCGGGACTAAACTTTTCAAACACTTGATAATCATGTTAGTCCCATACACAGATAATTGAGTATAAAATAATATGAGTCAATGTGAGTATATTTGGACTATACCAGTTCTATATACTTATAGGATATGTTTCAAAATAGAGATTCCAATATATGTGGAAAAAGAAACATGGATCGATACTAATGAAACCACAAAACATAGAGTGAACTCCCCTAAATGTGTGCATACAAGAATGTGTAATAAAAATATATACACATATTCAAGTTAGACTTTTTGTGGAGTTCAATCTATATTTTGGATCTTAGGAATACAACAAGATATAAGAATATGACGTCGAATGCATACCTCCATAATTTTCACCTTTTCATCCAAATGAGACTAAGCAATAACATATTCAACAAAAGAGTTAGTCTCATATTTAGACTTGTCATTAATGAGTTAGGCTCATATTTAGATTTGTCATTAATCACCAAAACCAATCTAATTGGTGCTTGAACTTACACCAAGCACCAGCTGTACAGCGGGACCTCGTCAGGCTTGATGTCAACCAGAGACTCAATGATGTGGATATAGCTAGAGTACACCTAGTCTCCCTAAGTTGTAGGTAACATGACCCACCGAACATGAAGAACAAGTAAACAACTAGGTGGGACCTCACAACCTGTGCAGCAAATGTGCCTTCTAGTAGGGTGATCTGAGGGTGGAATCATAGTACGACCCTGTAGTGGTAGACAGGTGAGGTACACAATATCCTGCAGAGTGATGGTCATCTCTCCTACCGAAAGTGAAACGTGTGGGTCTCCGGTCCCCACTGGTCAATGAGTGCTAATAGAAGCGGTGGGTCCAGTGTGAACGGCCACCCGATATGCATCATGCTCACTATGGGCAGCAACCCAGCCCGCCGCAGAACTAGAACATACCAATGGTCAAGAGGTCAGTCCTCCCGAGCTCCCTAAAGAACAAAGGGGGCGGTCTGTCACCACTCGACTACACCCGACAACGATGCTCCCCATCCCAAGATGGGTCTAGCAACGTACTATGCTCATGACCGCCATCGTGACTGCCACCAGCAGCCATTCTATGCAGTAAGAAAATAATGTGTCAGTGTCCAACGGTGCTAAGTACAATTGACTACAACCAAGAATAATCACGCCGCATACTTACATGTTTTCTAAACTACGCACACACCGGGAACACTACAAATAACAGTGTGTATTTCTTCAGCTATTTACAAAAAAGGGTCAATATACCTAAATGAATGTATACATGTACACACGTATATGCATATATATGGACACACAAACACTACAACTAACAATGCATACCAAACAATCATTTTCTACAACTTTGTGTAATCGTATGAGAGCAATAAATATATACGTGAGGACATACATAAAAATATTTTAGCTATTTTTATATGTATTTTTGCAGCTATTTATAATAAATAATCATTCTCGCCACTAATGTGTCCTAAGCATAGCTAATTACGAAAACACATCCATCAACTAAATATGGCTACCTAGCGTATTCCACATTACAAAACCACCGTTATGCTAACTAAATGCTAACGGCATATTAAGCCTGTTGCTCGTATACAAATGAAGCATACCTTTTCCTGAAGATCTTTACCCACTCCACAGTGCTTCCAACTACGAAGGATCATAAATCACAACTAAACCACCTTGAAAATATATTACAAATTCGCATTTCAATCTCTTTCCTTCCCCTCCCTCGCTGCTCTCTTGCTTGGTAAGAAAGAAATCAAGCGTTGTTCGGTTGAGAGGGTAGACCAAGGCCTCCCATTTTATGTGAGTGGGAAGATTTTCGCGAAAACATTCCCACACGAGCGCACACAGGCATGAACGGCAACGAAATCCTTAGGCGAATCAAATGAAAATCAAACGTCATGTCGCCACAATCACCCACGCGAGACGGAATCTCTTTGCGCCAACAACCAATCCAGCCAGCGCGTCTGCCAACCGCTGCCTGCGCCCGCCCTACACCCCTACCCTAGCACGCCTGCCCTTTCCCGTCCCCTTGCCCACCTGCCAAGCAAGGGCAACTCGGCAGGCAGCTGTCGAGCAGCTAGAGTTTGGCAGCACTCCTGGGCTAGTTTGCTACCGTGCACCCCCATCCCTGCCAAGCTCCCCAGGCGCGGCAGGTGATAGGTGTTGCCTGTCGCGCCTTTCAAGTTTTGGAACATGGCCATTTTTGCAAAAAAAAGGGGGGTGTTTGAGGACCAGGTACAGTGACAAATACATGAACAGTTCAAATAACCGTAAACACGAGATAAGCATTCCTTTTCATAAAAATAAGCCAGTAATACATAAATTATTAAAGATGAAGAAAATATTTTATACATCTGACACAATTTAATTGGGATTTGAAGTTTTGGACAAACTTATCAATATCGTTCCCATATCATCTGGTATGTACGATTTCACCACCTAAAACTGTATAGCATAGCTTTGCATTCCGTATTGGCTTCGATACTAGTCAGTACAGCCTCACATTCCATATTGGCTTCGATACTGGTAAGTATCGACCATATGCTGGCTTTGATACCAAACAATACCGGTTATACCGATAGAATTAATAATACTGTCTATTGAATTATATGCTATATTTGATTTTACTACTATGTATTTAGAGTACTATTATAAGTGAAAATTGGTGTGCATATAATTAAACAAGTATATACTTATAAATGCATATTGTTATATTAAATATGGAACGGTGTGTCGGTATAGGTCAGTATCAGAATATATCATTCTAAGAGCCAAACTGATATGATCTCCAATACGGTATTGACAAATATGGTTTTGGACCAACAGTCGGCTATGCAGGATTGGCAGATATGGTATAAGGCTTAGGTGGAGCACCAAAGAACAATGCAGTTGTGTAAGATTAGATTGCAATCTTGGCCACTAACAAGGGGCACCTACGGTAATCAACACGATATGCTACATGGCTAAGGCCTGGTCATCCATCACTCCAAAAGGCTCAAAAAGTGGCAATTTATGCAAGAAATGGACGAACTAGTAGATTGTTAAAGTATCTCCCTAGTTACCTGTAGGCTTCATCCATCTGAATGAATTTAGAAAAATAATACAGTGCTCTAAAAATGGGTTTACTAGGACGTACATAAGTAATAGATGCTTCTACCTGTTAACTGGCTATTTGCATAATTGAACCAGTTATACCATATAATAGACCGATTATACCGTATAATCACTACAAAGTTGGATGACCAGCTGAGTACCGTTACTAATTTTTAGAACCTTCAAAATATTAAGCATCATAAAGAATACTACTACTTAAAATGGTCCCAGGAGAAAAGGAGAACTATGACTACGAAAACGTTCAAACTACAGAATCTATCCTTTCCTCCAGCCCCACAGGCAACGGGCCGCATACCTTCAACTTGATCTTTTCCATCCACTAATCACATAATTTATCATCCCCTACGTGCTGTTAGTGACCAAAGCAAAAACCCTAAGATGCTCAACTAAGTAACCAATTAGAATGTTGACAACTTCCATAGATTCCCTTATCTCCCTTATCCCGCTAACCTTTTCTCAATAAGTTAATCTTTTCAGTCCTGATCGCAAACGTACCAATCATTCTTGTACCTTTTATTTATCTTGCCTGATCTTGATGTGTTCACCTTAGGGATGATTTACAGAAAAAATTATCAGTTTTAATGGGGATTATTTGGTGGCCCAAGGCAAGGAAGATCATGCTCAAGATGCTCTGCATCAAGCTGATTGTGACATTTAATTTTGTCGGGTTCAGTAGTGAGGAGGGGAAAAAGGGAAAGGCTGGAAAAGAACAGCACTCCAGCCTACTAACAGCATCCGGACGGAAGGCTGGAGTGCTGTTCTTTTCCAGCCTTTCCCCTTTTTTCCCTCATAAGTCATAACCACCATCATCATGGATTTTATTACAAGGCATATTGTGATTATGTGACTAATCAAAAATACACTAAAAGTGGAATCAACTAAGGTGAATTTGGGTAACAGATGCTGAACTCCTTCCTCTAAATCTAAATTCTAAAGTATGTTTCCTTCTGTAAATCAACAGAATTTTGTCAGATACAACTTACAAGACCAAGATCATGACAACGATTAAAAAATGGCATACAAAACAATATGATCAAACTAACACTTTGGATCAGACATATACATGCCAGATTATTGATAGTCAATGAAACTCAGGACATTGACGCAGGGTAGAATAAACCAGCATCTCGTGATAAAAAGTACTTTTCAAGACCATGGATGACAGAAGAATGATGGGTTCTTGCATCACAATCCTGCAACCCCCATTCATGAGTGGGCTCTGCGCATGGAAGATTCGTCACATTTTCGAGCTTTCATACCTAGTAGAAATGGGCACCTAGTTGATTATTAGGTCTACAATATAGCATATATTTAATTTAATTTAACACTTGCCAGTAAAAAAATGCTAAACACGGAGGCATCAAAGAAATGGCCCATAAAACAAAAGGCAATAAGAGCTCCAAGCCTTAGCACAGTGGTTAATAAAGCGAATGTGCTACGTGAAATTTCTATGCATTTTGCAGATAGATCAGAGTATAGTTTGAACTGAACAAATAGGGGACAAATAAAAGCAGCACGTAATATTAGTAACAGAAATTGCTTTATAATCATGCCACGTTCACAATTATCAAAGCTCCTTGCTTTCTTTTGTATTACTTAGTCTTAACACCTTACATAGTAAAAGCGGATTCAACAAGATAACTACAAATCTAACTTTAGCAGATTACATAAATCATACTTTGCGTTGTCCCCAGCCATCCCTTCTCTTTGGTCAATGATGTCCAGCCATTAAAATCCTTCAAGATGCTGTTCGATTTCAACACAATCCACAATCACTTTGATACAAGCTGTGTCTAATCTTCCCAGAAAGTTCACAGGAAAAAGCTATGGTGTCAAAATAATGTACCTTTCAGGAGTGAGGTGCTATTAGATTTTCTCAATAGATCCACTAACCAACTAACCAATCGTAATTTGGGTATAATACCAAACGCATCTACTTTTGAGTCCTACTCATGGTACACAGCACTGCAACTTGCTGTTATGACTTATGGGCTTTCATGTGAAAACTGGTGTCTGAGTAGAAAAAAAAATGCATATTTATAGGAATGGTTAAACTAATATATGTTGTGGGACATCCATTCTTGCAATCTTGCTCATATGAATGTTTGAGTAGAAAAGACTATGCTCAGAATGGATCATCTATATATGTTAATGTTGGCATGCAGTCCTCGAGAATTGTTATGAACCAGATTCAACCGGCGAAGATTATAGGAGTGTGAAGTAGGACGACAGGGTTTGGATTGCCGGCGGCGTGGTGGAGGCGCCAACCGGCAGAGGGGCGTAGAGGGGTAGTGCGCCGGCAGGGCGCACCCAGGAGAGGTGAAGAGGAAAATAACTTCTTGATTTCTTCCAATCATGCGGCAGCCCATATATGGCTAACCCCTAACAATCCATCTCTAATAGCAAATCTTAACTAAATAGGCAACCAATCCCTAATATTATATCTAGTACTAGGAAAGCTAACTATTTTATTCGGAAGGCACAACTAGTCTCAGCCAAACACGGCTTCATGTGCCTGCGTCCGACTGTCGCCCATCCAGCATGTCCGTTGCTGCCGCTTGTGTTGCCGTGGTCGCCTGATTGCCTGTGGTCGCCGTCTGCTTGCTGCGTCTCTCATAGCAACGGCCGACCATAACATCTCTCCTGTCCTCCGGAAACAACTCGTTCGCGAGCTGAAATTTCGGATACAATTGCTTAAAACTTGTAACATCTTCCCAAGTCGCATCCAAAGCCGACGCGCCATGCCATTTGATGAGAACCTGCCATTTGCCTCATGCCAAACGGCCCTTAAGTGCTTCAGCCGGAAAAGGAACGACTCGTCCGTGAATCATAGGGGGTAACTGAGGCATAGCCGTCGATGGTTCTCCATGAGATTTCTTGAGAACGCCCACATGAAAAACGTCATGGATACGGGCACTCGGGGGTAGGTGAAGACGATAAGGCACGGAACCGATACGCTGCACAATCTAATATGGTCCGTAGTAACATGGGTTGAGCTTGTCGTATGGTGGCGCGGAGATGGAAGCAGTAGCCTGGTGTAAAAGACGTAGCCAAACCCAATCATCCACCGTGAATTCCACATCTCAGTGTAACTTATCGTAATGTTGTTTTGCGACCTGCTGTGCTTGGAGGAGGCGCTCACGCACTTCAGATAGGAAATTGTCGTGCTCAAGAAGCATCTGATCAATCACTGGCACTCACGAATCCCCTTTTTCATATGCGTCCTAATTATGGAACGGCGTAGTCTGTAGGCGGAATGATAGGACATGTTGTAACAATATTCCGCCCACAGTAGCCAGCAGAGCCACTGCTTGGGCCTATCCATCGTGAAACATCGTAAATACATCGCGATCACCTTGTTGGCAGCCTCAGATTGACCGTTGGACTGAGGGTGATATGTAGAACTCATCTGCAAACGGACTCCGGCCAGACGAAAGAGATCTTGCCAAAATAAACAGGTGAAAACCGCATCATGATCACTGACAATGGATGTAGGCATGCCATGGAGCTGTACAATGTCCTCGAAGAAAGCTCTGCTAACAGTAGCTGCCATATAAGGGTGAGCGAGTGGAATGAAATAAGCATACTTGGAAAACGATCAATAACTGTCAGGATGACCGTTTTGCCACCCGCCCGAGACAGTCCTTCGATGAAGTCCAAGGCCACATCCGACCAAACCTGGGATGGAATAGGCAAGGGCTGGAGAAGGCCAGCTGGGTGCAGGTGCTCGGTCTTGTTCCGCTGCCAAATAAGACATTCTTTAACGAACTACTGCACCACCTGGCAAGCACGAGGTATATGAAAGTCCATACGCAGACGCTGCAGTGTTTTCTGGACTCCTTCATGCTCGGTTGTGTGCGCCACTTCCAGAATTGTCCGCAGCAAGGGAGAGGATGGCCGAACGTAGACACGACCTTTGAATAATACCAGGCCGTCACTGATTGTCCATGGTGCAGTCCGCTGGCTGGCTGCAATCTCTTCGCGCAGAGCGACCAGCGCTGGATCAGCGTCGTTGGCCTGACCCAACTTCGTGAAGATGGCCAACGATGGCGTGGAGATGGCATGCAGTCCGACGGCAGTAGAGGGTATAACTGTGTCGCCATCACGCCTAGACAGTGTGTCAGCAACTGTGTTGAGACGGCCTGGGCGGTATTCCACGGTGAAATCATATCCAACCAACTTGCTTGCTAACTGATGCTACGGAATAGTGGACAAACATTGATCCAATAGAAACTTGAGGCTATAATGGTCTGTACGAATATGAAATGCACGCCCCCACAAATATGGGCGCCAATGGCGATCTGCCTAGACGAGGCCGATCAATTCCCACTCATAAGCCGCAAGTTTGGAATGCCATGCCACGATAGGTCGACTGAAGAAAGCAGTCGGCCCGACGCCTTGGTGTAACACCGCCCCAAAGCCCAAGCCTATTGAAGGACTGGAGCGGATGACAATGCTTGTTTCAGTGTATTGAACGCCATGGACGCCTCCTCAGACCAGTGAAATGCCTCCTTGCGAAGGAAATGTGTCAAGGGAGCGGCGATGGAGCCGTAGTCCCTGATAAAGCGATGATAGTAGCCCGCCAAACCCAGAAACGCGCGTACTGCACGTACGGACATGGGCAGGGGCCAATCCTGGACACCAGAGACCTTCTGGGGTCCACTGCCACTCCTGCCTCCATGATAATATGCCCCAAGTATGCAATGAAGGTGGCACCGAACAAACACTTGGGTTGCTTTAATACGAGGTGATGACGGCGCAACTCCTGAAACACCATGCAGATGTGGGTCAACCCACGTTGTGTCGACCACGGTGGGTCAAGCATGTTGTGTCGACCACGCGTCTGAGCTATGTGATAGACAGGCGGGCGTCACAACCAGCCAAGGGGGTCGGGTGAGACCAATGCCGACACAGCAATAGCTGGCATAGGTACAACAGCTGTTTAGGGCGCTGTTACAGGTATGACACGTTATCTCAAGTAGTTAGTATCTTTCTAAAGTTGGTTGATTACTTTCCTTGGCAGTTAGGAAGTTAACGACTAGTTTCAATTTGTTAGGGATATAATTAAGACTCGATTTTATCTGTTAGGGAGAGCCCATCTATATAAGGGGCTACCGCATACTATTGGAATTAAGAAAAGAATCGGTTACCTTTTCTTCCTCCTCTGTCCATCTCCTGTGTGCACGGGCGCACAGGGCTCCCGGCCGGCTGGCACCTTTTCGCCGCTGGTCATTCAAGATCTGGCTATCCTCTCGGCAGTGTTTACCCTCAATGCAAGTAAGCTCATAACAAGAATATACTGAAAAAGAATAGTGCCTTGCCACTAAGACAATGATCTGCTGCCTTACTGTAAACTGCAAGAGCGCCGACATTATCATCTGGCTTAGTCCCATAGCTATAGGTCAGAAACAAATGACACTCACCTATTCAGATGTATCATCCCACATTTGTTTACTCCTCAAAGAATCACATGGTTATAGATACCCTTTTGTCAGATGGATGAGAGTAGGACTGTGCATATTTTTACCGAACCGAAAAAACCGGACCGAAAAAACCGAACCGAACCGGTCAACTCGGTTTGACCGGTTTTCGGTATTCGGTTCGGTTTTTGTATTTTAGGTTTTTTTAGTGTTCGGTTTTTTCGGGAAAAACCGATTAAAAACCGAAAACCGAACCGGAAGGCACAGGAGATCGTACTGCGCTGGCGCGCTCGCGTCTGTGCGGCCATGCCCTTGGTTCACGGGTCAGGTCCCCGCTTCTCAGGTGGGCCCTGTCCATGGCGCTCCGGGCCGGGCCAACCGCTGATTAGTTATGGGCAAGTCCTAACGTTGTGCAATTTGCATTGCCAGACTCATGGCTTGCAGTTTAAAAGTGATTATTCCTCCGGATTGGGTAGCTTATACAGACCGTTCTAAGTCCAGCTTTTCCTTTTTGTGCGTCCAGCCTAATCTTCATGTTTGCGTACGATTATCACCGATCAAAAATACACGACTACCTTTGCAAATCACAAATCGTGGGGTAAATCACAAGTCTGTCACCAATTCACCATTATGAGAATATGAGTACAGAGTACTTCACAAAACAACTAGTACTTGCAGTGCTGCACTAGAGTAAATTACCCCTACTATATTGCAGCTACGTGAACAAATGCACATATATTCCTCGCCTACTCATCTCGCTAGTCACTATATCGTTTGTAATTTGCGTCAACTTTGGTAAATATGGTATTTACCGATACCGCACCGAAATAAATTGGGATTTACCGATACCGAACCGTATTTTCAAAAATACCGTATACTACCGAACTAATAATACCGTATTTACCGTATATACCGTATATACCGAACCGATTTTACCGAATTAACCGAACGCACAGCCCTAGATGAGAGCATGTTGACCAATTCCAGTTAAGGGTAAGCAGTGGTTTTCGCCTTATGAAATCCTTGAGTCTTTCACTATTCACAAGTACAAGAAACATAACCAATCATGTGCTAAAATGAGTCCTGTCTTAAGGATTATGCCCAAATCTACTATTTTTATCAAAAGAACATGTAGCAGAATTTTTTGTTTTTGTACAAAAGAGAAGGCAGAGCAATTTAAGTGATTACAAACCCATTTCTAGCCGGTGATGTGGTGAAAGCCATAGATGCCATTGTTCTCTGAACTTCTGGAGAAGTTAAACAAATTGGAGATCTACAACCCCATGCACATCAAATAAATCAGTAGATACCACGGCGCACTAACAAAATTAATGTCTGCAAGGAACTTATTCTTAAGTAGATGGACTCTTTTGACTGCAAAGGACTGGAACCAATATGTGCTTAACCAAAGCTTTACTATGTTTATCTTTAACATTTATCGCTCTCATGGTTTTCCTCAAGAGAGCATACGGAATTCAGAGTTGTCGTATAAATGTCGGAAAATGATTGTGCACTGATAGTAGAATGTATTTTGCAAACGTGTGACATCTTGTTCATGTGAAGCATTCCTACAGGATTTAAAAGTATAGATACAGGAGATCCCAAAGAAAACTAGCTCAATTCAGGTCAAATACGAACTCCTACAAACATTCAGGGGTGAAAATGTCAAGTCTCTCCCGGCAAGATAAGTACAGGAACTGAAGCCTACATCTAAGAATTAAGTAAACATTTTTTTTCCTTTGCTCACATATTCCACTGTGCGCTCCTAGGATTACACTAGCACAAATTTTCAGGAAAGAAAGAACTGCGCACTATTCTGACCATTAAGCTGCCACCTATAAGCTCAAGCAATCTAGGGGCCCAAATTACTACACAAGACATCATCTCAATTTTTCCAACCCACATTTCAAGGAAAACATCCATGTCTTGCTTCCAATATTGCAACTAAACCATTCAGATGTCGCAGAGGCAGGGTGCAATTAGTTGTACATTATTGTAAACATTCTGTGAACAAGAAGCAGATAAGAAAATCTAACTCGATTCAAGCTTGGAACAAAGAGGTGCTCTCTATACATCGGTTCACCTCGGCGAAGCAGATCACACGTCCTTTCCGGAAGCGCCGCCCGCGCCGTCGAGGGTCTTGAGGCCCTCGGCCACCGCCCGCGCGCGGTTCTGCGCCTGCCTCTCCACCGCCACGAAGTACAGGCCTGCACAGAGACACCAACACATCAAATCGCCACCACGAAGCAAACCGGGAGGAGACAGCGATGGAACGGAACAGAGCACTAGAGCCTACGGTTCCTGGTCGGGTGCTTACTCACGGCGCTACCGATGGCGCACATCCAGAGGATGCGCTGCGACCACCTCTCGCCCACCACACCTTGGCCCCCCAGCCCCATGCCGCCGCCGCGGCGCCTGATCGCTTCGATTCGGGCTTGAGGAGTGAGACGGGGGGAGTGCGGTTCGCTGCCGACTCGTCGCCGGCCGCTGGGAGCGAGGAAGAAACTAGGCCGAGATTGAGGCGGCGTGGTGGGCTGGTGGTATCGTGCTGCGAGTGGACACACGCGCTCCGCGTCCAGCGGAATGGGCTTGCTACTGGGCCCCTAGTCGACTCCCTCTTGTTTGCTCATCACAGCCCAGCCCGAGAACAAAGTACAATAAGAACTTAGCCCGAGCAGATTAGTGGTGAAAGTGGGGCTCCGGTGCGACCCAACGGCTATGCGGGCGGGTCTACTTCCAAATGCTAATGGCTTGGTTATGCGAGTCTATAAGTAAGCTGTTTTTACAGATGGGCTAGCAGTTTAGCAGACGAGCCGGCCCCACTTACACCCCTAGAGTCGGATTCAGCTCACATGCTGTGGTCACAACACATACTAATGTGCAGGCCATACAAAGGGGCAACACCTGTCCTCCTCCCGGTCCCACCACTCTGGAAGCCCGCCTTGCATATTTCTTCTCCCGTGTGCGCTTTCTTCCCGCGTGTGGCTTCTTCCCGTGCATGTCTTCTTCTCTTCGGCGTCCTCTCTTGCGCCAGCCGTCTTCTTCTTGCGCCTGTCGTCTTCTTCTTCTGTTCCGAGCATCTCCTGCTCTCTTCGTCGTCTCTGCACCTACGCCGTCTTCTTCTTCTCTGGACTTCTGCCGTTTGAAAGACATTAGTTAAACAACAAAAAATGGCATACTGTTGCACATGAAGTGGAAAAAATGACAGAAGTTCAAACTAACCTTTTGTGTTCAGCAGGTACGTAATCATGTTAAACAACAAAAAAATTGATTACTGCACTAGCTAGATTTGCAGCTCAAACTTTCCTGGACCATGATTAATTTCTTTGCCTTTTCTTCACGCAAACATTCCATAAATCAATAGCAGCAATTAGCAGGCACAACAATTAGCAACAGGCAGAAGATTTTAGCAGCAGGCACAGCATAAAGCATCAATAGCAGCTGCAAAAAGTTCGAATTTGTTGGGATATTATGCCGTCATGCATTGAAGGTGTTGGACCATAACAACATCAAGGAATTGCCGCAGGAGTATATATTGAAAAGATGGACAAGACATGCAAAGATTGGACTGTCACATGCTAACCAAAAGTGTGCTACTGATGAGGAACGTAGAATTGCGCTAGCTAGACGGTATGGATCATTATGTCGTGCTTATAACAACATCTTGAGCAAAGCTGCAGAAAATGAAGAGGTGTACAGACTACTAGAAAGGACTTCACTGGAATTGATGGATCAAGTTGACAAAATCATACATGAAAACCACTCAGAAGATATGGCAGCAACTCAAAAATCAGTAGACAAACAGCCTATTGTATGCAACAAGAAAAATGTAATGCAGGTACAAGGAATAAAGAGAAAGGAGCAAAAAGGATATACTAACAAAAGGTCAAAAATCTGGACTTGAACTGAACCAGAAAAGGCAACAAAAGAGAGGTATATTCTAGCATATAAAAAACTTGTTGAATACATTGAAATGTTTGAAAGAATTCTAACATTGTTTTAATATGTATTATTGTTTAGGTAAAGGTAAAGTGGACAAGAATGTTGGTTGTACTCCTGTATCATCTGAAGTAACCCCTAATTTTAGTACATCAGCCCAAAACTACACTGCTTTTGAACATCTGTTTAGCATGCAGCCAAATCATCCATTTCTATATTATAGCACACAACCAAGTCAGGTACCCTTTTCATATCTAACACTGCAGATCTTCAATTATCAAATCAGCCATTTCTATGTTAATTATCAAATCCAATTTGTTATTGCATATCTTCGATAACCAAGGAAATCATCTACAAGACAAACATTTCTAAATGGCTTGGTATAAACTTTTGGTTTTTTATTTTTAGAATTGCTCCATGAAAGAGTTGATTTTTGGTGTAATGTTCTTGGAGCTACCTTTCATCGGTACAAACCATATGAACTATATATGAAAGATCTGTTTGTCGGGCAGTGACCATATGAACTAACCATTATCTGGACTCATTACTGCGTTGCATCAAGAGAATAAATAGCCTCTAACATGTTTGACATCTATGCATTTTTTGAGAACTTTTGCAACCACACAAGTGCCACATTGCTTATTTACTTCAATTGCATTCGTAGGACACAACTCATTTAATTTGTAAGAATTTGCAGGCTTGATATGATAACACACAACATAACACAATGATGCCTCCAAGGTGCTCAACGCGCGGCAACAAGCTAGCAGTCTACTGCCGGCAGCCGGCACGCATCAAGCATAAATCTCCTTGCTGCAGACGATGATCCCGTCGCTGTCGGCGTACAGCCACTCCCCGTCGTGGATCACGGCGCCTCCGACGTTGACGGGGACGTGCATCTCCGTGACCCCCTCCTTCCCGGGCTTGCGCGGGCTGCCGGCGAGCGCGCGGACGCCGATGGCGCACGCGTTCACGTCGTCGACGTCGCGGACGCAGCCGTTCACGACGACGCCCGCCCAGCCCCCGCAGCGCGCCAGCTCCGCCAGCGTGCCGCCGAAGAGCGCGCACCGCGTGCTGCCGCCGCCGTCGATGACCAGGACCCGGCCCTCGTGCCCCGGCTTCTCCAGGAGCTCCCGCAGGCGCGCGTTGTGCTCGAAGACGCGCATGGTGACCACCCGCCCGGAGAAGCGCCCGCACCGGCCGTAGTGCTGGAAGACGGGCTGCAGGACGCGCAGCTCGCCGGTGGGGATGAGCGCGGCGTTGGCGTCGCAAAGGTCGGCGACAGGAGGCTGGCCCATCGTCTGCGAACCCATGGAGCTAGCTGCTGCGACTCGATCTGCGTACGTGTAGCGACACGTCAGAGCTAACCGCTAAGTACGCACGCACGCGTGTGGTAATAATAATAAATTAAGAGCCTGTCAAGTTGGTTAATTTCTTCTTCTTCTTTTTGAAGGAATACTTGGTTAATTTCTGGAAAAGAAAAGCAACTGTTGGTCATTGAATCTTTTCAGGTGTGAAATGTGCCAATTGCGCGAGATCAAGTCGATCGAGTGCACATATTTATGCATGGGATCATATAATATAAGCAGCAGAAAATAAATTGCAGAGGAAAAATAACACATGACCTAAAAATGTGTGTATACACACACACACACATCTAAATTACGATGCATGCACAAATGAAAAGCACCATAGATACACAGTGGCCTGTGTCCGGTGAGTAGCTAGCAGTAGTCAGTATAGTTACTCATACCCTGGACTTGGCCAGCAGAGGGGCAAACTAGCTTATATGGCCGTGCAATGGTCTAGCTCTCTCACTCGCTGTGATGTCGATGATAAGTTGTGTTCACTTATGCTAGAGAGCCCTTATATAGGCCCAATGCCGATGGAGAATGATTGATTTCATGCATTGAAAGCCAAGCCAATCAAAGATTCATTGGTGTGTCGGCGACGACGACGGAATTCATTAGAGGCCGGCCACTGCACGACTGAGTTGTTTCCTCTCGTTTTCACTCACGTTCAAAACACAGGACCACGGGAATATTAGGACCTGTTATTTTCCTCCGAAGCTGATGGCTTTTGGCTTTTGCTATAGTACATAACTTTCAAATGGAGTATTTTCTCAATACAGAGTCTACAAATTAAACGATCTACACGTTAAAAGCCCAACATCTGTACGAGCCAAAATCACAAGTGAGTATATGTCTCTCCTTGTAGGATCGTTGATAGCAATCAAGGGGGTGAATGATTGCAATACACAGCGGAAACTTTTTTAATTTTAAATTTTCTGCCTTTTTAATTATATAATCTGCAAAAACCAGAAATAACAAAAGCAAAAAAAAGGTTTTCTGATGTTTACTGTAGCAATTACTGTAGCACGGGGCTGTAGCGATACTGTAGTAACACTGTAGTAGTTACTGTAGCGCCCAGATACCATTGCGATCGAACAGAAAAAAATGATTTTCTTCCAATCTAGCAATCAATTTTTAATTCAAACTAATTCATGTATGTAAGCAACACAAATACCTAGACATAGATCAATACATGGAGAATATATAGGAATAAAAAAACCAAGAAAAAGGATAATAGATGCGAATTAAAAAACTCACAAACTTTTATTAGAAAATGTAGATACTATTCATCCATCAATCCTCATCACGTATGCGTCTTCTCCTTTTTCTTTTCCCGATCAAAACACGATGCCGTCGCTCTGCTTTTTCTATGTCTGCTTGTAACCGTGCACTTTTTGATACATACCAAACCGGCGGCTGCATATAAGTTTTTACTCTACTTAAAATCCTAATCCAACTCCAACTAGGCTTTAAAATCATAATCCAACTCTAATTAGGCATGAGCCTTTTTTTACCCCAACTAGACTTTTGGCCACTAATTTTCAAGGGACCCGAAACCCTTCCTAACACGGGTTTTTCACACTCACGACTTTTCTAACGCATCACATGTCGAAGCCACCAGGACAGCACCTCCCGTAGCTTCTCCACGTATCATCCACCTTTGATCTCCATGCGCCCCAAGCATGAGCCTGATTATCTCGTGACCTCCTTGACTGTCTGAACCTTGGATCTCCCTATCCTAGTTCCGGTCCACCTCGTCACCGACCATGATCGCCTCCATGCTCAACCTGCCCATGCAGAGACCAAAGAATATTCTTCCGACACAAATTCGTCTCAACTTGACCAACATCAGTCCGCACACACGCGACACAACTCGCATAACACAGCTAAACAAAATCACCAATTATTCATCATAACAAATTAATCATTGTCAATTATGCATCACCAAAATATCCTAAACCTAGCCACATAGTCTAACAATCTCCCTCTTGATGAATACATTGACAACACCACAAAATTGTATGATGAATTAGCTTCAAATAGATATAAGTGAAGAACTGAAGCCGAAAAAACATTTTAATCCACAAGCCAAATCTCTCCAAAAACTCTCCCCCTCAACACAAGAGAGGCAATTTCTCATAAAACACACCAAATATCTCCCCCTTTGGCAATGTAATCATCAAGAAAATTTAAAGAAGGAATAATTCTAAGAAAGAGGAATGATAATAAAAATCTAGAAACTTTGTAGATTATCCAAGTCACGTTGCATTGGTTTAATAACACCGCCAAGTCATATTTTTTAGTAGAGCTATCTAGATCATATAAAGTCATATATCATATAGCAATGTCAAAACAAGTTTTTAATATGATTAAGCAATTTATATCAATGACAGGCATCTCAACAATGATCAAATCAATTACAAAGAGCACAATGAGATATCACAACGAAAAGTCAAAACCTAAAAGTGAAGCAAATTTTAACTCTAGACAGGCTAGCAGTCTCATGTAACAACTTATTACTCCACACTCAATTCTTAGGCATGTGGCATGCTTGTAGCATACTTCTTTTACATAATGACATATATATATATATATATATATATTTGTGATGGTGGCATGCTTGAAGCATACTTCTTTTTATTTTGCGCACTTTTGTGCCTTTTTTTGGGTTCACCATGGCATGCTTGAAGCATACATCTTCTCAATTCTTTCTTTCTTATATACCTTTTTTTAACAATAACATGCCAAAATGAGTGATCATCAAAATTATAACATAAAACATACGAGCCTCATAGCCAAGAGTTAAAATAAGACTCACAATTAAGCTCATCCTTTTTGATGGATATCGCAAAGTAATAAATATAATCAATCTAGTCAAAATATTCCGCCATGTCATGCTTTTATTTCAAATGTAACAATTTAATTATAACAAGTCGTGATCAAAGCTACACAGCATATGGATAAATATGATAAAAAGAGCTCTACTACTCAATTGGTTTTAATGACTTGGATTTGATGAGTTACTTGACAAGGATAATAAACAAAGCTTTTAAAATTTTAAATAACAAGTTCCTCCTCAGAATAATCCTATAAGATGTAATACGTCCAACTCACTTCGCAAATGAGGAAAACGAGAAGTATCAAGCGATTTCGTGTGCAAATCAGCAACTTGAGAATTTAACAAGATGTAAGACAACATCACCTTTTCCATATGGTCTCTCAAAAAGTGAAATCTCTTGGAAGCCATCAAAGAGAGTGAAGAACCATCAAGTGTTCCAATCAAGTAATGATGTAAAAGACTGGAACCTAATCTAGCTCATGTTCTCCATTCTTGTCAGTTGTTCTTACATCACAGGAAACATCGGTCTCACAATACTGGGGTTAGTGAAATAAGATCTAGGAATCTAGTACTGAGGCACACGACGAACAGGAGCAACAAAGTTAGAACCAAAGTCCCGTGGATGTGAATGATCAGAATGCCGAAAAGAACGTGAATTGTTTGAATTACATCCACAATCAGCACATGAACCAGATTTAAAGTTATCATAAAAGTTCTCTAAAAACTTAGATTTTGCATGAGATCTAGGAATGAAAAAGATTTCACATTTTCGTCTTAAAGCATTCAATCTTTCATTTCTCTCTTTCTTGGCACGTCTAAAGCAAATTCATTCAAGTGTCCATCTCTTCCACAGTAGGTGCGATGAAATTTAACATAACTAGAATTCTTTTGAGATGATGAGCTAGCACCTACATTATTATTTGATGAACTTTGCACAAAGCCAATAGATTTAAACATAGTTTGATTTGGCTCAAATTTCACTTCAATTTTTCCAGGTTCAAGAGACTTAATAACCTTAGGAGGATTATTCTTGGCATGCTCAACAAAATTAAATCCTAAATCACAATTTTTCACACTTGTTTTTGTCTTATCTAGAATCATATTTAAATTTTTCTTGCCAAAAGAAAATCTTTCTAAAGTGTCTTTCAGGTACTCATTCTCTTTAGCTAGAGTGGGACAAGTTGTGCATTTATCAGATTCATTCACAAGATTTTTAGAAGCACTAGATTGTGCCAATCTTTCTTTTTCAGCAAAATTATTAAGTTGTCTAGTCAATGCTTCTATCTCTGTGTTAAGCTTAGGACAATTAGAACAAGAAGATATCTCATGATAAAGCATCTGTTGAATTGTTTCCTGAGATGAGTTAAGTCTAGCTTCTAATAATTCACATTTATAACAAGTTTTAGAATGAGCGTTTGAAATACTTGATTCTAAACATGAAGAAGAACTAAACTTGAGCTTTCCAATTTCATCATTAACACATTTCAATTTTTCATCACAAGAGTCATGTGCTAATCTTAATTCATCAAATTTAGCAGTTAAATCTCTAAGTTGATCCATATTTAAAACATTAAGTGACCTAGCATTATCTAACTCAAAATGTAAAATTTGACAAGACTCACAAGATTCATCATCAGGAATTAAAACTCTAAGTCTTGCAATTTCAGAATTTAGAGATTCAATCAAAATATCGTATTTCTTAATCTTTTTATCTTTCTTTTCTAGGAAAATACCAAGTTTAGCAACAGGTTTAGCTAAATCATCATAAGAAGGTTTTACCTCATTGTAGTTGTCGCTGTCAAGATCATCATTGTCGGTGGAGCTTTTGCTACTTGCCATTAGACACAACCCAGTTAAATCTTTCTTGCCTTTGGGAGTATCATCCTCGCTGTCCGTGTCCATATCACTCAAATTATTGCCCAAGAGCCGAAAGAACACGATGCACCACCTTTCGATTCATGTAACCATTCTTTTTATTCTTCCTTTTTCTTTCTCCATCTCTTCTTCCTTCTCATTATCTTCCCTTGCAAATCTTGCTAGAAACTTTGGACATTTGAGACGAATATGATTGAGATCACCACACTCATAGCACCTTTGAGGACCAAAATTTCCTCTCTTTCTTGATCTCACATTCTGCAAAGCTTTTGTGAAGCGTGTAGAGAGGAGTGCCAAATCATCTTCCGGGAGTTGCTCTAGCTGTTCATCGGTTAGTGAAGACAAAGAAGACAAAACATAGCTAGTAGAAGAATTATCACAATTAGACTTGCTAGATTGTGAAGCTAAAGCAATTGATCTATTACCATTATATTTTCTAGCAAAAACAACTAATTCATGAGTTTTCAATTTAGAATAAAGTATATCTAATGTAAGTGTACTCATGACAGTAGATTATATCTAATGTAAGTGTACTCATGACAGTAGATTCTCTGATGGATGTAACCTTTATCTTCCATATAGACATATCTAATACTCCAAGTAATTGACGTGCATTTTCAGCATCAGTATAAGTAACACTAACAGCACGTAAGTTACTAAGAATTTTATTAAAGCGGGAAAAAAGATCATCTATTGATTCACCAGGTTTCATCTCAAAACGCATGTAATCCTTTTTGTACATATCTTGACGTATCTCTTTAATAGTAGATGAACCCTCATAATAATCACATAGTGCTTTCCATACCTCATATGCGGATTTAAGATGCACAACACGATCAAAATCACTCCTTCCTAGTTCTTGAATTATCAAGTTCCTTGCCATGCTATTTGCCTCCACTTGTGCTATATTTGCTACTATCACAGCATCGTTCTCGGGCACTTGATAAGACTTGTAGACCTTCTCCCATATTGCAAAGCCTTGAACTTGAAGATCTGCATCCATCTTCGCTTTCCAATACTGAAAATCAACACCATCGAAAATACAAGGTTTTGTGAAATACCTATCCGTCGACATGTTTTCTAATCACCGGTTAAGATCAATTAGAAAAATAAACCTGCTCTGATACCACTTGTAGGATCATTGATAGCAATCAAAGGGGGGGGGGTGAATGATTGCAACACACAGTGGAAACTTTTTTAATTTTAAATTTTCTGCCTTTTTAATTGTATAATCTGCAAAAACCAGAAATAACAAAAAACAAAAAACATGTTTTTTCTGATTTTACCGCATCAATTATTGTAGCTTACTGTAGCAAATTACTGTAGCATAACACCGCACATTAGTCCGCACACACACACGACACAACTCGCATAACACCGCTAAACAAAATCACCAATTATTCATCATAACAAATTAACTATTGTCAATTATTCATCACCAAAATATCCTAAACGTAGCCACATGGTCTAACACTCCGTAATCTGTACCGTAAACAGCCAAAATTCAAAAATTTCAGCCAAAAGCCATAAGCTGCAGCCGTTGCCAAACAGGCCCTAAGATGGAACTTTTTTTTTCAGCTACAGTTTATGTTTTTGGCTATAATTTATTAGTTTAATAAATAGTAATTGCTAAGAAAAACCGAAAGCCACTTAAAAGTCAAAACAACAGGACCGATGTCTAGGTAATAGTTAATAGAATTAGTTTATACTTATGTCTATGAGATAGATGTAAGTACTACTCTATGTAATAAAAATAAATATGGTCTAATTTTATTAAATATTATTTAAAATTTATGTCTCATTGGCATATATACCGGACAAATACTGTGAAACAGAGCGCCTAATACCGCCAAACCTCTCTGGGGAAGCTAGCGTATCCTCTAGACTCAGCACCATGCCTTAGGGAGAATCTGGTGAGTTTGCTACCGTATGCTATGAATAGCATCGATCTACCGTACTTGCTACGTTTTTTTTGCTGTGATGAACTGTGCACCTTGTCCTCTTTGGGTGAGCGCATGTCCATTCTGGCCGCGGCGAATGGATTTTAGTTGAAAACGAATAGTAATGGCTTTTAAAAGGAGAGATGAGCAGCGAGGAAAATGAAGAAGAGATACATACGTAAGATAGAAGAGAGAGATGTGGGATATGTGATACATCGATGGCTCTAATTTACCTCTAAAGCGTGACATAAGTGAAAATAGTAAAAAAACTGCTTTAAAAGTCGTTTGTGTTAGGCCCTGATCAATATGACTTCAGCTTTTGGCTTCAGCTTATTTTTGCACTATTCATAAGTTTCGTCTTTTTCTGAACTTTTGGCTTTTTGTTGAGCTTTTTTGCCGGTTCTTTTTTTCCCGTATTTGTTTGTATTATACGTAATGGGCTAACATATTTTTTATATTTTTAAACTTTTTTAAATTTAATTATACTAAATAAGCCTCTATCAGGTACAGTACCTTTTTCAACCAGCTACAATGTTTTCAGCCATAAACCATGAGGCTTTCAGCCGAACCGATCACCCTCTTAATTGAGTGATCGATCGGTGGATGCACATATAATTGCACACCAAACACAGCTAGCGTGTGCATTTACGACAAGAGCGCTGTATACGAGCCACACGATCTACCTACCACCGTACGGTCAGGCGTGTAAACCAGGGGTATTGACTACGCAATGTGTAAACCGTGCAGCTGGTAATTTCTCCCGACATAACCCAGAAGTTGTCGCGGGTGCTCCGGCGGTCCAGCCGGAGGCGCAGGCTGCAGGCTGCTGGCTGCCGTGAGATCAAGGGGCACCGACAGGCCGCTGATCGCAAATTTTGCGCAATGATCAAAAGAGGTTTTTTTTTCAAAGACCAACGTTACCACCGAAACAGTCTACTGGTATTAAGAGCAAATCCAATAATAGAGCTAAGTATTTGGCTATAAGTTAAGTTATAAGAGCCAAGTTATACAATAATTTATCTTCTATTTGTCTACAAAAGGTTTTTTATTATTATGTGGTATCATGTCTCACATTCTCTTTCCTATTCCTCCTCACATGCATTTATTATCTGAGCCCACCACTGCATAGCCTCCCGTGCCCAGCTTGTTGCTTGCATGAGAGCCAAGCTCTCATCTCTCCTCCACATCAGCAAAAATGCTGACTAGCTTGACTATAAGATTATTATTGGACTTGCTCTAAAGATGATAGCAAAAGGAAAGGACACAAACTCTAAAAAAAAGGGGAGTGAAAAGGACACGTGGACAAGATTGCTCAAAAAATAGGTAGAGACAATCAAGTTACGCGATAACAAGAGAGGTGGCCTGAGGATGCACACTTGCACTGTCAATTGACCCAGGACCGCGGAAAGCTTAAATCAAACTTTGTTTTTTATTGTGATTTATAATTTTTGGCTACGATTTATTAATCTGATAAATAGTGATGTGTAAGAAAAATCAAAAGCCACTTAAAAGTCAAAAGAACATGACCGATATCTAGGTAATAGTTAATAGAATTGATTTATACTTCTCTCTATGAGATAGATGTGGTACTACTCTATCTAATAAGAATAAATATGGTCTAATTTTATTAAATATTATTTAAATTTTATGTCTAGTTGGCATATATGCCGGATAAATACTGTGAAACATCGCGCCTGATACCACCATGTCTTTCTCTGGGGAAGCTAGCGTATCCTCTAGACACATTACCGTGCCTTAGGGAGAATCTGGTAGGTTGGACCCAATTGCTACAACGCACTGAAACAGTGAGTTTGCTACCGTATGCTGCGAAAAGCACCGGTCTACAATACTCACTATAGTAGCCTGCTGTTCTCTCATTTTTCCCTATGCTGAACTGTGCACCTTGCCCTCTTTGGGTGAGCGCCTGTTCATTTTGGCCGTGACTGATGGGTTTTAGTTAAAAATAAATAGTAGTGGCTTTTAGAAGGAGAGATGAGTAGTGAGGAAAGTGAGGAAGAGATACATGCGCAAGATGGAAGTGAGAGATATGGGATACGTGATGCATCTATGACTCTATTTTATCTCTAGAGCGATACATAAGTGAGAGGAGTGGAAAAACCGCTTTTAAAAAGTTATGTGTGTTAGTGATGCATATCCTGCTGATGCTTTGCAGACTCCTTGTATATACAGCAAGCCCTCCGTATATATAGTAGGAGACTGATTCTTGTATAAATAGCAAGACATTATCCTCTTTCCATTTTGCGCTTCCTATTAGTATGTTGCCTATTCTCTTGGTTGTAATCTCGGCTCTTGCTATTACCCTGTAGCATATCCATCAATGATATAAACATGAGAACTCCTAGGTTGTTTGCCCTATGGCGTATTCTCCATCTTCCTCTCCAGCCTCTTTCATGGTATCAAAGTAGGTGACCTCCTTGGCCTAGCTCTCCCACCAAAAGCTTCCATCGCCATGAGCACCAATCCACAACTCGAGTCTTCCTTTTCTTCCTCCTCCTTCTCCACACCATCCACCACAAATACCTGCACTACTGATGTTCTTCCTTCCTCTGCCGCCCATGTCACCAATATTCGTACTCACGTTCCAGTAACATTGGATCTTAAGGAGTCCAATTACACAACTTGGCATCCTTCTTCAAGGTTGTCCTCGGCAAGTTCAGGCTTCTCCATCACATTGATGGCTCCGACCTTGACCACGGCAATCTGACCTGGGCATAGAGATGGCAATGGGTACCCGAAACCCGAAATCTGGTGGGTTTTTACTCTATTAGGGCATAGGTCCAAGCCAGTTTCTTAATCCATGGGTTTTTTAATGGGCAAAAAGCCCAACCCATTGGGTCTGCCGGGTTCGGGTACGTTCCTATAGTACCCAAACCCGTAAACTCATAGGTAATATAAACCCGATCCATAGGAGTTATAAACCCAAGCTTCCAGCCTCCCAGGCAAACCAGCCCAGCCCATTAGCCATTTAGCCTATTAGCCATTTAGCCCATTAGCCTCCCAGGCAGGCCACAGGAGCCCTCCACGCCGCATACGCCGCATACGCAGTACCCTAGCTCTCAGACCCTCACCCACTTTACTGTGCATTGTGGATTTGTCGTTGCTTGTTTCATGCATAATAGCATATAAATTGAACTTATTGTTGACTTGCTATGCACAACAGCATATACATATACTAGTTGTTAAGCACTGCACTGTCTGCAATCTGCACAGCTTTTGGTAGTGGGTACCCGTTACCCGAGCGGGCATGGGTTTGGGCAAAAATTTGGACCCGCCACAGGTATGGGTTTTTAGCGGGCACATCCAACTTTCATAGGCACAGGTTTGGAATAGCAAAACCCAGCGGATTTGTGCCCGTTGCCATCTCTACCTGGGCACAAGATGACTACAGTGTTGTCTCATAGCTCTACGCCACAATCTCTTCAGAGATCTTAGCATTGTTCTGCAACTAGATGACATAGCTTTTTGCGTCTGGTCCAACATCTATGGTCTCTTCCTGGACAACAACACACCCATGTCATCTGCATCGAATCTGAATTTCGCACCATCTACCAAGGGGATATGTCAATCTTGGCCTGTTGTCATTAGCTCAAGACTCTTGCGGACAATCTTTGCGATGTGGATCAAACTGTTTCTGATGAGACACTTGTTCTAACATGCTGCGAGGGCTCAACGCCAAATTTCACAACGCAACATCCATCCTCACCATGCAGGTGCCATTTCCATCCTTCCTACATTCTCAGGCAGTTCTCCTCCTTGAGGAGCATCGATCTAAGCAGACTACCAAGATGGTGGTGGCTACTGCCCTGTACTCCACCGCCCAGCTGGCCTCATCTTTTGGGAGCAGCAACCATAGTAGCGATGGCTCCTCCTACAACCGCGGTGATCGCTTGACAAAAAGACTCATGGCTACCGCAGAAGAGGTGATCGGCGCCATAATGACCATGCCAGCACACCTGTCGCCCCACTCTGACCACGTCTTCTTCACCTTGGGGTCCATGCTTTAACCCCTGGACAGGAATGGTTTAGGCCTGGCCAATGCTCACCGGTCAATGGCGTGCTCCCACCTCTACTGGTCTTCTTGGTCCATGGCCAAATGTGGCACCCACGCACGCCTTCGCCGTTGCCCACACTTCTATGTCAATGCAGATGGCACCTCTTCAGGGCCTCATTCCTGCTTGGGATCAGTCGGCCCTAATTTCTGCCCTCAATAACATGTCAGTTCAGTGAGTTGCAACTAGTGAGGATTGGTTCATGGATACTGGTGTGACTTCGCACATGGCATCCAGCTCAGGTAATGTTTCCTCTCCTACTCCCTACTCTTCTACTTCTAGCATTGTAGTCAGCAATGGCAATACATTACCGATTACTTAAACCGGCCATCTCTCCATTCCTACACCCTCTTCCCCTTTGCACCTCAACAACATTCTTGTCACCCCTCATCTAATTAAAAACCTTGTCTTTGTTCATTCTTTCACTCGTGATAACTTTGTCTCTGTTAAATTTGACCCTTGTGGCTTCTCTGTAAAGGATCTGCGCACAAGGACAGAGATTCTCCACTGTGATAGTCATAGTGATCTCTACTCGCTTTTCTCCCACCACACCGCAGCTCACCCACAGAGTCTTCACACCACCACCACTTCCGTCAACCTTTGGCATCAGCAACTCGGCCATTCTAGACGCGAAGCTCTTTCTCATGCACTAGGATCTTTTCATTCTAGTTGTAATAAACTAGGCTTCTCTACTTGTCATGCCTGTCAATTTGGAAAAATGTCCGGTTGCCCTTCAATAAATCAAAATCATTTACCATTGTTCCATTCGAACTAATTCATTGTGATGTTTGGACTTCCCCAATACCTAGCATCTCGAGCTCTCAATATTACCTTGTCATTCTTGACGATTTTAGCCATTATGTCTAGACCTTTCCCTTGCATCGAAAATCTGATGTGTTTCCCCTCATTACCTCATTTCATGCGTATGTGCGAACGCAGTTCAACCTTCCTCTTCTTGCTATTCAAACAGACAATGGACGTGAATTTGATAACCATGCCTCTCGACTTTTCTTCTCCACGCATGGTGTCACTGTCGGATCCCGGAGTAACGACTCCTGGATCCTCTGTGTAAATCGCACTAGTCCAGGATCAGCTAGTACACATAGTACAACAAAGATAAATACCAAGCACAAATGACTAATTATATTAAATAAAAGAGTACAGCCTTGTGGCCAAGTCTTACATCAACGCTCATTGGCAAAAGTAAATAAAGCAAATAACTACGGAAGCAAACCGATAAAAGTGAAGCCCAAGCCTGCCCATAGGCAAACGATAGTAAGACGCGGTCTACTCGTCCAGATCTTCACCGTAGTTGATGACATCTTCCTCTATGTAGGGAGGGTGCAAGGTGAGTACAAACTTGTACTCCGCAAATCACAAGGAGAAATGCAACATAATGATAAAGGCTTTAATGGAAGGCTTATAAGGTTAGTTTGCATAAAACAACATTTAAAGAAATACAGTAAATAGATTGAAATTGCTGAATTTAATACAATAAGTAAAAAACAGTAATTGTAGTTGAAAATAATACCGTCAGTGCCGGCTTCGACCAAACACCAACCTATCCATAGGCATCCCACCTGGACCATCTTTTCCAAAAGATCACGTATGGATTTCATCCATCCACACGCTTCCAAACACTCATGAATTCCATCCATCCACAAGCTTTCAATCCCTCTCATGGGTTCCATTCACCCACAAGGTTTTCATTCTCTCATGGTTCCATCCATCCATAAGGTTTTCAAAAGCATTTTTGAAAAACAAAAATCTAATCCATGAAAAACTTTTACTCAGTATGCCCATGACCATGGGCACGGCTATCAAGGATAGATTATACACTCTGCAGAGGTTGTACAGCTTTACCCACAAGACATGATCATCCCATATTGCCACCGGTTTACACGCTTCCTTAGGTGTGCGACGAGGAGTCGTGACAAGACCTTTACAATGCAAAGCCTTCAACCTGGTCAAGCCAACTCTAAGGTTTCACCCCAGTAAGGAATCCACTAGAGCGGGACCCCCTCTTGAGCCTGAGTGAGATTTCTCATGGCTACAACCACGCTCACCCAAGTGGGACTTCACATGGCACCAACCACGCCCACTTTCAACCTACGACTTGACTCAGATTGGGACTTTGCAAATTATTCAGCCAGAGCTGTCCCATACCAGCCATGTGGTAGTACGAAAGGGTTTTGCAACAGTAGCTCACAGACCGGTCCTTAATCTGACTTAGGCCCAACCACATACCCCTGTGCACGACAGTCAACCACTGCGGCTCCAACCAACAGGGCATACCTGCACCCACCAATCTAGCCAATTGCCTAAGTCTAAACCAGTTTTTATATTTTGTTTTCAAAATATTTCATAAACCTCCTTGACTCACCAAAGTCAACAGTAGCTTTGAAAAGCTTATCATTTTATGTGAAAAGGTCATCATTTTATGCAAAAAGGTATCCTAAAACCAATATTATAACTAAGCAGGTCTAAGTATTTGATATAAAATTCTCTAGTCAATACTAATGTACTAACTAGAGTTTGATTCTAGGGTGACAAGGTATCGAGGAATTTCAATATCAACGGAGGATTTAACAAGTAGGCAATAACTAAATTTAAAATAAATTAAAATATGTTGAATAAAAATATGCATGCAGTATAATTTTAAATCAACATAATTTTATTTTGAAAACTGGGATCAACATGATCATGGAGTGTGACTTCAAATAACCCACCAAATTCAAATAAATTCAAAATAAATTCAAATCGACTTTAAATATTTGAATTTAGGCTAGAAATAGATAGAGGGGAATTTTTGATGAATTTAGAAATTTGAATGGGCTCAATCGGAGTTAGGACGAACAAACACGGGCTCCGAGAAGTTTAAATTCAGAGAAAAAGGAAAAAGAAATTTTCTGGAATTATTTTTCTAAAGGAAAATCTAAATTATGGCGTCAGCGGGGATTTTATTTTTAGCTGATTTATTTTTCAAATGAAAAATCCGATTTACTGCGCCAGCATGACGTCAGCCCGGGGAGGGATTTCGGGCATGTGACCGCCATGTGGGCCCGGGTCCAAGGACCGAAGAGCATGCCGAGGTGGCACGTGTGGCGAACGTGGTGCCGATCGGGCGAGGAGGCACCGAGGTGGCGTCCACCGGGCTGCCACATTGCACGGTGGCACGCCGGCTGGAGGAGCTCGGGCACCGGGGTCTCACCGGCGTACGGCGGCTCGTCGGCGGCCAGCGATGGGCGAGGAAGGGAGAGGGGAGCGCGGCGATCACGAGGAGGGGCTCCGGTGGTGCTCGAGCCGGACGAAGGGGCGGAGGATGTCCGGGGCGACGCGGCGGAGCTGGCGGTGATGTCGGCCGAGCGTGAGGAGGCGCGAGCGGCCGGCGATTGCTCTCTAAAGCTGGCGGCGGCGGCGAAGATGCACGGTGCGGGGCGCTAGGGGGCTCGGGAGAGGCAGGAAGTGGAGGGGGAGGAAGTGCAGAGAGAGGCGGAGCTCGGAGTGGCCTTTATAGGAGTCGGGGAGGGGTAGGCTGGCGGCGATTGCTCACCGAAAAGGCGCGGGCGTGCGGCGGTTACGGGCGGAGGTGGGGAGGTGGGCGCGGAGGAAGCGGGGGAGTTGGGCGCACGAGGGGGAAGGCGCGTGTGGAGGAGTGGCGACGCGCTCGGGGAGTGGGGGCGTGGCCGGGTAGGGCGGGGCCGGCGGTTGCGGGCGGCGGGAGGAAGAAGGTGCGGGGAAGAAGGAGATCCCAACAAGCGAGCCCGGGCGATCGGCGAGACAGGAGGGGAGAGGAGGCGCTGACGGGTGGGCCGAGATAAGAAGGAGAGAGAGGAGCGGGCTTGGGTGGCTGAGATTGCGCCACGCGGGGGAGGAGGAGATCGGGCGGCAGGGGGGTTTTAGTGAGGGGTAACGGCCGAGATGGGCCGGGGCGTGGGGCGGTGAATCCGGGCCGCACGCGTGGCGGGTAGGGAAGAGGGGAAGGCGGGATCGGCCGGGTGACGTGGGCGCAATCTGCCCGTCCATGTGGCGGCCGTAGGGGAAGGGAGGGGATTTTTATTTTAATTTCTGATTTATGGTTTTTCAGAAAACTTTAGAACATTCATTAAGCCTCAGAAAAATATAGAATTAACTCCAAAAATTCCAGGAAAATTCAGAGAACCTCCTGGAGACATTTCGGACTTATTAAAAATATTTCCATCTAATGTTGGTATTATATTTTTATACTCAAAATACTTTTTATTTTCAAAATAGATTTTAAAACTCCAGAAAACTCAGAAAACCCAAATAAAATCCAAAAAATCCTAATAATTAATTTAACATAGAATTTTTATAGAAAATCAAAATATCATTTTATTTAATAATATTTTTAGGTTTTACTTAAAACACTTTTTAAATCTAGATTTTTCAAAAACAGAAATCCAAGGCAAAACCAAATTAAAATTTAGGCAACAAAAATACTTATTTTAATTTTAATTATTTATTTTTATTTTAATAAAAACCTGGGCTATTACAGTCGCGCTTCGTCTTTCTTGCCCGTAGAGTTCCCAACAAAATGGGAGAGCTGAACGCATTATCCACACAATCAATGATTCTACTCGCACTCTTCTATTTCATTCTCACCTTCCTTCCCATTTTTGGGCTGAAGCCTTGAGCATGGCCACTTACTTGCTCAACCGCCGGCCGTGCAAACCACGTGACCTTATTTCTCCTTATGAGCTTTTCTTTGGTACACCTCTAGACTACACCCATCTCCATGTTTTTGGGTGTCTCTGCTATCCTAACCTCGCAGCCACCACACCCAACAAGCTTGCTCCTCATTCTTTAGCTTGTGTGTTCCTACCCATCGGATCACAAAGGCTATCGATGCTACAATCTTACCACTCATCATATCATCAACTCTCGCCATGTCTTCTTTGATGAATCTTTGTTTCTCTTCCAACAAGATTTAACTCCTTTGGAGGAACTAGATTTCCTTGAGTCAGATACACCCGTTCTTTTTCCTGCCACCGCACCACCTCCAGAAACTACGGCAGTATCTTCACCTTCTGCAACACTAGTCCTGGCAGCCTCTCCCTTCCAGACGATGCCATGACAACCAATTCCCTGGCCACGGTTTCAAATTCATATGCCACGCCAACTAATTCCCCTGCCATGGTTTCAAATTTGTCTGGCACGACAGACGTTCCCCGGCCACACATTTCTATCCCAGCTTGCCATCCCATGATTACAAGAGGCAAATTTGGAAAGTATATGCCCAACCCAAATATTCCAATGTTGCCTCCACCACTAATATCTCACCCATTCCCAAGTCAGTGTCATCTTTCCTTCGTGATCCCAATTGGCTTCGGGCAATGCAAGAGGAGTTCCGTGCTTTGCAGGCCAATGAGACTTGGTCCCTCATTCCTCGCCCTCGTGGTGTGAACATTGTCACGGGGAAGTGGATTTTTCAATACAAATTACTTTTCGATGGATCCCTTGATCGCTATAAGGCTCGCTAGGTTGTTCATGGTTTCTCCCAACAACCTGGTATCGACTTTGATGAAACATTTAGCCCACTTGTCAAGCCAGCCATAATCCACACCGTTCTCAGTCTTGCTCCCTCCCACCAGTGGCCTGTTTATCAGCTTGATGTTAAGAATGCTTTTCTTCATAGTGTGTTTGCCTCCTGTCCAAGCCGCTTTACAAACTCAAATAGGCACCTCATGCGTGGTACACTCCTTTGCTACCTTTATTCGCACAATTGGGTTCCACCCCACCACTTCTGATTCATATCTATGTTTGTGTTTCGCCACGGTCCTGACCTTGCATATCTTATCCTCTATGTTGATGATATTGTCTTGACCGCATCCTCCAACACACTCACACAACCTTCATTCAACACCTTCATTGGGAATTCTCTATGAAGGATCTTGGCCCTCTTCATTTCTTCCTTAGCATTGCTGTAACCCGTTCAGCCAACAGCTTCTTTCTGTGCTAGTAAAAATATGTCGAGGATCTTATCAAGTGGGCTGCTATGGCTTCTTGCAAACCCGCCACCACACCCATTGACACTAGTCTAAACTCTCCTCCTCAGCTGGCACACCTCTTTCTGATGGCTTGACATACCACAGCCTGGTTGGTGCTCTAAAATATCTCACCAAAACATGTCCCGATATTGCTTATGCTGTGCAACAAGTTTGCCTTCATATGTATGATCCCCAAGATTATCACATGTCTCTCATCAAGCACATCCTGAGACATATCAAGGGCACCACCTCCTATGACCTACAGATACACAGCTCCCCCTGCAAGGACTTGATGGCATACTCCGACACGGATTGGGCTGGTTGCCCGGACACTTGGCGCCCTACATCCGGCTATTATGTGTTCCTTGGAGATAACTTGATATCCTGGTCTTCCAAGAGGCAACCAACGTCTCTCATTCCAGTGCCGAAGTCGAGTACCGTTCAGTTGCAAACACCGTCACAGAGTGTTGTTGGCTTTGCCAACTCCTGCAGGAGCTGCACCAATCGCTGACCAAGGCAACTATTGTCTATTGTGACAATGTGTCAGCGGTTTACATGTTTGCAAATCCAATCCATCACTGCCGAACCAAGCATATTGAGCTCGATATCCACTTCGTCCGCAAGAAAGTCACACTCAACGATCTTCGTGTCCTTCATGTACCATCAAGCCAACAGTTTGTAGATATCATGATGAAAGGATTGCCAATGGCCGCGTTTACCGAGTTTCGTTCTAGTATGTGCATTCGGCCTGCCCAAGCTCAGACTGCGGCAGGGTGTTAGCGATGCATATCCTGCTGACGTTCTGCAGACTCCTTGGTATATATAGAATGCCCTCCGTATAGATAGTAGGAGAGATATTCTTACTTGTATAGTGTTGTAGGGGTGGCCCCCACCTAAACCCAGCAGGCCTGGTAGGAGGTTATAAGGTCCAGAATAGGCCATGTGTAACGACATAAGTGCCCCTGGAAGGGATACTCAAATGTAAGGGTATAATTGTAAAAACACCCCATGTATATATGGAATACAGGCCATGGGGAAGACCCAAGCCATTACTCATCTCCTTCACTCTCCACTACCATCTCTCTCTCTGTTTGGTCTGTAACCACAACAGTTGGCGCCGTCCGTGGGGAGGACAGGAGTAAGCCTGAAGTTCGAAGGAGGATGGCACCGGAAAAGGCTTCGTCGACGACGGCGAAGGGAAAGAAGACGGCTGGGGCGGAGCGTCGCGTGAGCTCGGTGGCTTTGGCGTCGGTACCGTGGCGCGGGTGGCGGCGTGGGCGCAGCGGTCGAGGACGTCGACGCTCGCGCTGCGACGACCAACCCCGCCATCGGCACCGCGACGATCGACCCCGCCATCGGCACCGCGACGACCGACCCCGCCATCGGCACCGTGACGACCAATCCCGTCGTCGGCGCTGCGGTGACCGATCCCGCCACCGCCGCTACGGCGGTTCGGAGCCCGCGAGGTGACCGTACCGCACCGACCCGCCGCGAGTGCACCGGCGGCCCGCCGCGCGGCGAGAGAAAGCGCTCTCGGCGGCCCTCAACGCGCTCAGCGGGAGCTAGGGGACTTCGCGGGCTGTCCGTGACATGCAAGAGGCTCGGCCAGCGATCGTGCTTAGTGGCCACGCCAGAGCCCGCGCGGAAAAGCGCGATACCGCGACGCCCCATCGCCCACCAGGCCGCGTGCGACGCTGTCGATCCAGAGTCCCCGCTTTGGCAGATCGCAGCAGTGGCGTGGCCCAAGACTTCAAGTTCCCGGTGTCATCGAGCCATACAAAGGTGATACGGATCCTCGCGAGTTCGTGCGCGTGTACGAAACGCGATCGAGGCCGCAGCGGAGATGATACCACAAAGCGAAGGGCTCCCCTCGCTGCAAGGAGTGGCACTTTCTTGGTTTTTACCATAGAGCCAAACTCCATCTATGCGTGGGAGCAGCTCGCCATCGCCTTCACAACAACTTCCAAGGAAACTATGTCGAGCGAGTCGATGCGGGCCAGCTCTTCGCCGTGAGGCGTAAACCCTCGGAAAAGCTCGAGACTACTTCTGCCGCGGCGAAGATACGCTGCGGATCAAGGACGTTAATGAGACAACCGTCATTAGCGCGGCCATACAGGGCCTTCGTCCGGGCTCCTTGGCGAATACAATGCACGAAGCCTATCAAGACGGTCGCCGAGCTCTTCGACAAGATGGAGGGGTATGCGCGGTGAGGAAGATGCGCGGAGACGCAATGCTCCCACCCTCGATCTTGCTCAAGCGACGCGCTCGACATACGACGAGGGGGTGGGCGACGACACCCGGCAGTTCCCACGGACAACCGAGGAGGACCCCAGCAGAAAAGACCGGGAGCCTGAAGGCTCTCCAAAGAGCGCACGCAAGCCCGGCGTCACCAAATAGACCACAAAAGGCCCGCCATACCTTCGTCATCGGGAATGCCCTTCGAGGACACGAAGGCGAACTCGGCCGCGATGAGCAACCCCGAGCGGAGCAAGAGCAGCTCTATTACGGCAAATGGTGCGAGGTGCACGGTTATGGTAATCACTATACGAAGACGTGCACCGCGGTCGTGGAGTTGCGACGGGCGATGGCCGCATCTCAGGACTCGCCCCTTCGGCTCCCTGCCGAGGTCCAGGAGCGGCATCCGAGGGGCAGCCCCTCGCAAGCTTCAGCCAGGGGAGACGCATGGTGCCGCGCTGTCAACGTCATCACCGGAGGCTCCTTATCAGGGGCCCCCTTGGAGCAGCCGCAATCGTGGCTGCCGCCCCGCAACATCACCTTCACCATGAATGACACTAGGGGCGTGGAGTTCCCTCATCAAGATCCTTTGGTCATCCGGGCCCACATCGCGGGTTGCGACATCAGGCGCATCCTTGTCGACGGGGGGAGCTCTGCGAACATTCTGTTCACAGGGGCCCTCGATCGTATGGGAACCCACCGAAGTCGTTTGGAGTAGGCAGGAGCTCCGCTTCAGGGCATCGGAGGTCAACCGATGCAGGCCATAGGGCAGGTGTCCCTCCTCGTCACGCTCCACCAGGAGAGTAACATCCGGACCCAGCATGTCATCTTCGACGTGGTGGACATCGCACACCCCTACAACGTCGTATTGGGACGGCCCGCCATCAACTCCTTCGAGGTGGTCCCACACCACGCCTTCTTATGTATGAAGCTCCCGGGCCCGGAGGGTGTCATCACCGTCTTCGGCGACCAAGACCTTGCCAGCGATCGAAGTCGGCGGCCAGATCTGCATCGCCGGCACGCCCTACGGACGTGCTTGGCGACGCGCCCTCCGCCCGGGTGGGCGCTAAGCCTCGCCCGAGGCGAGTCAAAAAGTGCCGCTCGGCGTGAGGCGCGCTTGTGTCTATTGGTGAGGGGCTCCCCCCGGAGGTTGAGCAAGATTTACTCCAAGTGCTTCGAAACAACACCGACATCTTTGCATGGTCACCGGAAGATATCAAGGGCGTGGACCGCGCAATAATCGAGCACCGCTTGGCGGTCCGCCCCGACGCCAAGCCGGTCAAGCAAAAGCTTCGCCGCATGTCCATGGATCAGCAGCAGGCGGCCAAGGTGGAGGTGGCAAAGCTTCTTCGGGCCAGGGTCATCCGCGAGGTCCACCACGCAGAGTGGCTCGCCAACACAGTATTGGTCAAGAAGGCTAGTGGGGCCTGGCGCATGTGCATCGACTTTACGGCACTCAACAAGGCGTGCCCAAAGGACAATTACCCTTTGCCGCGCATCGATCAATTGGTCGACGCTACCGCGGGGTGCGAGCTAATGAGTTTCTTAGATGCCTACTTCGGCTACCATCAGGTATACATGGCGGAAGACGACGAGACCAAGACTAGCTTCATCACACCAATCGGCACCTTCTGCTTCATCAGGATGCCCTTTGGCTTGAAGAACGCGAGCGCTACCTTTACCCGCCTCGTCGCCATTGCCCTGGCCGCCCAGCTCAGGAGGAATGTCGAGGCCTACGTCGATGATGTGGTAGTCAAAACCCGGCAGCTCGCTTTGCATGGCGGGACCTCCGTGAGACCTTCGACAACCTCGGAAAGCCGCATCAAGCTCAACCCGACAAGTGCGTCTTGGCGCAAAGCGGGCAAACTTCAGGCTTCCTCGTGTCCGGGCGGGGCATCTAGGTGAACCCTGATAAGGTCGACGCTATCTTGGGTATGGAGCCACCCAAGACGACGAGGAAGTCCAGAGGTCGGCGGGCGCATGGCGCCTTTGAGCCGCTTCCTATCCGGCGGCGGGCGAGGTTTGCCATTTTTAAGACACTCCGCGGTGTGACGGATTTCGTTGGGATGGTGGTCGTGCGGAGGCCTTCGCGCGCCAAGAAACACTGGCGAGTCTCCCACTGTCGCCCAGCACCAGAGGCTCCTCTCGCTCTATCTCGCCGCGTCGGCTCTGGCCGATCGCCGTCCTCGTCCTAGAGGAAGGTGCCGTACAACGGCCTGTATACTTCGTCTCCGAAGCCCTTCAAGGTGCCAAGACGAGATATACAGAGCTTGAAAAGCTTGCTTACGCGTTGGTCATGGCCTCTAGGAAGCTCCGGCATTATTTTTTGGCCCATCCAATCACAGTGCCTTCCTCATTCCCACTGGCGGAGATGCTGCACAACAAGGAATCCACAGGGCGCATCGGCAAGTGGGCTGCCGAGCTCGCCCCGTTCTCCTTACATACGCCTCAAGGACGGCAATCAAATCTCAAGTTCTCGCCGACTTCCTTGCGGAGTGGACTCACGCCCACCGCCCAAAGAAGATAATGACCCGGTTTGGGCACTCACCATCGACGGAGCCTACGGCGTCACGGGCGCAGGCGTAGGCACGGTAATCGTCACGCCCGAGGGGCAGCGCCTGCTATACTCGGCACGCCTTGCCTTCCCAGCTACCAATAACACAGCTGAATATGAGGCGCTACTCTTCGGCCTGGCAAAGCTCAAGGCAGTCGGCGCACGGCGGGTGCTCGTCCGTACGGACTCGCATTTGGTGGCAGGCCATGTCGACAAGTCCTATCAAGCCAAGGACCCTGAGCTAGCCAAGTACCTCACCGCGGTTAGGGCAAGGGAAAGGCACTTCTTGGGCATCACAGTCAAGGCCAGCCCTCGCGCAGAAAATGAGTAAGCCGACGCCCTCGCAAAGGCGGCTAGCCAACAACTGCCACCCCCTGATGGGGCGTTCTATGAAGTACTATCGCAGGCGGCCATCGCGCAGGACAACTGGGACGCGGCCCTCGTTCACCACATCGTCCAGCAGGGCGACTGGTGAGAGCCCATCTTCAACTTTCTGCAGGGCACCGCCGAGCCGGAGAACCCCATAGAGCTCTGGCAGCTGCAACACCGCGCCAGGTCCTTCCAGGTGTTCAAGGGATACTCTACAAGAAGGGGGGTCTGCGCACCGCTCCTGCGCTGCCTCTCGGGCCAAGAAGGGAAGAACCTCCTTGTGGAGATCCACGCGGGCATGTGTGGGTCCCATCCGCGCCGAGGTCATTGGTCGGCAAGGCATTCAGCAGGGTTTCATCGCCGATCGCCATCATCGACGCCCGGACCTCGTGCGTCGGTGTCGTGGGTGCCGATGGATGGCACGATCATCCGAGACCGACGACCTCAACCCCATTACCCGGTGTGGCGGCTGGAGACTCGCGATTTGTGGTAGTCGCACTGAATATTTTTCTAGATGGCCGAGGCGCGGCCCCGCTAAAATAACCTCGGCGGCCATGCGGCGCTTCTCCGCAAAACATCATATGTCGCTTCGGCGTGCCCAGGGAGCTCACCGTGGACAACGGCCTGTAGTTCGACGCCACCCTCTTCAAAGAATTTTGCGAAGGCATAGGCATCACACTTCGGTTCGCCTCAGTTGGGCACCCCCAGTCCAACGGAGCGGTCGAGAGGGCGAATGGCGCCATTTCCGCCGCCATCAAAAAGCGCTTGGTCAGGTGGCCGAAGGGCAAGTGGCCAAGCGAGCTTCACAGCGTCCTCTAGTCCCTTCGCACAACGGTAACACGTCCAACGGGGTTCACGCCTTTCAAGCTTCTTTTCGGCGATGAAGCAGTGACGCCCGAGGAAATCAAGGCTGGTTCACGGAGGGTCCTCGTCCAGGGGCCTGACGAGGAGCGCCGCGTGTCCTTGGATCTCCTCGACGGGGCGCGGGCAAGTGCAGCTCAACACGTTGAAAAGTACGCGCGCGCATATGCGGCGTACCGTGACCGGTCCATATACCGCGAGGCTTCAAGCACGAGATCTCGCCCTCGAACGGCGCCCATGCGGAGACCGCTCGGCAAGCTGAGTCCAAGTGGGAAGGTCCATTCATCGTGACGGAGGCATTGCAGAAGGGAGCATACCGCCTCGCCACGCTCGAGGGACAGACTCTCCGCCACACGTGGAACGCGGACAAGTTACGGCGATATTACGCCTAGAGGCAGGACAAAAGTTATAGTGGCATCTGCCCCTTATTGTATGATGCTCGCCCGCGCAAACGGGAGTTCAATAAAACTCGTTGTTCGCACAAAGTACCATCGTCTGGCCGCAATATGCAGAGGACTATAAAATAAGACGTAGCGTCGAGGTCCGCCTCCGCACGCGAGAGTCCACGGACTATAAAATAAGACGTAGCGTCGAGATCCGCCTCCGCACGCACCAGTCTACGGACTCTAAATAAGACGTGGCGTCGAGGTCCGCCTCCGCACGCGAGAGTCCACGGACTATAAATTAAATCGTAGCGTCGAGGTCCGCCTCCGCACGTGCCAATCAACGGACTCTAAATAAGACGTGGCGTCGAGGTCCGCCTCCACACGCGAGAGTCCACGGACTATAAATTAAGTCGTAGCGTCGAGGTCCGCCTCCGCACGCACCAGTCTACGGACTCTAAATAAGACGTGGCGTCGAGGTCCGCCTCCGCACGCGAGAGTCCACGGACTATAAATTAAGTCGTAGCATCGAGGTCCACCTCCGCACGCGCCAATCTACGGACTCTAAATAAGACGTAGCGTCGAGGTCCGCCTCCGCACGCACCAGTCTACGGACTCTAAATAAGACGTAGCGTCGAGGTCCGCCTCCGCACGCGAGAGTCCACGAACTATAAATTAAGTTGTAGCGTCGAGGTTCACCTCCGCACGCACCAGTCTACGGACTCTAAATAAGACGTGGCGTCGAGGTCCGCCTCCGCACGCGAGAGTCCACGGACTATAAATTAAGTCGTAGCGTCGAGGTCCGCCTCGCGCGCGCCGCCTATGGACTCTAAATAAGACGTAGCGCCGAGGTCCGCCTCCGCACGCACCGCCTCGGACTCTAAATAAGACGTGGCGCCGAGGTCCGCCTCCGCACGCACCAGTCTACGGACTCTAAATAAGACGTAGCGTTGAGGTCCGCCTCCGCACGCGAGAGTCCACGGACTATAAATTAAGTCCTAGCGTCGAGGTCCGCCTCCGCACGCGCCAGTCTACGGACTCTAAATAAGACGTAGCGTCGAGGTCCGCCTCCGCACGCACCAGTCTACGGACTCTAAATAAGACGTAGCGTCGAGGTCCGCCTCCGCGCGCGAGAGTCCACGGACTATAAATTAAGTCGTAGCGTCGAGGTCCGCCTCCGCACGCGTCAGTCTGCGGACTCTAAATAAGACGTAGAGTCGAGGTTCGCCTTCGCACGCGACAGTCTACGGACTATAAATAAGGCATCGTTGGCCCAAAACACAGCTTACAACAGTAAGAATAAATGGTGCATCGTCCCATTGCAAAAATATGAGGTCAAATGATTACAGGTATGGGCGTGCAAGTGCGAACCCCCCTCTCTCCGCCTGATATGATCAACACCTCAGTCTTCGCGCGGCGCCAAGGGGCCCGTGCCGCTGCCATGGCCTCGGGAAACTTCTTCGAGCCAACGGAGGAAGTCCCCTCCCCCCGCGCATCATTTGTTGTACTGCAACCCTCGCCGCATCCTCCCCGACACGACCCCAGATCCGCCGGTGGAAGTTCCGGAGGCTAGGCTCGATGGAGTGAATAGCGTCGGCGGCGCCCCGCGCCAGAAGATCGGTGAGGGTTCGCGGCTCCGCATGTGCCTACACCCACGGTGTGAAGCATGCCGAGGCAAGGCACGCGCCAAGATAGCCGCAGCGCTCCCGAAGGTCTTGGCACTGCGGCGCGCGCCCGCCTCTCCTCGATCAGCCCAAGCGTCTCCATCGAGTCCTCCGCCGTGGGTGGCGTCGGGCACGCGTCAACGCACGATCGCGGAGGGCCCGTTCGAGACTCCATTGCCCCCGGTGCCGACGCGGACGACGCCAAGGCGCGGTCTTCCTGCAAGAGTCTCGCCACCGGGTCTTCTCCTCCTCCAAGGCGGCAATGCCGCGAAGGAGGCGCGTTCCTCTGCGCGGCGCGCTTGGCTTCCTCGGCCTCGACTTGTATGGATGACAAGGCACCCTCGGCCGCGGGAGCTCTTCGTCCTTTGTTGCGTGAGCGTCATCCGCTTCACGAAGCCTGGCTTCTAGGGCCCTCTGCTCCTGGATACGGGCCTCGTCTAGTGCGTCGCTGATGACAAGCGTCTGAAAGCAGCAATGAAAGTCACCAGGCGCCCGGTAGCACCATACAAAACACGCGGCACACGTACTCACCCTTATTTCCGAGGCCCGCAGCGCCAGCGCTAGGTTGTCTCCCTCGCATGATGACAGCATCCGTCGGTCAAGGCTGCCGCTGGCGCGTTCTGCGGCCGTGGTGAGAGCACAGAGTATCTCCAGACGCGGGAGGTAGTCGGACAAGACGGGTTCGGACCCCACCGCGTCGAGGGCTGTGGAGGCTTCGGTCGCTTCGACAGCGGCAGATACCGAGAGACCTCATCTCGCCTGATGCTGACGGAATGAGCGAGCAGATCGGAAAGAGTTTCACGAAGTCGAGCGGAGAGAGGGAGCCACACTTACCTTCTGCATCCCTCACCGCAGTAGGAGGTGGTGTCTGTTCGGCCACCGATCGGGGCGTGAGCGCCTCGGTGGTCGGGTGCGAGGCCCCCTCGGCGGCATCGGGCGCCACAATTCCAAGCATGGGGCATGCAACGTTGTAGCAACCCTTCGGAGGCGAGGGAGACTGCATCCGAGGACGTTTCGCCTGAGGAATTGAGGGTGATTCCTCCGTGGCGTTAGCGGCCGCAGCTCCTACTCCACCTTCGGTCTCCGCCGCGCCGGACGTGTCCCTGGTAGCAGCAGCACCATTGGCCACGGCCCTCTCATCAGGCGTAACGTTCCTTTCCGGGTTGGCGGGCTCTGGCTTAGTGAAGGCCGTGCCCGTACGCTCAGCAGTGTCTGCGGATAGTGTGGCCGGGAGAATCGAGGCGGCGGCCCCGCCAATCGTCCGGCGGGTGCGTCACGGTCGAAAGTCCCGCCAACGGCGCCCGCCGAGGTGGTGGCGGTGGGTATGGCAGCCTCGAGCGAGCCAGCGCCGCGAGACGAGCGTCTGCGGCGGCCGCCGCCATGATGACCAAGTCCTCGCGGAGTCTCCGCTGTATCGGGCGTTCGGCATAGCAATACCCAAAACCTCGCATGTGCGGTTCACCCGCCCTTGCTTCGCCCTTTGGGTCGCGGCCTCGCATAGCTTGTGCTCCTCGAGTGTGTATGGGCGAGAACCCCTCGATCGCGCGCCGCGTCTTCTAGCCGAGCCACCGCACAAAAGACAGCAGGGTGATCACGTGAGAACAAGTGCGGATACGTCAAGAGATGCCTGCTGCACTCTAAACAACTTACAAGGGGCGGAGGGCGGAAGCAGGCGGGTAGATCCCGTCCGCTCGGTCATTGCCCTGGCCCGTGTATTTCCACCGGGAGGACAATGGCGCCACCCCGTACATCGTGAACTCTTCGGCCAGGTCGCGCATACTTAGCCGGCGGGCGACGCCGACAAGCCTCCAGAGTCTCTGTGCATCGTCAGCCTCCGGCTTCACGCTTGGCGAAGTATTGAACGAGATGGGCCCGCCTCGGCAAAGAGCCACTCGGGCCGTCCGCGTGGTAATAAAACCACCACCGTGTCGGCCGGGCTCCCATTTCCCGGCGGCGGCGCGGGGAACAAAGTCGTGCGGACGATCGCGGCCACGAAGTCCACGCCAAAATTGGAGATAGCTCCATCTCCGGCCTTCTTGCGGCGGCGGCGGCGTCGTGGTGGTGGCGAACAGCCGCGCTGACGCGCGCCTTCGTCCGCGTCGCCAGTGAAGACGGCCGGCGGACTATTGCGCTCGGTGTAAGCTGCGCTAACTCCAACCCATAGGTCCGCAAGACTTCGCCCACAAACATCTTTGAGGGCATGCGAAGGCCGGCGTCAAAAAATGCGACGAAAATGATCGTCTCTGTCTCCCCGGGCTTCGGCTCCGTTTCGTTGCGACGGGGTAGGCGAGCCCCATCCCGATCCTCGATCTTCCCGTCACGAACAAGCCGCTGCAGCGTCTCCTCGGTCACGCGGCTCTTTCCCAACACGCGGGAATAGCGGCCCCCCGAGTATTCCATGGCGTCCCATCGCCTGTCGACACGCGAGCGCCCACGCAGCACCAGCTTGTAATCCCCAGAAGGGAAGGACAGCTTGTCCCAGCTAGACGAGGAGCCGCGGCCGGAGGCGAGACGCGTCGCCATGGTGGCCATTGTCTTACAAGGTAGGGCAAAAGAAACCAAGGCGGAAGTCGGGCTACTACCGCACTAATAAACGAAACTAAGCGGCAAGCGGGACAAAGCGCTCCCATCGCGGTGAGGGCACCTTATAAAGCCCGCTCGCCTCCCCCGCGGCCAGAAAGCGCAGTTAGGTCAGAACCCCAGCGGTTCGACTACGCACGACCTGGAAAGATGAACCGTCGGTACCTGGAGGGGCGCGCCTGGTAGGTGGCCAGCAACGCACAACTCAAAGACGCGCTGACACGCGTCCCGCTTCCCTGGGGAAGCAGCGAACAGCCGCGAGCACGCAACCGCTCACATCCCACGACGTGCCAGTTGCAAGCCGTCGCGTGCCCCACCCACGCGAAAACAGACTGCATAACGCGACAGCCTGCCCTCTGACAGGCCAGGCGTCGGCATGATTCCAGCCATCATTTAAAGCGCACTATCAAGCTGCGAGGCCGTGGCAGCTGCGAAACGCGGGAAAGCTGGCGGCGCAGCACCCGCCTTCACCACTGCATCGCCCACGATTCCGGCCGCGCCCCCAACATGGACCCCGGAGCCAAGAAGTTTAAGCCCGCCCGACGGCTCGGCTCGCGCGCGGGGGCGCGCGCGTGTCTGGCGAGGCGCGGCTCGCGCCACCCGCTCGAAGGGTAGGGAGGAGCGCGCGTCTACTACGCCGCCAGCGCCAGCTCCGCGCCACCCGCTCAAGGGTAGGGAGGGAGCGCGCGCATCTACTACACCCAGCGCGCCCGCTCGCCACCCGCTGAAGGGTAGGGAGGGAGCGCGCGTCTACTACGCCAGCGGCAGCCGCCGCCACCCGCTCAAGGGTAGGGGCGGAGCGCGCGCGTCTACTACGCCGAGCACCACTCGCGCCACCCGCTCGAAGGTAGGGGCGGAGCGCGCGCGTCTACGCCCGAGCCCAGCTCGCCGCCACCCGCTCAAGGTAGGGGCGGAGCGCGCCGCGTCTACGCCAGCGCGCCAGCTCGCGCCACCCGCTCGAAGGTAGGGGCGGGCGCACGCGCGTCTTTCCCGCGCGCCGGCTCGCCGCCACCCATTCGAATGGTAGGGGCGGAGCGCGCGCGTCTACGGCTAGGCGCGGCTCGCGCCACCCGCTCAAGGGTAGGGGCGGAGCGCGCCGCGCTCTTTTCGGTTGGCGCCACCTCGCCGCCACCCATTCGAAGGTTCGACTACGGCCTCGGCCACGGTCAAGTTCGGAAAAGTTCACAGCCGCAGGACGGAGGGCCAAAGGACTCGGCAACATGGCTTCGGCCCTGTGAAGCCCTTCTCCTTGAGAGGCTCCTGTTGTAGGGGTGGCCCCCACCCAAACCCAGCAGGCCTGGTAGGAGGTTATAAGGTCCAGAATAGGCCATGTGTAACGACATAAGTGCCCCTGGAAGGGATACTCAAATGTAAGGGTATAATTGTAAAAACATCCCCCATGTATATATGGAATACAGGCCATGGGGAAGACCCAAGCCATTACTCATCTCCTTCACTCTCCACTACCATCTCTCTCTCTGTTTGGTCTGTAACCACAACATATAGATTGCAGGAGATTACCCTCTTTCTATTTTGTGCTTCCTGTTAGTATGATGCCATTTCTCTCGGCTGTAATCTCGGCTCTTGCAGTTACCCTGTAGCATATCTGGCAATGATCAAGGGCGGACTTGCCCTTCGGGTGTGATACATCTTGCCTTTGTTGTTCACATCTTGCCGGAAGCGGGAAGCCCGGAAGCACACATGGCCCAACCGCCCAAGTCCATTAGTCCAAGCAACAAGTCGAAGCAAGAGATAAACACACGGCCCAAGTGCCCAACAAAGCAAGAGTTGTACAAGAGATATACTAGCGTCTAGCAGAGGACGCACGGGCCAACACCAAGTCGAAGAGTACAAGAAAAAGAGCCGGCGCTAACCCTAGATCCCGGGCGGCAGAGGCGGAGGAAGGCGCGGCGGCGGCGGCCAGGCAGAGTTGTAGGAGTCGGCGGGAGCCCGAGAGGCAGGAGGCGGTGGCCGGGCCGCCGGGGAGCGTGGGAGGCCGGAGGCGGAGGCGGCGGGGCCCGAAGGCGAGGCGGTGGCCGGCCGCCGGGAGCGCGAGGCCGAGGCGGAGGCGGAGGCGGGAGCCCGCGCTCGAGGCGCCGAGGCGGGGAGCCCGGGACTGGAGGCATCGGTGGATCGTGCCATCGTGGAGAGGCAGAGAGCTGGGGGATTTGAGAGCAGTCGGCTGAGGCCTGACCGACAGACCGAGTGAGGAGTGACCGCGGATAATATTGCTTGACTTGCGGATATCTATGACGAAGATTTCTCTATTTCTGATCGTGCGGCTATCAAGGATCAACTTGAAACCTTCATTCTTCATGTGCGAAGAATTGTTGATTTTGTTACTTGTCATGATCTTGAAAGTCTGGCCGTGAAGTTGGTTGAAACTGAAAGGCATATTGCATTTTCATTGGTCTACCGCCTCATCGAGTTAGCATTGCTACTACCGGTGGCGACACCATCGGTTGAAAGAGCCTTCTCGGCTATGAATATTATCAAGACCGATTTGCGTAATAAGATGTCCAATGATTGGCTTAATGACTTGATGGTGTGCTATATCGAGCGAGAGATATTTAAAGGACTTGATCGTGAAAAAAATCAAGAAACGATTTCAAGACATGAAAACTCGAAGAATGAAAATGCCTCGTTCTCCTAGACGTACTTAGTTATTTACTGGTATATTTTTTGTCTTCTTTTTTATTGCATCTTTTATATTCTATTATCGAATTGTGACACTACTGATTTATCTATCTTTCACAATTGACAAGTTGTTTCTTTTACAACTCATCTACAATTATGGATTAAGCTTCATTACTGAGGTATTTTTCATTGTCCTTCCGTTATCCACATATGTTAACATGCGAATTGTAGTTGTTGTTTCTATTTCGTATCACATACTTTTATTAGTGTGTTTGCAACATAGTTTGATCATGGATTGTTTTACTTTTGGGTACTACTGTTTATTTCACGCTTCTAACTTTAGCCTACCTAGTTTTTTTTCCTGGGTCCGCCACTGTGACTTCGCCCTACCTACAATTTTTTCCTGGGTCCGCCACTGGCAATGATATAAACATGAGAACTACAAGGATGTTTGCTCTGTGGCGTATTCTCCATCTTCCTCTCCAGCCTCTTTCAGTGTGGTTAATTGAGCGATCGACCGGTAGTTGCACATATAATAGCAGAATTTTTTTTACAAATAATCCATTTTTTATTCAAAATTACAGAAATATACCCGCAACAAAATTTTTTACAAAAATACGCTCCAATCACCCCCCCATTGGGCGACGAGAGGTAATCGTCTAACCACAGCGAGACACCTAGGCAGTTTGGTAATGGTTGGGTGAGTTATTGCTGTTGCCCAACCGTTGAGCGACTGACATGCGATCATTGTGATCGTTAGGCGGCAATTCTGTCGCCCAATGGTGGCGCGATGCGGGTTAAAAGTAGCGGCAAGCCCGGCCGAGGCCGCGCTGTTCAGTGCTCGCGCATCCGTTCGACGACGCAAGAGAGGAGCGGAGAAAGAAGGGAAAGGAGAAAAGAGGAGGAGAAAGGAGGAGAAGAAGAGGAGGGGAAAAACAGGAGAGTGCGGGATCTTCAAATTTAGGTATTTTTTGAAAGTTTTTATAGTATATTTAGTATAGAAATTTTTATTATAGGACTTTTTGTGTAGAAATGTTAGTACAATTTTAGTATAGAAAATTTAGTATAATTTTTAGTATAGAATTTTGTAGTATAGCAATTTTATTATAGAAATTTTAGTACAATTTTAATATAGAAAATTTAGTATAGAAAATTTTAGTACAGATAATTTTAGTATAGAAATTTTAGTACAATTTTTAGTATAGAAAATTTAGTATAGAATTTTGTATTATAGAAAATGTTAGTATGGAAATTTTAGTACAATTTTTAGTATAGAAAATTTTAGTATAGAAATTTTAGTACAATTTTTAGTATAGAATTTTGTAGTATACTCCCTCTTTCCGGGAATGATCATCATATTTCAAACAAAGAAAAGTCAACTTATACAAACTTTGACCAATAATTATTCAAAGTATATACAAGTTTAGAACATGAAACTTGTACCAATAGATTTGTATTCAATGTGCTTATGAGATTATATTGATTCTTTAGTAAATGACAATATATAGTAAGAGAAATTAACGGTCAAAATCTATTTTGTTTGACTTTTTCATGATCAAAATACGATTATCATTTCAGGACGGAGGGAGTAGCAATTTTAGTATAGACATTTTAGTACAATTTTTAGTATAGAAAATTTAGTATAGAATTTTGTAGTATAGCAATTTTAGTATAGACATTTTAGTACAATTTTTAGTATAGAAAATTTTAGTATAGAAATTTTAGTTCAGTTTTTAGTATAGAAAAATTAGTATAGAATTTTGTAGTGTAGCAATTTTAGAATAGACATTTTAGTACAATTTTCAGTATAGAAAATTTTAGTATAGAACTTTTAGTACAATTTTTAGTATGAAAAATTTAGTATAGAAAATTTGTAATGTACATCTAGCTAGACAAAGTTAAATATTTTTTATACTAAATTTATTAAACATGTAATTTTACAAAAGTAACAACATGCGTATCAAATCTGCATGCAGGTATGGCGTGTGACTGGCAGTATCCCCTGTTGGACGAGCACGTGGACCGCATGCATCGCGCTTCCCGTCCTGTGCCGCCACCGGGGAGCGCGGACGAGCCGGTTGAGGTGGGAGTGGTCCAGACGCGCACACCTCGCGTGGCTTGGAGACTCGACGTCCGTTGGACAGCTAGGTTTGCACTACGCCATCGTTTTAGTGTTGCCGTAAGAACGTTCCGTGCTGACCTTCACTTTGTTTGCAGGCTACGGGATGCCGGGCTACTCCCTGTTGCCTGGATGGTGCAGGCCACGGAGGAGGATGGACCCGCCTTGGCCGCAGGCGAGGACGAGGTCGGGGATCGATCACGATGCTTCCCGTTCGACCCGCTCCCTGCTGACGGCTTTGGTAGACCGTTGGCGGCCCGAGACACACACTTTTCACCTCCCATTCGGGGAGATGACGTCGACCCTGCAGGATGTGTCCCTGCTTCTTGGCTTTCCGATCGTGGGAGGCGCTGCCTTCCTACCAGAGGCCCTGATCGAGTGGCGCGATGACCTGCTCGCCAGATTCGAGGGGGTCCTTCCACCGGGTGCCGTGAGTGAGTACTACATCTTCCCAGTGAAATAGACCCACGGGCCGTCGCTGAGGTGGCTGGCACAGTTCCGGGTACGTGGTCTTTACAATCAATCATGTCATCGAAACTCTTATTTGTGTTATTATGGACTAATAACATCTTGTTTACATTTAGGTGGAGCGGATGGACCCAGAGGCGAACGATCACCAGGTCTCGCGCCGCTTGGAGGCGTACTTGCTGTGGCTGTTTGGCTGGGTGCTCTTCACCAGCACCCACGGCGACAGCGTCGACGCGCGCCTCATCGCTTATGCTAGGGCGATCGCGGACGGCGAGCCACCCAGGTCAGCTGGGGATCGGCCGTACTTGCCGCGACCTACCGCGACCTGTGCAGTGCGTGCTCGAGGACGAAGGCGAACTCGATCCTAGCGGGTTGTCCCCTACTAATGCAGTTGTGGTCGTTCGAGCGCTTCAGCCTCGGACGACCATTGCTAGACGACATGAGTCCATACGGGCCCGACATGTATCAGGGGGGAGACGTCGACCGGCCAACGATGGGTTCTATTTGGTGTCGTCGACGGGTAAGTCATATGTCAATTAGTTATTTCATTTATACTAACAACGGTCGTAGGTAACATCTATTCGTCCTTGCAGGTGCAGTTCGCACATGTCCAGGTCATGCGGGCGTATCTGCCCTTTGTTGAGCAGATCGACCGCCTCACGGCCGACGACGTGCGCTGGGAGCCGTACTCACCGGCGGCAGTGGAGGACCGTGCTCCCGATGGATTGTCGAGTCTATGCTGGCGCGACCGGGCTTTCTGGCTAACGCGCCGGAAGCTTGTCTATGACATCTTTGTGGAGGACTACTCACCGCAGCGAGTGATGCGGTAGTTTGGTCTCTTCCAGGCTGTGCCGGTACCTGTCGGACCTGCAGTGTCGCCTCCTATGCACGGGTGAGTGCCCGTGTCTTATAAATTTGTACATACTTACTACTTCATTGGAAATTACTAACGAAGTGGTCCTACAAGCAGGCACAATAGAAAGGGAGTGAAACGCGGCACGGAGTGGACGGTGAAGATGCAAGGGTGGGTTGCTCAGTGGGACGATGCCCTTGACGATGTGGTTGACGAGGACCGCCCCTACGACAGCACAGAGTACACGGAGTACCTGTGGTGGTACCAGACGCGGACACGTACGAGGCTCGTACATGTGGTGGACCCGCCCCCCGCACACCTCCCCGCTCCGACAGACACGTATACGCACATCGTGGTACGTTACACGTAGTTTCAAATATTCACTACTGGCAATGCTATCTTGGATAATTAACAATTTTATGTCTTTTCCTTCAGTCTGACGTGGGTCTTTCCATCATCACGGAGGCCGAGAGTATGCTAAACAGGCTCGCCGCAGGTGCCGAGGTGGGCCACGAGGAGCACATCAGCGCGTACCGTCATTTCAAGGAGTGGGGTACACGTGTCGTGCATCTACTGTCCTGCACGAGACTACCAGCGACATCCACGCCCACGCCCAGCACACGGACGGCTCGGCCACCGGTGCCTCCTCGACCGGCGTGGCAGTACTCTGCAGGCTCTACGTGGGCATGTCCTCCGGCACCTCACCCGACGAGGCCGAGGATCTGCTGAGGATGGGCTCGTACGCGCCGAGCCACTGTTCTCGCGTCCTCCGTACATCCTGGTTTACCCACACAAGGTGCACTCGACATATGCCCCTTCTCTAGCGCGATGACCTTGGCGAGGTGCGTATCATACGATCTCTGTTTTATCGTAATATTTGACATCTGAAATTAACGATATTACTTTTGCGAGTCATTTCGATCGAGACCGACGGCCCCATCACGAGCCCGGACGATGTGGATCAGTACTTCTCTGAGTGGGCGAGCGGTGGTGGGTTTGCACCTCGACACAAAGACCAAAGGTTCTCTCCGGCAGTGCCCTCCCCGGTGCACCGGAGGGCACACACTGAGTGCGGTGACTCCACCAACGCAGGGGCGGGTGCGACACCCTCCTGCACGTTTTACGTTCTCGGAGCGTCGTAACCCGTTAAAGCGGAGGGCGGCCAAGCGGGCCCATGTGGGAGGACATGGGCGTGGAGACGGAGCAGGGCAGGGTGGCGTCTGATTGTACACCATTGTTTCATGTACTGCTTATGTTTTTTTAACGATGTAAACTTTTTAGTACTGTGCCGTGCTTATACTCCTCGTTACGTACTCATTAACATCAAAATATCACTTACCATCGTATGTATCAATCGTTTTACGGTCAATCGTTCGTAAAAAAAATTTCAAAATTATTTAGGCAACCACAACATACAATGAACATAAATTTTTATTATAACTTTAGCAGATTTTTTACCAGTTTCAAATTACAAAATTGAAAACATTCACGGGGGGAGCACATGCAGTTGCTTCCCCCATTGGGCGACTGCATTAAAGTCGCCCAACGGGGAAGCGACTAGAGCCAGCCGCTACACGGTAAAGCGAGAGGCATTGTGTCGGCTCTTGGTTGGGCGATAGGCTCCAGTTGTCCACCCGTTGAGCGATTGGAGCCTATTTTTGTAAAAAAATTTATTGCGGGTATATTTCTGTAATTTCGAATAAAAAATGAATTATTCGTAAAAAAATTTCTATAATAGCACACCAAACTCAGCTAGCGTGTGCGTGCACGACAGGAGCGATGTATACGAGCCGCACGATCTACCTACTACCGTACGGTCAGGCGTGTGAACCAGGGGGTGCACTATGCAGTGTGCAAACCGTGCAGCTGGTAATTTCTCCCGACCATAACCCAGAAATTGTCACGGGTGCTCCAGCGGTCCAGCCGGAGGCGCAGGCTGTTGGCCCCCTTTCAGAGCGCTTATCGCAAATTTTGCACGACGATCAGAAGAGCCAAGGGCCTGTTTAGTTGGCAGCTAAGATTTTCACGTTTAATTTTAGCCGCGTCACAATTTCTTAAGTGGGTCTTTGGTTCATTGCCACAATTATGGCTTGCCACATTTTGTTAACCATATGGTCCACACGGCATAAACTCAGTTTTTTGCCTAGCTTTGCGTAAGGTGTGGCGTTGAATTTGGACGCCACAAAAAGTGTGACAAGTCACACTTGACTAAAGTTAGGCATGGTAAAATTAGGCATCAACCAAACAGGCCCTAAATCTTTGCGAAGGCCAACGTTACCACCGTACCAGTCTACTGGTATTAAAGATGATAGAAAAAGGAAAGGACACATAATCTCACTAGCATTAAAGATGATAGCCAAATGAAAGGACATATGCTCTAAAAAAAGGGGGTCAAAATAACACGTGAACAAGAATGTTTTAAAAATAGGTGGAGACAATAATGAAGTTACGTAATAACAAAAGTGGAGGTCTGAGAATGAACACTTGTACTGTCAATTGACCAAACCTGGGAACTGCATAACATTTTGGTATAATTTTGTTCTTAGTTGTGTCAACCATGTTTGTCTGTAAAAAAAAACCCCCCGTCAACTCCCAGTTTCTTCTGCTGACAGATGATTCTCATCCAATGGTTGACGACAAAGGAAAAGCATAGATAAATGGGAAATATTACCCGGAGAAAACAAGTTGCCCCAAATCTAAAAAAAGAAGCTATTGACGCGGCAATCATCGTATCTTTTTGTTTTTTGAAATTAGGCCAGGAGCTCTGTCATTTACAGCAAGAAATAGGGTACGCGGCTACGCGCCCATGTTGGAGCCCAGGTTTGAGCCTTGGTGCACAACTGCACAGGGTGCTCGACGGCGCCTCTTTCCAGGCTGCCAAAACGAAGATCTTTGGGCCCGTTTTTTTCGGCTGCGAGTTATGATTTTTTGCTGAAATTTTTAAATTTTGGCTGTTTATGGTACAGATTACGGAGAGACAGATACTCACTTATGATTTTGGCTGGTACAGATATTAGGTTTTTAACGTGTGTAGATTGTTTAACTTGTAGACCCCGTCTTAAGAAAATACTCCGTTTGAAAGTTAGGTACGATAGCAGAAGCCAAAAGTCAATTTTAAAAGCCCAAAAGAACATGCCCTTTAGGTGTCAACCTACTCGGCGACCAAGAGAAGATTATGGTCGATTCCCGCATCAACTTGTAACACTTCTACTCCTTCCTGGGTATCGACGAGACAAGGCTCCTCCTCGCCCGTTGAGCTTCCCAAACCTAGCGTGACATTCCGGCCAGATCCCCATGCCCAAACTTCTCCTTTTGATCGACGTGAGAACAATTGAATCGACTCGCCCAGCTGAGGCAGATACTGGCCTCTCCCTACTCAGATCGTCGACCGGCGATGGGATGTCTTCTTGGCCTGGTCGGCCAAGCTGGGAGCTGCACTTCCATCACCTGGAGAGGACACCGGTTTCCGCATTGTCGTCCGCATTGTCGCTGCCTTTAGTAGAAATACGGCACGTCGCAAGAGAGTGGCCAGCACTTGCTGACAGAGAATGGCCTGTAACTTATGTCAACAGGAAGCAATTTGGACCGGCCAGACTTGCTACAAAGTTGTACATAAGCGTCGTCTCCGCCACTCAGTACTGCGCCATTATAGCTGGGTAATACAGAAACCACATGAGAGGAATATGTAGAGTGGGAATCCAAGATGTGAACATCCCAAAATGCCACCCGTCTAAGATGGGTAGATGATTATTATTGTCCAAAGTACATAGTACATTTGCTAACATAATATAAATTTATAATATTGGTGCTTGATGAGGATATAATAACCCTCTAATTATTACGTTATTATATTATCCGAGTATACTCTTTATTGATAAGGGAGAGATTTCGCAGAACAGTTGTAAGTCTTTCTACGACTACTCCTTAGTCGTAAGTTCTTCTGTGAGCATCTAGTCATAAGTTCTTCTACGATCTTTCGTAGTCGTAAGTTATCCTGCAACCACCTCATGGTCGTAGGTCTTCCTGTGACTAGTTTGTCTCCAACTAGCTTGTCTACGACGACCTGTTACATCGTGGGTTTGTCTGACAAAGCGGTTAAAACATGCGCTTATTCCTAATAACCGCACACGATCTCTCTAACAACAATCACTACATAACGAACGGGCCACAACGTCTTTGACAATAACTTCCGCCAGACAGTTATCTCTCGAAGCGTTTAGACATCTTTCGACGTAGAACAACGGCTATCACTTCGTCAACTATATAAATGTTAACGCCAGAGAGAGATAGATGAGGCCACATCGGATCAGGAGATAGTGCTAGATATTTTACATTACTCTTAATTGTAATCAATTTCTTTGAGTAATAGTCACATAGGGCATAAGGTTATTATTCTCTCAGGAGGACGCCCGAACCTGTATAAAAATTCATGTGTCTCTACTCTTCATGTTCATAGTCCGAATCTTCTAAAGTTTCCTCTAAATTTAAACAAATCATATATAAGATCGGTATTAAAACACCGACATTGCTCATGTCTAAATAACCTTAAGCATCGTAGCACTTGCACAAGACTATACAGCAGTCCAGCCCTAGTTTTCGATGTTAATACGATGAACTAAAAGAGAACCAAATAAGAATTGTCAAAATGAGGTACTGGTGCTTGAATAACCAATGATGGCCTTATATATGTACTATTTACTCCTGCAGCGAAACCTATTTCCTTGTCCAAAGTCATGATGAATACTTAGGGCAGTCCCAACCCATAGTTTCTATGGGTAGTTTCTAGAGAAGAGAGAGCAAAAACTATCAAACTAGACCTAACCACCCCAATGCTATAGTTTCTATAGTAGTTTCTATGGAGAAAAGAATTAATGACCAATTGCATGTAGTAATAAACATAGCATGATCAGCTGTGGCAATTTGATGTGGCCAAATAGAACTAGATAAAGCATATATATATCTCAAACCATGGAATGCATATATATCAAAGGCTGAAAGGAATCACCCAGGGAGACACCCAAGAACCTGCAACCTACACCAGAACAATGGCAATTTGGGAGTGGAGAACAGAGGAGAGTCACAGCGCACACAGAGACAATTTTTCGGTTTTCTCACTGTTTACCGTAAACTCAGTCTGCATACTACTGAAAAATGAAAACCAACGCTTTTCTCTGAACTTCTCCAGAGAATAACTAACCCAGTGCACAATTCACACCATTCCCAGCGCGATCCACAAGACTCGGACTCCACTACTACATGACCAACAACAGAATACTAAAACGTGCTACACTGCACGATCACACGGGAGATAAAACTCACACAACAGAATACTACAGATTTTCGGCTGAGAACTTCAAAAGTCTGAAACTGAAACCTGACAAATGACTAAACAGACCAAAGTCCAGACCAAGTCTGGCTTATTTTCCAACAAAGGCACCTCAGTTCACATTTGTTTGGAACTAGACAAAGCATATATATATCTCAAACCATGGAATGCATATATATCAAAGGCCATTGGTCAACACGGCATAAAGTTCAATCATTACAATAACCATAACAATTAAGGTAGTCATGGGAATGATAATATATAGTAATATTAGCTAATATTTAGGTAATCATGAACTTGATGTTCATCCAGCTTCACTCTAGCTCCATAGTAACTCAAACTCCACAGGAACTCCAAATATGAGCTGCAGGAAACAATGATAGACAAAGTCAATTTACAAAAATTATAGTAATGTAAAACAAGAATACATACCTTAATCATCTTTAGCAAACATAGCATTGTCTCCTCCTAATTCAGACCTGATCACATATATATGAGAAACAAGAATACATACCTTAATCATCTTTAGCAAACAAACTCTTCCACATGCTCTCCAATGCTCTGTCTCTTTCAGCCAAGGTTTGCTCACTTAGATGACTTGTAGGAGCAAATAGTAAGTCTTTGAAAGTCTCTAGCATTTTACACTTGGTTTTCTCACATGCTGTTTTATGTGCAAGCTTGGCTGCTTCTACCTTCTTATTTGCCAAACTCTCTTGCACTGCTGCCATCTTCTCACGGCCTTCCCTAGCCATGGTGCTTGCTTCAATGAATTTTTCTAGTTTCTCATTTATCCCAGCTACAACATCCGATGCCTTCCGTTTCCCATTTTGTTCTTCTTTGGCCCTCTTATGTCCCATAGGACGCTGTGTTGGATTATCTTCAACATTCACTACATGAGCTGGGTTACGAGTTGCGCTATTGTCCTTTTCCTTCAATAGTTTTTTCACATATGCAGACCACTTCCTTTCATGTCGTAGTACACTCCATGCATGCTGCAATGTGAAAGGCTTTTCATTATGTTCAGAGGCATAGAGCTTGAATGCTTGATCCATCAATTGATCGTCGCTCACCCCACTTTGGTAAATTTTAGTAGTTCTTATCCAGCAGCCATGGAACTCACTCACTGGTTTCTTAATGCGTTCCCAACGGATCTTCAACTGGTTACGGTTTCTCTTACGATTACTTTCTGTGGTGCTGTTGTAAGTAGTAGTAACATCTCCCCAATATTGGTCCGCCTTCTTATCATTTCCATCAATTGGGTCAATTGAATTTTGCAACCAAGCACTAACCTACATCCAGTAAAAGAACAAACATTATAATGAAGCCAGGAAACATTTGTGGACTCAAGGCTGCCAAAAACAAAGAAAGCTAACTTACCAATCTTATGTCTTCTTCATGTGTCCAATTCAATCTCACTTCTGACCTAGCAGGCTGAAGGGTGTCATCATCATCAATATCAATTGATTCTTTTTCTAGAGAACCCATTTGTGCATCTCTAGCATTCATTGAAGTACCTCCAGATGGTGATGGGGTCCCTTTAGAACATGGAACGGTTGGCGACACTGTAGACTGACTCATTGGAGCACCAACCAAATGGAAATTTTGGGATAGTTCACAAATGGATGTGGCTGTAGAAAGTTCATGAAACCACCAGGTGGATACAGCCTTAAAAGAACAATAGGGAAAAGAGAATTTCAGTGATTTTATCTCAAACAAGGATATTATCTCAAACAAGGATAAGTTCAGTATAAAAGAACAACATATATTTTAGGGATTTTATCTCAAACAGGTGGATAGTTCAGTACAAAAACAACATATGTTTGACTCGGATATTATCTCAAACAAGGTAAGTTTCAGTGAATTTACTAACAATGAAGAATAGCCATTCTGACCTACTAGGAGACAAATCATGCACGAATGAGGTGCCAACAGACGCCGAGAAACCATGCCGGCGGCGGTAGGAGCACTCTGCTGCGGCCGTGGTGGAGCAACAGGTCGAGCACCGGCGGATTCAGATGTTGATCTGCGCTTTGATCTTTTCTCTTGCTCTATCCCTTCCTTTCTCGGTCGAAGCATCCTTGTGCAGAAATTGGGGATGAGATTGGGGGAGGAGCAATTGGGGGAGGAGGGGAGGAGCTAGGTCACGGGGGCACACCTGTTTCGGCTATGGCTTCTCCGATCAAGCGCCGGTGACCACGCTGAATCGGAGTGGATCCAAATAAGGAGTCGGCGCCGGCAACCACGCTGAATCGAAGTCGATCCGGCTCCGCAGCCGCGCCCTTGGTTTGGCGACGATCTGGTCTTGCGCGCGGGGAAAGAAGGCCTCCTGCGGGAGCGCGCCAAAAGGCACGCGGTGTGGCCTGCTGTGCGGGAAAACTTGGCGCGCACTGTCGATTTCGGCGGCGCGGGAGGAGCTGAGGAGCGCGACGCAGTGGATCCATCGGGAGGGGAAAAGCAGCGCGATGGAAACGAGGAAGACGCCCAACGCTGAAACCGTCCGTTTCTTCGCTGGTTGGACCGAGCGCCGACGCCGTTTCTCAGGTAGGAAACGATTTCTCCTTCTCTCCTCATTAACTCTAATGCCACATCATTTTTTTGCTTACATGGCAATGCATTTAATTCCATGGAAACCATCCTAATCACTGGGTTGGGACTGCCCTTAGACGGCAAATGCCCTAGATGCAACAGTGCACCCTGCCTATTAACACCTACTACCTTGAGATCAGAAAAGTATGCGAAAAACGTTTAGCCATAGCAAGTGTGCCAAAAAAAAAAGATATTTAGTTTGTGGTGGAAAGAGATAGTCACAGCAGAGAATCAGGGAGTGATCGAGCCAACAAGACACATCAGACACCTCAAGATGACTCACTTCATGAACAAGAGAAGGTTCCCTATATGGGCATATTGTCTTCACTCCGAATTTTCTCCACAACCATCTTTCGAACAGCCTCTAGCATTGAACAGCCAATGTATTCTTCTGTAGCAGGTGCACGGGTGACTTGACCCATTTCTCCCAACCTTCCATTTTCTGAATAACCCCAACCAAATAGCCTTCCATCCTTTGTCAATGCCATGGCATGCCCCCATCCAAATGATACCTACCATGATTCCTTCAATTAACACCTTTGCTTCACAGGTGAGCAAATATCCGATTACTTAATTTCAGGAAGAAAGTTAGAACCTTAACAATGTCATAACCAGCAAGTGCCTCCACTCTAGAACGCACTGCAGCCTCTACAATATCCTTTCCAAGCCCAACTTAACGGCCATGCTTTGATCTCCCCCAAAACCAGAAGGAGACATCACACCCAATTGCCGCTGAAACAACACCAGAAGCAGCTACAGCTCGAACTTGAACATTTTCCAATCCTCTCACCCATTCTGGATTGCTCCAAGAATTCCTACCATTTAGCGAAATGGTAAAACAGTTGCACATATATCCTTGGTAAGTAACATTGCCACTAGCATGGACAACAAAAATATGACTGCATCATACTGTTTGGATGATGTTTGTTCTCCGTATTAAGGTTTGAAAGTCCTGATCAGAATCTACTCAAATATGAAAACTGAAACCAGTACAATAATGGGTGCGCATACAACAGGAAGTGGCCATGTAGTTTGAACCATTATTATGCATCTTCTTATGTTGTTACAATGTTACTGAACAAGCAAGCATCATGCTTGCTGATTCATTTGGGCCATGAAGCCATTGCGTCGCCAAAATTCATTTACCCTTGTCATGAATCACGACACTCTCCAGACTCCGGTAAATGCATAGTGCATGTAATTTGATTTAGGTTACTAAAGGGTCTGTTCTTTTCAACTTTTAAAAGTTGTTTTTCGATTTTTCTACAGCAACTAACTTTTAAACGAATTAACTTTTTAAATAGGGTCTACTAGTTAATTGTACTATATACTGTACCGATTTTATTTATATCGGTAAAAACCACATATGAGTTTCTGTTACTCTGTAATATCTCACACAAACAACTCAAAAGTTACAAGCCACAACTAAAAATCATAAGTTTCAGCTAAAAAACAGACCCGAAATCTTACGCATTTAGTTCATTTCAGACTCCAGTTTTTCTGTAGTTCAACATATCCTCTGCTACAAGCACACGAGTTAGCAGTGGCATTGCTGTTGATTTGTACGAATTGTTGAACTCCAAAAGAGGATTAAAACGTTTCCACGTTGTTGATTGTTGTGATCTAGAACCGCCGACGAGAAGGGGGCAGAGACACCTGGCGGATTTGTACGAATTGATTTGTACGAATTGTTGAACTCCAAAAGAGGATTAAACCTCCATGCGTGGAGCCCGCGTCCGAGCTAGCCCTGGTCGTTGCGCCCGCACGCCCCGTTAAAACTTTGATTTAAGAGGAAACACATATATTACAAATAAACTAAAAAAATATAGTATAATTTTTAAATTTCTCTATTCTCTTATTTGCTCCTCCTTTTTTTCTTACTTTTCTTTTATAAAATTGGCTACAAGTCTCTTCAATATATAGGCTAATAATTTTGTACTCGTATATGTATTTGGACTTTAAGTTGGACATAACTTCAACTTGAGTTACACACGAAGACGGATTCTACTACGTCTTGAACTCTAAGTCAAGATTATTTCTAACAATCTCTCCCTTAATTTTGACTCATCATACTCTAGTTTTAGTCTCAATGCATTATGAACTACCAGCTACGCCTCCACATGAAGCGTTCTACATACAAGCTACATGTCGGAACTCAACTCAACTCAACTGGTACGGGTCCAACCGGATGCAGAGATTCTAAAACATTGAGACAGTCGGTCTCAACTACGACTTACTAAACTCATACTTTGATATAGAACGATGACACTATAAGAGCTGATTTAAGTCTAATCATGAATCATTAACATTAACCCTAGATCAAGGCATGAACACTTACAATAGACCTTATAGCGGAAGCGTAATTTGCATACCCGAACTTGAAGATGCCAAGAGAGGTGGTCGGTGGTCAGTTGACGCAGCAGAGGAGGGTCGGTGATGCTTAGGCGGCCGACGGTGTAGAGGTGGTCGGCCGGCGTAGTAAAGCTGATGTCGTGGTCGGAGAAGGGCTTCGGCCTTCGTTCACCACAACGCACCGTTAGGGATCGGGCTTGTTAGGGTTTGTAAGGCCTTTAGCAACTTGTGTCTTCCGCTCTGCCGAAAACCGTAGTCCTTTTTATATGGCGCTGGGTGACCGGGACCGAAACCAAGAGGGGTTAGTGGTGCTTCCGATCATGGCGCGAGTGGTGGAGTTGCCTCCCTGAAATTTCGGGGTTAGTTAGCCGAGATCAACCCAACATTCTCCCCTTTGATCGTAAGGCTAACATCATAAGCCCATTCTCGATAAAACAGCATACCAAGGCAATGTGTTGCATGGCCAATTAAGTGCCGTACAACCCCAGTACCTATAGTGTACTATCCTATCTCGAAATGGATATACATTAACTTTATGGGAGTTGGTTTGCTTTAAGGTCCTTTTATCCGAATCGAGGCTTTCCAATAAACCCATGCCGGCAACATGATCACGTAAAATTGGGTGGTAAGCCTTTTGTGAGCGGATCCGCAAGCATAAACTTAATACTAATATGCTTGATACTTATGGTTTGATCCTGGATTCTATCTTTCACAACATGATACTTAATGTCAATGTGTTTGGCAGCACCACTTGACTTGTTGTTATTTGCATAAAAGATGCGGGTTCATTATCGCAGTTATAAGGTGAGTGGTTTAGAGATGTTGTCTACCACTCTAAGTCCCGGATAAAGTTCTTAAGCCATACTGACTGCCGGTAGCCTCATAACATGCCACAAACTTAGTTTGCATCATTGAAGATGCCGTAGGGTTTGTTTGGAGCTTTTCCACGAAAGCTCCTCTGCGAGTGTGAAGATATAACCTGACGTGGATTCCTTAGTATCAACACATCCCGCAAAATCTGAATCTGAATAACCAATAACTTCAAGGTTATCAGAAAACTTAAATATGAGCATGAAATGCTTAGTAGCTTGCATATAGCGCAAAGCTTTCTTAACGGCTTTCCAGTGGTCCAATCCTGGAATTGACTGATATCTGCCAAGCATCCCGGTTACAAAAGCTAAATCAAGGCGCGTACATACATGAGCATACATAATGCTTCCGACAGCTGAAGCATAAGGAACCGACTTCATCTGACCAGTTTCATATTGGTTCATTCAACATTGAAATGTCCCAAACTTATTGCCCTCAACAATAGGAGCAGGTGAGCCAGAGCACTTATGCATATTGTATTTCTTCAGTACTCTGTCAATGTATGCCTTCTGAGATAAACATAATATTCCTTTGGACCTATCTCGGTGAATTTCAATGCCAAGAACATAAGAGGCATCATCGAGATCCTTCATATCAAAATTAGATGAAAGAAATCTCTTGGTCTCAAACAGCATATCCTTATCGCTGCTGGCCAATAAGATATCATCCACATAAAGTACTTAAGATGGTGGATTTACTCCCCTTGAACTTAACATATATGCAGTTATCAACTTCATTTTCCTTAAATCCAAAACTCATTATCTTATCGAATTTGAGGTACCACTGCCTCGATGCTTGATTAAGCCATAAATTGATTTCTTAAGTCGACATCCCATATGCTCCTTGCCTTCCACGATAAAACCTTCCGGTTGAGCCATGTAAACATTCTTTTGCAAGTCGCCATTAAGAAATTCCATCATAACATCCATCTGATGCAGCTCTAAATCATAATGAGCTACAAGTGCCATAACAATTCTGAATGAATCTTTAGTTGAGACAGGAGAAAAGGTGTCATTATAGTCAATCCTCTCTCTTTGTGAGAAGCCTTTTGCTACGAGCCTTGCTTTGAACCTTTCGACATTTCCCTTAGAGTCACGCTTAGTTTTGTAGACCCATTTACAGCCTACTATTTTGACTCCGTTAGGACTTTCTACTAAGTCTCATACATCATTAGTGCTCATAGACTTTAGTTCATCCTCCATGACTTCAAGCCATTTAGAAGAATGTTCACTCATTATGGCCTCTTTATAAGAGGTGGGATCGTCTACCTTCCCTATATCATTAATATCCTCATTCATATAAACAACATAATCATTTGGGATGGCAGATCTTCTCTCCCGCTGTAATCTTCTAAGAGGTTCATTAGTTATTTCAGGAGACTGTTGAGGTTCTTCATTAGGTATAACATCAGGAATTTCAGAAACCTCAACAGTGGGTGCAACAACAGTATTATCTACTGGAGGTGCAACCGCCTTAGGCACAGGAATAAAGGTCTCTGAGATGGGCGGTGAAGGAACATAAACCCGCTTCTCCTCAAGATCTATTTTCCTGGGCTCCAGGTCCTCATTATTTTCACAGCGTCCCTTGTTTTAACAAACTTAGTTATCCTATAAGGACAATAAAAAGCGATACCCTTTAGATCTCTCAGGGTACCCAATAAAATGGCAACTTACTGTCTTAGGGTCTAATTCCCCAATGTGTGGATTAAAAAACTTAGCTTCAGCACGACAACCCCACACTCGTAAAAATTTCATACTCGGTTTCCTCCCAGTCCATAATTCATAAGGTGTTTTAGGTGCTGATTTACTGGGAACCCGATTAAGAATATGTGCGGTTGTCTTTAGTGCCTCCATCCACAAGCCAATTGGTAAACTAGAACGACTAAGCATATTCCGTACAATATCCATAAGTGTACGGTTGCATCTTCAGCTACACCATTCTGCTGAAGTTCGCCCGGCATAGAATACTAGGCAACGATGCCATTTTCCTGAAGGAACTTAGCGAAAGGGCCAGGTATTTGCCCATACGAGGAATGACTTCCATAATATTCTCCCCCACAATCCGATCTTACTACTTTAATTCTTAGGTTGTGTTGATTTTCAACTTCAGCCTTAAATATCTTAAATTTATCAAGTGATTCAGATCGGTCTTTAATGGGAAAGATATAACCATAACGGGAGAAATCATCAGTGAATATGATGAATGTATCAAAACTATCCACTGATGTCACAGGGAAAGGACCACAAATATCAGTATAGATTAATTCTAATAGTCCTGTGCTGTGAGTAGCTCCCTTCTTTGTTTGCTTAACATAATTTCCTTTAATGCAATCAATGCAGTGGTCTGAGTCAGAGAAATCTAATGGGTGGAGAATTTCTTCTTTAATGAGACGCTCCATTCTCCCCCTCGAAATGTGGCCTAAACGACAATGCCACAGTTTTGAAGAAGTCTCAGCATCACACATAATATTTCTGGAAATGCCCTAGCTGCTTGTAGAAAAGACATTCTCCCCTTTAGATGCTCCGGCGAGAGCAATATGAGGCATAGGTGCATTGTGCACTTTAGGCCCCAACTTGTCTGAATTGGGGAGAATTGCAGCTTTTTCTTAGATTTGAAGTCCTCTTGGAACTTCCTTTTGTTAGAGCCACCAACATGAAGAGCAAAAATCCTTCTTTTCTGTTCTTATTCTCTCTTCCTCCTGGACACACATGGCGATCAAATCGCTCATGCTTCATTTTTCTTTCTGAGAAAGAAGAGAGGCATAATGAAATGGACAAGGAAACCATCAGGTATTGCCATGTCCATGATCTTGAGTTTTTTTTCTACCATATCGGTCATCATCATGATATGCTCTCTTATGCCGCCGGACCCATCATATTTAGTGGTTAAGAGCCTCTGAATCAAAGTACTGGCATAAACTTTAGTGGAGCCTTTAAATTTCTCCTCAATTGAAGCCAAGTACTCCTTAGCATTTTCGGAATCGGGGATTGCTCCCCTAATCCCGACTGAAATAGAGGTCTTCATAATCATTAGTGGTAAGCGGTTAGACCGCTCCCATTTTTCAACATAAGCCTAATAAATTTTCTTTTTCTCATCATAATTCTCCACACCTTTGGTGGGAGGAATGGGAACGGCTGCTCTTAAGGCATAGTCAATTGTGGCGGCAACGTTTGATGCATTAAGTGCTGAATTTCTAAAATACAGGGCACCCATTAGAAATATCATAAATATATATTGCATGTAATTAACCCTACGTTGGTCTGATTAATAACATGCAAACTACAGTTCTAATTCATATCACCGTTGGGCAGAAATGAAAAAGAACTTAATAATTTTATATGTCGACACATGATTACAAACAACGTTGGTCAGAATGTAATCATATGCATACATAATGCCAAAAACATAAAAGATCTCCAATTAAAATCTCTCGTTGGTTCAATTTTAATTAGAGACAAAAACATAATAATATGGCGACATATGATTATAAACAACGTTGGTCAGAATATAACCATATGTATACATAATGCCAAAGTTAATGATAAAATCTCAAAATTAAAATATCCCGTTGGTTCAATTTTAATCAGAGATTATACATAATGATATACATTAAATTTTGGGCCACTGAAAATAATTAATAACAGTGCACAAAAATGGAGACTTAAATCATAAGAAATGCACTGTAAAAAGGAAAAAAAAACAACGCTTCAGCCGGCCCCAAAAGGAAAACCAGCCCATAACATATGCATTCGGCCCACAAAAAATTGCACACGGCCGAAATTATGCGCAGTCCAAAATTGCGCACGATCCAAAATTTTCCACATGCAGCCCAAAAACTCATTTGGCCTAAATATCCAGCACCCGCGCGCAGCCCAGAAAAGAAATGTCGCACGCAGCCCAGCAAAACACCTGCGCACGGGGCCCTAAAACGCGCACGCAGGCACGGCCCAAAATGCCCACACGCGGCCGGCCCAGTCGACGCGCGGAGCCCACAAAATCCCGCACTTGGGCGGCCCATCAATTCCTCAGCCCGCAGAACGGTGGACGTCCGATCTGATCGGACGGCCGAGACGCGCGCGCTGCGGGGATAACACCTTGAAAACCCTAACCCTAATCATTCCTGCTCCTCTCCACCCGGAAAAAGCGGAGCCCCCATGCGGCTGCGGCAGACGCGGCGCCCGCGTAGCAACGGCGGTGCGCTCGCGATAGCGCGGCGCTCGGCGAGCGGCGGCCGGCGACGGTGAGGCACAAGCGCGGCTGCATGGCGCCGCGACGGCGGCGCCATGGTGCGGCGGTGGCGGCACTCGCGGCGCAACGGAGCGGTGCGCGACGGCGCGGCGGCGGCGGTGCCTCTTCGCCGACGACGAGGGCGAGCAGCGGCCGCCGAGAGCGGCGGCGCCCGTAAGGCGGCGGCGGCATCACTCGTAAGTCCCCCCCCTAATTTTTTTTGCCGATCTAAAATTTTCATTCGGATTTCCGCCGCCAATCTGATATTCATTCGGGTTTTAGGGATTCGGGTGGGCTGATTTTGGGGATTCCATTAGGGTTCTTGCGAAAGTTGGATTCACCTCCTTCTAAAATTCTTTGCCGACCCATTAAACTTAGATCCAATCCTTTAAACATGATTCCAAGTTCGGTTAGGGTTCAATTAGGGTTCATGTGATCCTAGGGGATGCTCTGATACCAAATGTAAGAGCTGATTTAAGTCTAATCATGAATCATTAACATTAACCCTAGATCAAGGCATGAACACCTACAATAGATCCTTATAGCGAAGCGTAATTTGCATACCCAAACTTGAAGATGCCAAGAGAGGTGGTCGGTGGTCGATCGACGCATTGAGGAGAGGTCGGTGATGCTTAGGCAGCCGACGGTGTAGAGGTGGTCGGCCGCAGATAAAGGCGATGTCGTGGTCGGAGAAGGGCTTGACCTTCGTTCACCACAGCACACCGTTAGGGATCGGGCTTGTTAGGGTTTGTAAGGCCTTTAGCAACTTGTGTCTTCCGCTCTGCAAAAACCCTAGTCCTTTTATATGGCGCCGTGTGGCGGGACCGAAACCAAGAGGGTTAGTGGCGCTTCCGATCATGACGCGAGTGGTGGAGTTGCCTCCTTGAAATCTCGGGGTTAGTTAGCCGAGATCAACCCAACAGACACATCTCCTCAACGTTCTGATTTCTTTTCACCTTACTTGAGTTTGGACGACGACACATCTTCTCAACATCCCTAACTCAACTCATCATCAGAACAATGTTGATTCATCATTGTTGAGCGCTTCAGTAAGAAACGCTTTCTTCATCCTGTCTTGTTTCTTTTTTTCCTTTGGCTTTGTGTTGATCGAAGAATCACAAACCGTGTTGCACACTTTTTCTTTGCTTCTCTGTCTTGTCTCTGACCAATTACCAAAGACCGGAGACACGAGGGAAAAACTGAAAGCCTCCTTTTATCTCGTACGAATGGCCCCGGCTGTAAACGTCGGCGGCAGGCACCGGCTGTCCCACAGCGCTGTGGCTGTTGTTGCCGAATGCGTACACCGTGCCGGCGAGCGTGGAGAGGAGGCGGGGGCACAGGAGCGTGCAGAGGAGTTGATGCATTTAGGGAGCCAAGTGGAGCCGTCAAAGGGACGACGAGAAAGAAGATGGCTAGGTCTCAGGGGATATAGCTGTGGGCCTCAGAAAAGTTAGCCTGACAGTATTTAATCGGGCCGGGCCGTCACGTGTTTTGGCCCGGCCGATTTAGCATCTTGGACCTGCCATCACTCAGCCCAGACGCGAATTTTCATGGATTGCCTAAAACAATATTTGGATTGAGTTTTTCTAGCAAACTTCAGAATACCCAGTTTTTATGGCCGTAGATGAAAAGAAATAGGTTCTATGTCTTGTGGCACGTAACACCGGGCTTTAGTTTATGGTTATATGATTCCAGAAAACCCCAGTTCTAACCAATTCTCACCTAAGCTGACATGCTGGTGCCGCATGCAATGCTGGTGGATATGAGCAGTGTTGTTCTTTGTTGTCAGTGCGGCAAGGTGGAGTGGTGGCATTGCAAGCTGGGTTGGCATGTCAGCAGGTGGGAATTGGCTAATATAAGGTTAGGGTTTCTGCAACTATAGCCATAAAACCCAGCGTTTTCTATGACTACGATAGTAAAATACTCTTTTCCAAGAAAAAAGCAAGTTTATTCACAACTATGAGGGGCGGAGCTACAGCCCGGTGTGCCTGGACGGCTGCCCGGGCTCGCCGGCAGCACCACCCCTGCGTTGCCCTTCTCTCTCTCTCTCTCTCTCTCTCTCTCTCTCTCTCTCTCTCTCTCTCTCTCTCTCTCTCTCTCTCTCTCTCTCTCTCTCTCTCCGAAATCGCCTTGATGGCAAGGCAGGAAGGCAGCAAAGAGGTTGCGGCCGACATTGGCTGCGTAAAAAAATGCATAAGCAGGTCGAACTCCTTCGGTAAAAAACAAGGGTATAACCCCAATGCGCATTAGTATCCAAGAGAAATAATCAATTTAGCATCACTGATGAGAGTAAAAGCACTTCCTTAATTTAATAGTACTTCGAGGGCTAGACATTCGCACGGTAACCTACAAAGTAAAAAAGAAATCTTAGAAATTCTTTTAGAAAAAAGGAAAGTTGTACACCGGTTCATTTAGTAGGATCAGCTTATAATGGCATAGTTATATCACTACAGTTATACAGCAAATACAAATATATCTTGAATGTATTCATGTGGGCAATTCAGCAAGGGCCAGTGGAGCTAGATAGAGAGAGATGGAGATCGATCAAGCGAGGTTCAGGGATGGAAGGAATTACACGCACACGGCACGTCGTCATCCATGCATGCACTAGCTCTCACACACTACAAGCTAAGCATGCACCGATGCACGCACCACGTACGCGTACAGATTTACATTTTACACCCACACAACGCCCCATGTGTACGTACGTACGTACGTACCTCTCACACACCACCTCACATGCATGCATCTACGCGCTCGTACGTACGCGCATGCTAATTACATTCACATGCATAATGTAACACGTACGATGATTAATTGCGTCGTTTGTGTCTAGTGGAACTTGAGGCTGGTGAGGATGTTGTTGTGGACGGGGTCGGCGAGGTGGTCGAGGAGGTTCTGGTACGGCCCGACGCCGGTGAAGAGCGCCTGCACGGAGAAACCGAGGAAGGCGAGCATGGCGAGCCGGCCGTTCTTGATCTCCTTGAGCTTGAGCTCCCTCATCTCCTTCTCGCTCTTGGTGCCGAACCCGAGCGGGTTGAAGAGCGGCCCGCCGGGGTAGGCCGGGTCGCCGGAGCCGCCGAGGTACTTCTCGAGGCCGAGGAAGTACTGCTTGCCCATGGAGCCCGGGTTGTACCAGTCCTGGAACCGCCGGTGCTCGGCGAACCCCACCAGCGCCATCTCGAAGACGAACAGCGTGTAGGGGTCGGCCCAGTAGTCGTAGGTTCCGGCCGGCGGGATCACGCCCGTCTTGAACCACGGGATCGCCGTCTCCGGCGGGACCAGCCCCAGCGAACCCAGGAACTCCGGCGCGATCATGCCCACCACGCCCATCATCGCCGTGCGCCCGTTGAACACCTCGCCGTACGCCAGCCACCGGGGTTCGATGAACCCGCCGGTGCCCTCTGGGTCCGACAGCCCCAGCGGGTCGAACCCGTTGTCGCCCGGCAGCCTGCAAATTCATTAAGTACGAACGAATATATACATGCTTCTTAGTCATGGTCAGTTGATTTGTGGTTGCTATGTTGTACTGTGCTTATGGTTAACAATTTCACCGAAATTTCGGTAATTTTGGACATTTCGGTCCCCTTCTAAATTATTTTGTAAGACCAAAATTTGGGCTTAAATTCAAATCTTGAGATGAAGTTTCATCTATATTTTCATCTCTATTCAATATCTAGTTCATCTCTACTGTCTTTATAACCTTTTTCTCAAAATTCTAAAGTTTCATGAAAATTCAAATTCAAATTATTGAAATCTGAACGAAATATAAACCGAAGTTACCGAAATTTCGGTTACTTCACTTACGTGCCATCCAGGTAGGTGAGGGACTGCTTGGATGCGAACCACAGCTGCCTGTCTGCTCCTTGCTGAAACAAAACAAAACAAATGCGCAAGTAAAAAAGATAATCAATCAATTGAGCTCATCTCATGCACTTCAGGTAACAGTGGCCAGACTGAAAAATGATTATAAATTATTCACCATCTTAATTAACCTCTGTGTGTTGCATATAGTGATAGCTAGAATTAGTTGAACGAACAGACCTTGGCAGGGGGAGTGGCCTCTGCCCTGACGATGAAGGCGGCCTTCCTGGAGGAAGAAGACGAACTGGAGAAGGAAGACTGCAGTGGCCTCCCCAGCAGCTGCCTCCCTGACAGAAGAGCCTGAGGCTGCGCCGCCATTGTTCCCACCCTGCAAAGCTTCTCCTCCTCCTCAAGCAAACGAGGATTTGTGTGGTGAGATGAGAAATGTGTGCTCCAAAACTGATCACTGCTAGAAAAGGGGAGAGAACACGGGGGAGCGCTGCGCTTGTGGCCGAGGAGGAGCGGCGCCTGAGCGGATGAGGGCATCCGTGGACCCAGTAGGAGCTCGCCACGTGGCGGGTACGGTGAGATAACGGGGCTGCGATGCATGCCACCTGGCCTCAGGTCTCACCAGCTGAGGTGGAAGCAAATTCTCTGTGGCATCCTCTCATCCACCGTTGATTTTATTGAATCAACGGTGGACCGGATCTTCAGTTGAGGTAGCCTTGTCTTGGCTGAGGTTTTTTCTTTTGCCTCCAATTAGGTTTTTGTGGATGTGATGAACTGGACATGAAATATCATGGCTGCCCAGATGAGCCAACCATGTATATCATGCCATCTGGGTGATCCACGATATCGGGCTTGTTTGGATAGGGGAAGATTTTTGGGACTAAATCCTGAAAATTCTCCCCAAAAATACCGCCCTCATCCAAACACACCCTTAAGATATCCATCAACAACGTACTTTGACAGTAAATAGTTTACAGTAATAAGAGACCAAGGTGAATTTCATAGGGTAAAAACACTGCAACCTCCATATATGTGTACATGGACATATGCTTGAGGGCTTTACCACTGAACTGTAGGTCTGCAGCTTTACATTCTGATGAAAACAAATGAACATATACATGTATGGTCTACAGGTAACCCCCATTTGATCCTACCAAAATGGAGGCACAAAGCGTGTTTGCCAAGACTACATCCAGTTCCAGAAGTGCCTTTTTGTACATAACAAATGGGACTTCTTTAGACAAGTATCAACTCTCATTTACCAGACAGACAAATGGTTAGAGTCAGTCATTTAAGTGAAAGTGTAAAACACTATATTTAACTAGCTGAATGCCCGTGCGTTGCAACGGATTTAAAAAATAGCAGAAGAACAAGGATTGAAACAATTACAACAGCATCTGCAAAAAAAAAAGATGGAGAAAAAAGCACTTAAATCCATGCGGCATCAGAAAGTATATGAAAATTCAGTTTAATGTTTCAGTAATGAGCTAACGACAAATCACAAGCAGACTGTTGTGATCTTCAGAAAAGGCATACAAAATACTAAACCTGTGTCAAACCCAGGAACTTGACCCTGGAGACCACTAATAGCAGACATAACTGAACACAAGAAAAAAAAGGGGGGTCAACAATTGATGAACATCTTAGGAGGTAGTTCTAAAAGAAATCTTTCGAGATAAATTTACAGAATCTCTATATGTAGAGTAAACTAAGGAAAAACTGTGAGTATGAAGCACCTGACATTGATGGAGTGAGAATGCCGTCTCCGATTACCATAGAAGTTCCCATCAAAACCAAGAACAGGAGGACGTTTTTGAAGATTGGCTTCTTTTCTAGGCAGCTTTTGACACAGAGAGATTGCTCAAGCTCAGGATAAGGCAACTTAAGCCTAAAGCTAGAAATATATCCATCCACACGCTGTTGATTCGGAAGCAGACTAACTTTTGCATACCTGCAAATCAACGAATACAGCGCAAAAATGCCCCCTGCAAACAATGACATAATACAGTCAATAAGCCAACCAATTTTGGAGAAGAGCATGCACAACTGACAGTACAGAATCATTATCTACTAAAATCAAAGTTGCAAACCATGCATCCTACCTTCACCATTGTCATTAGCTTTCAGCACTATAAATACATATTTAGCGAAAGGGATCAATGCGATCGTGTACATGACCAGCTAAAAGGCTCCTAGGATCTCCACCTCCGACTTTACCGGGACTTTGCTGAACACATCACTGAAAACATACAGAGGGCTCATACCCATGTCACCATAAACAACTCCGAGGGTCTGGAACGGCATCGCAATAGTGCTCAGTAATGATATGTCCTGGCGCAAAATCATCGGGTCCATTGATTCTTGTGGTAGAATATTATCTGAACTCTGAAGAGCACATGTTTCCATATATATTCCAGGCACAAGATAGGGAATATATATGAAGACGCACGCTTAGCCGATCCTAATGTCCAACCAAAATTGCGCCAAAGTTCATCAAGAAACTACATCCAGTAAGTAAACCTCCTGTGATCGATCCATGAAAACATGATCATTTCGCTAATAAAAAAATGGTCAAAGATCGCATCTTTTTTACACTCTGAACAATTCAGATTCGCCAGCAGCAAAAAATGAATCCAGATTCGTGGATCATCCCCTGCCCCAAGACGTCCCCAAGAAACACATGCACCTTGTTGCTGGGGCTGTGCGCGCCGCGCACGGACATGGCCTCGATGTTGAGGGAGTCCACCCTGCGGGGTTGCTTCCCCAACCGCCGCCGAAACGCGCCGAAGGACATCCGCGCCGAAACTGCAGCGGAGAGGCCGAGCGACAACTCATCCTGAGTTGCCACGGCGCGGACTCGGACGGGTCGACCTCGCTCCCATCCACCCACTGCGAGCCCCCCGACCACGTTAGTGTGAGGAGCCACGCCGACGGCTCCTCCTGGATCTCGCCGCCGTTCTCCATCCCTCCGGCGCTGGCGACGCAGTCTTCTGGTTCTCGGATCCGATGAAGAGGCGCGCGGGCCCGCTGATCGGGACGTACCAAGAGCGAGGAGACGAGGAAAGTGGAGTGGTGGGCGGTTGGATCTTGAGAGAGAGATGGATGGTTTAGATCAAATCAGATGGCTGTAGAGAGAGGAGAGGAGGCCGCACCAACCACCAACTCCTCTTTATATAATAGTAAAGATAATCAAAAACCAATTTTGTTAATTTATGCATAGAGCTGTTGTTTAATCACATTTGAAGACCTTTAATACAATAAATTATCATGAAAAATTATGAGAGTGCGATGCCTCAAAAAACTTGATGTCAGGCGTATTTTACAAAAGCGAGCCAACATAAACGCTGCAAAGGAAGAATAAGCCATTCAGAACCTGAAAGCTAAACATGTTCTGCATGTCTACTTATTGAATAGGGCCAACAGAAATATCGCAAATTAAACATGGACCACCAATAACTTAAGTGAGAATTGATTCTATGTCACTGAATAGCGTCCGTTTCTATAAAATACCACTGAAAAATACTCTCTCTATTATATACCATTGAATTGCATTAAAATTCAATTATATGTCACTACTGTTAGTGCACCGTTAGTGGAGGCTGTTATCTTCTCAAAAAGACCAAAATGCCCCTACCAAAAGACAGAAAACCCGATTTATTTAAAATAGCAAACAACCTCCAAAAATTATGAAAATTTACAGAGGTGTTGTTTAATATGTTATCGATCTAGGAAAATATTTCAAAGCACTGTTCAAATAAAATTTGCAAATTTTGAATTTAAATACTAATAAAAGGCTTCTATTTACAAACAGAGAGTAAATGAGATCTAAAAATTCTAAAAAAATTCTCACATGCTCCTAAGATGTCACATAGCTTCTGAAAACTATTATTTTATATTTTTATACAGTGAATTTATCCTGGTTTATAAAATATCTCAAATAGACTGATTTTGGAGTTGAATTTCACAAATGGAAGGGCCACTGTGCACGTTACGAATTCCTTGCAGGGATTTCATATGTTGAGAAGTCTCAGAGGGGAAAGAAGCCTAAGAGTGGCTAATGGGATGGAAGCCGAAATTGAAGCTATTGGATCAGTTTCTTTAGTTTTGAATAATGGTTTTGTAATAAAACTTAATGATGTCCTTTATGTTCCCTCGATGAGAAGAAACTTAATTTCTGTTTTATTATTAGATAATGATGGATATTCTTGTAAATTTGGACACGGAAAGTGTTTGGTTTATTTTAATAATGATAATGTTGGTCGTGCCCTCTGACACGACAAGCTTTATATGTTATCCCTGCAAGATTCTCTTATATCCATGAATGTATGTGATGTGAATAAAAAGCGCAAGCGAATTGATGAGACTTCGTCGAAATTGTGGCACTGTCGTTTGGGCCACATTTCGATGGGGAGAATTGAACGTCTCATTAAAGAAGAAATTCTCCACCCTTTAGACTTTAGTGATTCGGATGATCATTGCCTTGATTGTATCAAAGGGAAGTATGTAAAGAAAATAAAGAAAGGTGCTACTCGAAGCACTAGGATTTTAGAAATAATTCAAACTGACATATGTGGTCCTTTCCCTGTGACATCAGTGGATGGTTATGATTCTTTTATTACGTTCACCGATGATTACTCACGTTATGGCTATATCTATCCTATTAAAGAGAGATCGGAAGCACTTGATAAATTTAAAATATTTAAGGCTGAAGTTGAAAATCAGCACAGTCTAAAGATTAAAGTAGTGCGCTCGGATCGTAGGGGAGAGTATTATGGGCGACACGCAACTTATGGGCGAGTTCTGGTCCTTTTGCGAGTTCCTACAAGAAAATGGTATAGTCGCCAAGACTCAATGCCCGGTGATCCCAAAAAATGGAGTAGCGGAAAGAAGAAACCGCACACTTATAGACATGGTTCGAAGTATGTTGAGCTACTCCACTTTGCCTGTAAAGTTATGGATGGAAGCATTAAAGACCGCTGCACACATACTCAATCGGGTTCCCGATGAATCGATGCCTAAAACACCTTATGAATTATGGACTGGGAGAAAACCAAGTTTGAACTACCTCCATGTGTGGGGTTGTGCAGCTGAAGCTAAAGTGTTTAACCCACAAATTGGGAAATTAGATCCCAAGACTGTGAGTTGCCATTTTATTGGCTACCCTGACAGGTCTAAAGGGTACTGATTCTATTGTCCAGATCGTACCACAAAATTTGTAGAAACAAGGCACGCTGTGTTCTTGAAAAATGATGGCATCAGTGCGACTTGGAGCCTAGGAAAATTGATCTTGAGGAGAAGCGGATTTATGTTGCTTCACCGCTAATCCAACAGACTGATTTTCCTATGCCCCAAGTGGCTGTGCCCAAAGTTGATCCTGTAGTTGCAACTCCTGTTGCGTCTCCAATTAATTTTGTGGCTACTCCTTCTGTTGAGGGCTCTGAAAATACAAGTGCGGTACCTAATGATGAGATTTCACAACCCTCTGTGACAGTTAATGAACAGCCTAATGAGCCTGCTAATGAACCTGTCAGGAGATTAGAACGAGTGAGGAGATCTGCTATCCCAAGTGATTATGAGGTTTACTTGAATGAAGATGATCTTAGGAAGGTGGATGATCCTAGCTCTTATAAGGAAGCTATGAAGAGTAAGGATTCATCTAAGTGGCTAGATGCCATGAAAGATGAAATTAAGTCTATGGGCGATAATGGTGTATGGGACTTAGTAGAAATTCCTAATGGAGCCAAAACAGTAGGCTGTAAATGGGTCTACAAAACCAAACGTGACTCCAAAGGGAATATCGAAAGGTTTAAGGCGAGACTTGTAGCGAAAGGGTTTACACAAAGAGAAGGCATTGACTATAATGAAACATTTTCTCCTGTCTCAGCTAAAGATTCAATTAGAATCATAATGGCACTCACAGCACATTTTGATTTAGAGTTGCACCAAATGGATGTTAAGACTGCAATTCTGAATGGAGACTTGTATGAGGACGTTTACATGACACAACCGGAAGGTTTTGTTGTGGAAGACGAGGAACATTTGGGATGCAAGCTAAAGAAATCCATATATGGCCTGAAGCAAGCTTCTAGGCAATGGTACCTTAAGTTCGATGAAGTCATAAGGAATTTTGGATTTAAGGAGAATGATGTTGATAATTGTACATATGTTAAGTTCAGTGGGAGTAATTACACCTTCTTAATCCTTTATGTGGACGATATATTATTAGCCAGCAGCAGTGTGGACATGCTGCGGGAAACTAAAAGATTTCTCTCGTCCAACTTTGACATGAAGGATCTCGGTGAAGCATCTTATGTTCTTGGTATTGAAATTCACCGAGATAGGTCCAAAGGAACATTGGGTTTATCACAAAAGGCATACATTGACAGAGTATTAAAGAGATACAATATGCATAAATGCTCTGCCTCGCCTGCTTCTATTGTTAAGGGCGATAAGTTTGGGACATTTCAATGCCCAAAGAATGACTATGAATCTGATCAGAGGAAGTTTGTACCTTACGCTTCTGCTATCGGAAGTATTATGTATGCTCAAGTATGTACACACCCTGATTTAGCTTTTGTTACCGGGATGCTTGGCAGATATTAGTCAAATACAGGACCGGACCATTGGAAAGCCGTTAAGAAAGTCCTGCGCTATATGCAAGGCACTAAAGGTCACATGCCCACATATAGAAAAAACGATAACCTTGAGGTTGTCGGTTTTTCTGATGCTGATTTTACGGGGTGTAAAGACACTAAGAAGTCCACATCAGGTCATATTTTCACCCTTGCAGGAGCAGCAATTTCATGGAAAAGTGTAAAGCAAACACTTACTGCATCGTCGACAATGCAGACTGAATTTGTGACATGTTATGAGGCTACCGGGCAGGCTGTATGGCTTAAGAACTTTATCCCGGGATTGAGAGTGGTAAACAGCATTTCTAGACCACTCATTCTGTACTGCGATAATCAACCCGCAGTTTTCTATTCGAGTAACAACAAGTCGAGTGCGGCTGCCAAGCACATTGACATAAATTATCATGTTGTGAAAGATAGAGTTCAGGATCAAACAATTAAGGTTGAGCATATTGGAACTAAATTTATGTTGCGGATCCGCTCACAAAAGGCTTACCACCCAATATTTTTCGTAATCATGTTGTCGGCATGGGTTTATTGGAGAGCCTATGATCCTGGAATAAGAAGACCATATAAAGTAACCAACTCCCATGAAGTATTATGTTATCCAATCGATATAGAATGGAGCACTATAAGTACTGATGTTCAGCGGTACTTAATTGACTGTTGTGACGCATTACTTTGGTGTAAACTTTTATTGAGAGAGGGCTTATGATGTTTAGCCTTACGATCAAGGGGGAGAATGTTGGATTTTGATCTAGGCCAAATGGTTGAAAGAGGGAGACGTGGGGTGATGCCCACGTTCACCCCTTTCTCACACGCGCCCTGATCGAGGGTGCCTAACCAACTTTGGTTACGGTCCCCCGTTGTGCAGCGCAAGATAAAAGGGGGTTCCGGCCTCTCACGTTCGTGGGTTTTTCTTCGGTTCCCGTGAGAGTCTAAGCCCCGCACAAACCCTAAGTCAACCGATCTACTGTGCGCTGCCAGCAACGGGAAGCCCGCCGCCACCGCAGGACATCGCCGGCGACCTTCCGAACTGCGAGGCCTCCCCGACCTTCACCGACTTGTGCCTCACGCCTGCATCACGCAGGCACGTGGACTTCAGCTCAATGGCCTTCATCGCTGACCGTAAGCCGCCCCGATCTGATGAAATTCTAGGTGTTCTAGTGCTAGGCTAGCGGTTTATGTGATGTGCATGATGATTGAGGTATGACAATTGGCACTACCAGGTACAATTTGTAAAACCATGTGAATATATGTAACTTGACACCACGTATCGTGTCTGGCTGCGCAAAGGCCTACGAGCTTGATATTATGCCACTCTTTTGGAGTGGCTTCGATAAAATGCCACTCTTTAGATGGCAATTGTTAAAATGTCATCCAATACATGCCACTCTCTATGATTTGCCATTTTAGATGTTTTAGCCATTTCTTTTTAATTTTTTATTTTTCCCCTAAAATTGCATAGGAAATGTCCATAATACCCTCCTTTTAGCCATTTTGTCTCCGTCCGATTCATTCACTCTGTTCCTCCAGGCCGAACGAGGAGACGCCGAGGGCTTCCGCCGCCGCCGCCGCCGCGGCGCGCCATCTCGGCGAACTCGGCGAACCACGAGCTCTCCGGGAACCCCGGGCCGGCGCTCACGATGCCGCGCTGCTCCAGCCTCCCGAAGAAGGCCGTCTCCATCGTCGCGTGCACCAGCGACAGGTACTTGGCGCGCAGGAACTTGCCGAGCCCGCCCCACCGAGCGTTCCTTACGTCGAGGAAGACGCTGGCCGGCGCCGCCTTGAGCTCCGTGAACTCCTCAAAGAACCAGCGCCGGTCGTAGAACTCCCGCTCGTCCAAGAAGCTGAAGTTGATGTCCCTCCGGTGGAAATTAGCGAACATCTTCATGGCTACGTAGGATTCGAAGACGAACTTGGTGTCCCCGGAGCGGCGAAGCGAGACGCCCGGGTGAACGGCGGCGAGATCCCACCCGGCGGACTGCATCGATTCTTGCCGCCACGGGCAATTGCAATTTTTGATGCAATGCGAGATAGGGATGTGAAGGCATGGACTGCAGTGATCATGGGCGTTAATCTTGATCCAAAACAAGTCCCTTTGGGTCATCAACGTTAATCTGTGGCACACGGTTTATCCGTTCGAGAATCCTTGTGGCAGCAACAGATGCCTCCGCAAAATGTTTCAGATCAGGAAGTGCCATTCCAAGGGATCTGCAACATTCCAGTAAGTTTGTCAAAGTTAAGCATCTGTTCTACATAATCAAATGGAGTCATGAAGTCAGCAAGGGAAGAAAGACCAGAAGAACATACAGGCCACCCAAAACAAAGGAAATTCCTGCAGCGTATATCCTTCCTCCGCTTTCACGATGGTACATCACCAATCTGCTGCCATACCAGGCGAGGAAGGCCCAAATGGCGAAAGAAAGGCCTGTGAATCCGACAGCGAGACCTTTGGCAATGCCTTGCCGGATCCCCAGCTTGATCGTCTTGTCGAGGACCGCTGTGTACCTTTGGATGATCCTTCTCTCAGCTGTGAACGAGTAAACCATCTTGATCGACCCGAGTGCTTGCTCTACCATGGAATTTGCGTTGGCGTACTCGTGGCGCGATTGGCGGGAGAGGTACAGAAGATACTTGCCGTAGATGACCCAAAGGAGGGTATTATGGACATTTCCTATACAATTTTGGGGGGAAAAAATAAAAAATGAAAAAGAAATGGCTAAAACCCCTAAAATGGCAAATCATAGAGAGTGGCATGTATTAGATGACATTTTAATAATTGCCATAATATCAATTTTCTCTTGTATCATCTCCTGTAATCGCCATCTCTGAGTGGCTGTTGTTTTCTTTACCCCCCAAAAAAATGCTGTAAATTGCAATGCTGCGGTGCGCATGCGACTGCAGCTTGTTGGGGAAATGAAACGTCGGATGCGTTGCATCATTTTCAACTGCGATTTGTTAATAACTCTTTAGTGTTTTGTTATTTTCTGTCCTACGAAGGCTGTTTTCTTATTCCTTTTTTTTTTTTTGAGGTGGGTGTGCTCATTTGGCACGTTTGAAGGATGAATTGGATTGGAATCGTGTGAAAATTTCAGATTTGGGTCATTTGCAGACCAATTGATTCATCTTTTATTTTAGGAGTCAACGGTGGGGCATGCCCCACCTGGGAAAAAATAGGGTGTTGATAAACATCACCCGAATGTTTTCTTCCTAACTATCATCCAGATTTATAGCCATTGGATTAGAGATCCAACAGCCATGAATTCCGAGCGAGATTCTCTGACGTAGAGAAGTAAAGTCACAGCATGACTTTACTTCCTCTCAGCCATCCAGATTGCAAAGAACGGTCCAGATTTTTTTTTTTGAGATTTTGATTATTTTTACTTCTAGTTTTTAGTTTTTTTACTTTCATCTTTTTCTAGCTTTTTTCTTATATTTTCTTTATATTATCTGTGTTAAAATAACATATTTTTTAATGTTTGCCGGAGTCTAAAAGAGAGCACTATTATTACACGTGGACATGTCGCCACGAAGCAGCGTATCGCAAGCGCAAAAATTTTGCTGGACGCAACGCAATCGTCGCATGGTTTTCAATTGATTTGTTTGACAAGTTAAAATTCAAAGAGAAAAAAAGCTACTTTTTCTGTTGAAAAAAAGACGTAGCTGTAAACATAAGCGAGGTAGCCCTATATTGTGGTCTTATTCGGCTTTAGGTTTTTTGTTTATATTTCTTTAAAAATTGAAATAAATATAACGATTTTTTAAAGCGAATTCTTCAAATAGTTTAGTGTTAACGTCTCTATCGTTTACTGCTGTTCCAAAAAATACAGCTCACGTGTCAGCCGGAGCACCACCCACGCAAACCTCTCGCCTCTCCCATCGATTCCGAATCACCGGGCGACCCCGCGCACACCCCGTCTCGCCGATCCCCCCAAGCGGTTCGTCCTTTCCCGGGTTGTGCGTGATGCATTGAGGAGGAAGTTACCCAGACAAGTCCCCGATCTTTCTTTTTCTTCCATCGCCATTTGATCCGTATGAACCATCGATCTCGTGTTTTCGTAGTTTCCTTCTATGTTCCAATCTGTGGCGGGAGTGTACGGACAGATTTCTTGGTTTGTCCCGGCGAATTGCTGTTGTCTGAATGTGCGATTCAAAGATCCCGCAGGTTCGTCCTTGACCCTCGGCCTTCCCCATTTTTTTTCAATTGATACGAACAAATCTTGTTTGTTGTTGCTACGCTGTTTCGTTTCTTGTTGGGTGGGGGGAATAAACAAATCTGCAATTGCATTATTGTGGCCTAATCTAAAAAAAACTCGACCTGAAGGGGTACAAGACACCCCCGACATTAGCGTAAGAAGAAAGATCCTCTCACAGATCGAGAAAATCCCCGAACCCTTGCCCCACCCTGACAGCGGCATCAGCCCATGTGAGAGCGCCTAAGGGCTTAACGCTCGCCTGACAACCTGGGCCCCGACCCTAACGACCAGCGACTGGGCGAGCCTTTCGGCCTGTGCTTTGGCTTATGGGGCAAGCGAGGGGATTTTTTTGCCCTCAGCCTGAGTCGAACCCAGGACCTGGGGGTGCTACTAGAGCGTTCTACCACTATGATAGAAGCTCGTTCGCATTGTGGCCTAATCTGGTTGTTGATGCTATACTATTACGTGTTGATTGAGTGCCATCATGCGAAAATAATGGCAGGATTTTTCTGCCTGTAATTGTCCTCAATAATGCTCGGCGTGAAGCATGCGTTGGCATCAATGGTGATCGGTGATGATGATGCAATCGAACCGAAATGTAATCATGGTTCATGACTAGTTAACTACCATTGTATTGGGATATTGGGCGTTGGGTAGGGAGAGATCCTAGCTGTCAGGAGAGGGAGAGGCGATATTATGCTTTTTCTTAGCCTCCGTTGGCCTTCTGCATAGCAGCTTTGTGCCTCCTCCAGTTCTGTCGAGGGAGATTTCAGGTAACATACCAAACATGGTTGCTATTTTCTTCCATTAGTTATTACTGTTCTTCAGTTTTATATATTTCAAACCGTGATCTTGTAAACTGTATATGTTTTGCATTCACCAAGATTTGAAAGTCTGCTTCCTCCATCGTTACTTTACCCTTCTTCCACTGTTGTGTGATGTCTTGGAAGCTCCTGAAATTGGACTCGCTTGCACACCTTTGACACCTCACATTGAATTTATCGTGTAAACAGCTTTATTCATTTCTGGCAGCATTGTGTAAGTAAATCCTAGGAAAGCTTTGTTAATTACAGTTAGGCAATTGACTAAACAGGATGTGGATGGTTATTCAATCTCATAGTTTTGTATCTTGCTCTAAAGGCTTAGCGCGCCCCCCTAGATGTTGGAGCATCCACAAAATTAGGATAGTTGGTCACAGCCAAGGTCTCATCCGAAATATTATTTACATTTCCAGGTAAAAGGTTCCTACCACTGTACAGGATCGTGTGATTTGCTGAAATGGGGGGCGTAATTGGACGGGGTGACTCCCCAAGGCACAGTTCACCAGTATCAAAGTTAGAGAAGAAGATGGTTGAAGCCATGCAGCAGAGGGCACAACAGGGAACTACCGTGAAATCATTCAATAGTGTGATCATGAAGTTTCCTAAAATTGACGAGAGTTTGAGAAAATGCAGGACTATCTTTGAGCAGTTTGGTGAGTATTATTTCCCCTGTATGCAGACTAATGCTATGATACTGCAAACATTTATTTCTACCATGACATCAAAAGTTAAAAACAGGAAAGGTAAAACTGGATATATCCTTGAACATTGAAATCAGTAGCAGCCCTGAAATTTTAATAGCTTATGTAGTGTTTATTCTAGAGTAATCTTGTCATGGAGATATAGTGGAAATGCAATGGTAGTCAATAAGCAAAGTGAGAGAAGTTTGAGTCTGGAGTTGATGAACTTAGTCAATTGCAGAGTAATTTTCCTCTATCCTACTATACACCAACTTCAATAAATGTTCCACCTATTTTGGATCTCCTAGAGCTTAAACCCAGTAGAATATATGGGCACAACCAATCCCAGGGATTAGAGATAGACATCCCCAAGTTTTATTTTTTTATTTTTCTAATTTCCTTGCTTTACCTCCATGTGGGGGTTTCCAGTATAAACCCGCTTTAACTACCCTGTAAGGAATTGGGATTCAATTTAACAGCCCTGTAGGTAATATTCATTTTGAAAGCTTTGCCATCGATTCTCGATGCTTTTTCCTAATTCTTTTTTCATGTTCTAACAAATAGTGTTGTGTTTCTGCAGATGAAGATTCCAATGGTGAAATAGATCAAGAAGAACTGAAGCATTGTTTCCAAAAGCTGGATATCGCATTCACAGATGAGGAGATAAAAGAATTATTTGAGGCATGCGACATTTACGAACACATGGGCATGAAGTTCAACGAGTTCATTGTCTTGTTGTGCCTTGTTTATCTTCTCAATGATCCGGCTGTGTCAGAAGCAGTATCCTTCACGCCTCATATAGTAAAAATGCCTATTTGAATAGTTCCTGTTGTCACTTGGTCCTTGTGCTACATTGCACGAGAGCTATAATCAGGAAATGTTCCTCCTTTTCTTAATAATGGAGACATTTCATATAAGTAACATTGATTTTCTAAATTCATCAACAAAATCTGTACATGCATCTTTCTCATTGGAAAAATAAGATATAAAACTTGGGCTATATGTTCATTAAAGCTAATGGTAGGTACACTAATGTGTAGTACTCTTGTAGATGTTTTTTTTTTGTTTGTATGCTTGCTTGCAATACATAGATAAATCTCTGTAGAGAGCATTTGGAAAGTGCCTCATATGATGTTACTTTATCAAGATATAAGTTTTCTTGTTTGCAACAAAATTCAAGTGAAGATGTAAAAATTTTCAAGACAAGTACTTTCAAAAGACGTTTTAGAGAGATACTATTTTTTCTCGAACTTTGGTCATTTTATGAGTTCTTTAGATCATGTAAGGGCTGTTAGGTGGATGTCCTACATTTCTGCATTGAGATACTATTTTACCTGTTTCTTTGTTCTGTTTTTATTTTATTAAGAGACCCTTTATGTCCTTGACATTATGCTTTAGAGAAAAAGAATGGGACTAGGTAAACTTGAGCCAACTTTTGAGACATTGGTTGATTCATTTGTCTTCTTGGACAAGAACAAAGATGGGTATGTCAGTAAGAATGAGATGATACAAGCAATAAATGAGACCACCACAGGAGAACGCTCATCTGGGCGCATAGGCATGAAAAGATTTGGTGAGTTATATCCTGTGGCACCATCATAAATTTCGGCTTGCAACTACATCATCTCTCTAATTCCTGAAGCATTACACAAAATGCTCTGTTGGTCTCTGTTATGTTCTCAATCGAAACTGGATCGTAATTGCTATAGGCATCTTATGTTGGTGCACCACACGTTTTCAGTCCTCTTTGAAGTTCAAAAAAGTATTGCTGGGTTACTTCTCAAAAAACATACACCTGTTAGTGAAAACAATGGTGCCTATGTCTTCACTGTTGGAATGGGCCTCAGTCAATTCCAATGGGCCAAAGGCCAAAATATACATGTTATAGGTATAGGTAAATATGTAAAGAACACCCTATACAAGAGATTAATACTGTATAGGTACATATGCAAAAAAAAATACCGTGTACAAGAGACTAATACTGCACAGCTACTGTATATCTAACACCCCCTCAAACTCATGGTGGATCAACAACATTGAGTTTGGAGAGGTAGAAGATGTATTGAGCTCTAGTCTGTGCCTTGGTAAAGAAATCGGCTAGCTGAAGCTCTAAAAGCATATATTGAAGAGCAACCATCTGTTCCTGCACTTACGATCTCATATACTAAACATCAACTCCGATATGCTTGGTGAGCTCATGCTTCATAAGATCTCGAGCAATACTGATCACACTAGTGCTGTCTGACAAGAGTGGAGTCAGTGCGGAGGCAAAAACACTGAAGTCCTTAAGGAGTCACCTAACCAAGTGATCTCAGCAGTCAATGACGCCATAGCCCTCAACTCAGCCCCAACACTCGAACAGGAAACTACAGTCTACTTCTTAGTCTTCCAAGCAATCAGAGAGGAACCAAGAAAGACACAGTAGGAAGAAAGAGACTGACGATCAGAATGATCGTTGGCCTAGGTCGCATCAGAGTACACCTGAAGTTGCAAAGAACTAGAGCAAGAAAAGAAAAGGTGACGAGAAATAGTCCCATGAAGGTATCGTAGAATACGAAGAAGGCGAGTGTAGTGGAGCTATGTGGGAGCAGAAATGAACTAACTTAGAATGTGAACTAGGTGAGAAATATCAGGTTGAGTGATGCAAAGGTAGACGAGGCTCCCAACAAAGTGGTGGTAGCAAGTGGGATCCTCGAGAGACTCACCATCAATGGGCAAAGGTGAACTCCAAGCTCCATAGGAGTGTCAATTGTGCGTTGATCTGTGAGACGACCATGAGCAAGGGCATCCTAAATGTACTTCTCCTGGGAGAGGTAGTAGCCCTCAGGCGTAGAAGAGACCTCAATCCCAAGGAAGTAATGAAGGGGACCCAAATCAAACATCAAGAACTACTCACTGAGATGCCTCTTCACAAAATCAATGTACCGAGAGTCATCTCCAGCAATGATCATATCATCTACATAGAGAAGAAGTGTCCGGCCATGAGAAGAAGTGTGAACAAAGAGAGTAAGGTCATGATCACTGGCGGAGAAGATGACAGTAGTGACAACAGAAGAGAAGCACTCAAACCAGGCACGAGGGGCTTGCTTGAGCCCCATAGAGAGAGTGACGAAGGCGATGGACTGAATACCCGAGGTGCGGCTGCATATAGAGCTCTTCATGCAATGTGCCATTGAGAAAGGCATTCTTGAGTCCAGCTGAAAAATGGACCACTGACGAATAGAGGCCTCAGCTAGGAGAGTGTGAATAGTGGTCATATATGCGACAGAAACAAAGGTCTCATCATAGTCACGACCATGCTCTTGCAGAAAATCACTTGCCACAAAACGAGCCTTGTAGTGCTCAAGAGAACCATTCGAGCAGGGCTTGATTTTGTACACCCACTTACATGTGATAGGAGTGACATGCGTAGTTAAGGGAACAAGATCCCAAGTGTAGGTACGCTCTAGAGCAGCAATTTCCTCAGTCATCGCGTGCCGCCACTCCTGATGAGCAGTAGCCTCATGGTAAGTAGTAGGCTCAGCAACAGCAACGGCTGTGAAGCCGTAACGCTTAGGAGGCCTAACAATACAATGATCACGAAGATCGTACCTGGGAGGATAGGCTGGAGCAGGGCCCAACAAGGATAGAAGAGTGGAAAGAGAAGAAGAAGGCTCAATTGGAGAAAGAGTAGCAAGCCGAGGACAACAAGAGTAGTGCAATGGAAAGGAGGAGATCTCAATAGAAGAGCTAGGAGGAGCCTATGACGAAGGGGAAATAGGTGGAGCCAGAGAAGGAACCAAAGGATGTGAAGGTAGAAGCAAAATAGTGGAAAGCAGAGAGTCAGGAAAAGTCAGAAAGAGATCGACTCAACAAAGGAATCTCGACTGATAGTAGAGGAACGAGAGTAGTAAGGCTGAGACTCATCAAAGGTGACATCCCAAGAGATTCTCATCCGGCGAGCACCAGGGTTGTAGCAGCGATAACCCTTATGCTTGAGGTTGTAACCAAGGAAAACACACTCAATCGATTGAGCAGTTAGCTTGATGCACCACGGGGTGGAAGAAGGATATAACAGACACAACCAAAGCAGTGAAGGTGACTATACCGAGGAGTCCTACCAGAGAAACGTTCAACAGGAGTACCACCCTGAAGAGAAGAGGAAGGTTGCAAGTTGACAAGACAAGCAGCCGTAGAAACAACCTTAGCTCAGAAATGGGGCAAAACATGAGATGCATGTATAAGAGCACAAGTTGTTCTTAAGGTGACGATGCTTACGCTTAGAGACACCTTTCTGAACATGAGCACCATGACAGGAGTACTAAGGAAAAGTACCCTGCTTAGCAAGAATGACGAAGTGTAGTAGACAAGTATTCACCAGCAGAGTCAGCACGAAACACACAAATGGCCAAGTCAAACTGAGTGCGAACTATAGTGGCAAATGACTGGTAAATAGAAGAAACATGATTGCAAGAAGACATAAGGTAGATCCAAGTGTATCTAGAATAATTATCTATGAAGATCACATAGTAGCGATGAGTCCCTTTCGAAATGAAGGGGCTAGACCCCAAACATCAGAATGAATAAGATCAAAAGGATGATAAGACACAGAATCACTAGAGGGATATGTGAATTGCAACTTCTTGCCAAGCTTACAACCCGTACAGCATAAAAAGGTGTCACCAGAAACAGACCCAAGGACACCACTCCCTACAAGCGAAGAAAGACACAAACCACCGATGTGACCCAAGCGGTAATGCCACTAGGCGTAGGTAGCAGTGGAAGAAGCAGCTGAAGCATAGGCGGTGGAAATGACCGACTGACTTGTGGAGGCAATGGAAGGAAGGTGCAGCCAGTCTAGCTCCCAGAAATGCTATGAATCACGATACCTAGGGCCAGTTCTAACCAGGGTCCTGGTGCGTTGATCCTGAACACAACAAGAGTTAAACTCAAGAATGATACGACAATCATGATCAGTGATCTAGCTGGTCAACATAAGCTGCATGGCTTGTTTAGGAACATGAGAGATTGCAGGAACAAAAAGAAAGAAGTAGAAAGAGTGCATCGTCCTGCAATAGGAAAGGAGGTACTATCTACAGCTAAACCGTGAGAGGAAGAGCTGGAGGACTCACAGAAGTGAGGTGAGTGGAATCCAGTATCATGTGAAAAGAAGCACTAGAATCAAAAACCAAGGGAATTTTATATCTAAGGATGGAGGTGGTGGTAGTGGAGCACTGGAAGACTGAACAACATAATTAGATGGAGCTGAGGCGGAGAGGCACCGAAGTAGAGTGAGCATCTCCTAGTGGACCTCTACATAGGAGCTTTGGTGAGAGCCTGACTAGGAAAAGTCACCAGCGCCCTTTGAAGGATGACTGCCCTTGTGGCCCTGGTTCGTTCGCTTGTAGCACTGTTGAAACGTGTGGCCATCACGGTTGTCGAAGGTGTAGTGGAGACCGGTAGTAGAAGCAGTTGCCACTAGTGCAGCCAGAGTCACTGGTGTAGCAGGAGCAGAGGCTACTGTAGGCACTGGAGAAAATGCCCAAGCAACCAAAACAGAGGTAGGCTGCAGCTAGTCCAAACCACGAAAACGAGTCTCCTCAGCGCAAACAACAGTGAGAGCCTCCAACACAAACGAACGAGGCCGGTGCGTTAGTAGGTGAGCACGAATAGGCTCGAACTCTGACCGAAGTGTCAAGAACTCGTAGAGGCGATGAGTCTCCAAGTGAGCTAGCTGGCAAACGCAATAGGGACAGTTCCGATAGACGTTCGGACCTAGAGAGTCAAGCTGACACCACATCATGGACATCTGCTGGTAGAAGCCGACCACAGTGGCATCAAGCTGTTGAAGAGAGTGTGCCTGGTGCATAACAGAGAGATGCATAGCATGACTCGTCAACTCATAGTAGGCATGGAGGCGCTCCCACATTAGCTGAGATGTCGACACTCCATGTAACACCCCCGTTTCCGGGAGTATTATGAAATCCTCGCAGCTGCCCAGGACTGTTCAACTGCGAGTACATCCAACGAGTGTATAACATTGCCAGCACAAGCTTAAGAGCAAAAGCGAACTTTATTACAATATAAAGGCGAAAGCCAAGTATCACAGTAGGGTCAACTGCCCTTAGTTACATTACAACAAAAACTGCCACAGGCACGCCTGAGCGGAGAACGACCCTGATTCCACGCTTCATCAACCTCGTACCGAATCATCTCTTCGTCTTCTCTCGCTTCCTCAAAATTAATTGTTTCTGTTTATGTTTTTAGCAAGCATGAGTACTACCACTTGTACTCAACAAGTCACACGGAGCTTAATAATAATTTCATGCATGGTACATCAAGTAAAGGGGAAACAAGTCTATTATTTTATGTGGATGCAGTTTTAGTTGGGAACCATTTGGAAATCTTTTAAAATGTACTTCATTTAAGTAAAAGGGGTTTCTCAAGCTTGATTATCGTTACTCAACATTACCAAACCATTCCAAAACTACTTATGCCTTGATACTGGATTCACCCATTAAACACAGCTTCATTTACCGGAAGCACGGCGTATTCGAATACCATTTGTCATGACTTTGCAAAGCTGTCCTGCTTTACCCACAAGATCCCTTAACTCCCGCAACAGAGTTAAGACAACAAGGATGTTCACTGCTCAATTCTTTGTATAGACTCCGCCCAGTAGGTATTAAATCTCGACAAGCCCGGATGACCCCACGGATCTCGTCCGACTCATCGCAGTCCTACAGTTGTATGGTTAACCACCTCCCATACGGACTCACCCTCTGTCTCCCCCTTTCCAGTTGCAGAGGTTCAATTGAAGTTGAACAGCTACTAAGCCAGGTTTGACGAAGTCAAGCTTGACCAAGTCAACGCTTGTGGTTGGGCGATTACTGTGTCCTTTACTCAGCACAAGGGTCTAGTCCTTACATTTTAACTGAGGCATCAACCACGCACAAACCCAAATTCAGTACACCCTGTACTGCCACCAATCCACAACCAGCCTCCACCCTAGGATAAGGTCTTCGGATCCGTCTCTGCGATCCTCGTTTATCCTATTTTCAACTTTCCAAAACTCTAGACCAATACCAAACCTTAACAGTAGAAACATGTGATGTGTCCCTAACTACCATGATAATATTAATCTTACATTCTATGTAACTAGGTTTGTCAAGGTAAATATGGCCATCAAGTTAAACTGAGTTTTTCGGGTGGTAGGACATAGCTAATATCATGTCATTCTAAGCATTTGATGTACATAAAATAACAGTTCGCAAATAACATAATGAAGATACTGGTAAATAAATAAATAGCGAATATGTAGGTTCAACATGATCAAAAATATGTGCGACTTGCCTTGCGGATCTGTGATTTCAATTAATTCGTATTCTTCAGTAGACTGAGCTTGGACTTGCGCTTCTCCTTCCGGCTTTTGTGCGAACTCGACTCCGGAAGCTAACGTAAAGCAAATAAAATAATATTAATTCCATGCTCGAAGGAATGAGCAAGGAATAAAGAAAATAAAAGAATAAAGAAAATAAAAGAATAAGAAAATCCGAAAGACTCCATTAAATTGGGCTTTTGGGCTTGTAGGAGGGCTATATGAGGAAATGGGCCTTGGATTTGGGTTGACGGGCTCGAAACGAATCCGGGGAGTATAAATATGTATTTTGGGCTTTGGGTCGGTTACTATTCATCGGGCTCAGTACTGTTCCTCGGGTTCGGGTCGGACTCGGCGAGCGGACTCAGTCGAACCGCGTCGCCTCGGGCGCGGTCGGTGGCAATAGTCGGGGGAGGTTTCTAGGAGTTCAAGGTTGCCACTGGCGAATGGAATTGGAAAGTGGAGGAGGGGAAGGCCGACATTGCTCTAGGGCACTAAATTGGGGCTTTTGGGGATTACTGGCACTAGGGCGGCGATGGGGAAGTTAGGAGGGTTTGGGGAGCTTCGGGGAGGTGGGGTGTTCTACTTGGGAGGCTCGGGGGTGCTTAAATAGCCGGGATAAGGCGGTTCGTCGAGGAGGGGCGGGGGAAAATATCCAGCGGCGGTGAGCTGGAGCTCGGGAAGCGTCGGCTAGCTTGGGCGTCGCTTCACACCGCCGAGGCTCGGGTTGATCTGTACTGGGCGGCATGTCATTGTGAGGGAAGCGCGAGTTTGGTAGAGGCGGCCGGGGGCGAAGGCGAAACAGGGCACGGGAGCGGCGGGGTGCTTGGCGACAGCTGACACCGGTGCAGGTGCATTTATGGCGCTGGTACGGCGGCTGACAAGCGGACGGGAGCTGGCAGGGGCGAGCGGTCGCGCGAAGGTGCGCGGAGGGACGGCGGCGGCAAAAATCAGAGGCGGTGGCGACGTTTCCGGGCGAGAAATTTCGATATTTGACACTGAATACGTGCGACTCTCAACTTTTAACCCCATTCGCGCGCTTTGAAAATTTAACCACATCATCGCGAATTCTTTTGATTTAAGGGATTCTCCTTATTTTCTCTCCTTTTCTATTTTGACACTTGTCACTGCGAAAATGAGGATAATCCCTTGAATCAAAAGAATTCGCAGTGACAAAGTTAAATTTCCAAAGGCGTGCGAATTGGGGGTTAAAAGTTGAGAGGCGCACGTATTCAGTGTCAAATATCGAAATTTCTCTTTTCGGGCGGTGAACAGTAGCCGCGCGGAAAAATCCCGTTTCCCACCGTGATCACGCCGTGATGACAAGGATTAAGGGGCTGGGATGCTTTGAGATTAGTGGAGAATAGAGCTAGGGAGGAGATGGGCAATGGAGAAGGAGGAAATCAAATCCAATTTTGGTTTTTTTGCAAATTCTCGGTTTGTTTCACTCCATCACATCCATGGAGAAGTCCATGGTCATGCTACCCACCAAGATGACGAAAGCACGAGCCTCGTCGTCTTGCCACCTCTCGTAGGAGTGGAGTTGGGTTTGGTACACCTCCATGGCCTCCTCAAAGGCAGTGACAGCAGCCTGCTGGATAGCCTCATCAGCATTCATAGGGAACTGAGGTGCAACTAGTAGTGTGGGGGCAAAGTGGACAATGCTGCTTGTCAGTGAGGTGGCCCCCGAGACGTTGGCTGTTCATTTGGATCCTCATATGCACTGCCCACTCGCGGTAGTTCATCCCGTTGAAGATGACCTTTGAAATTAGGATGGTAACCGAGCCACTAGGCATGGCCATCGTGCTCAGAATCCACGAGAAGGGACTTGGTGAAGATGTGGAGATGCCCGACAACGGCGTAGGGTTGCTGCTTGTGGAGCTCAAGGCAGTAGAGGCGGCAGGCAGAGTCGGAGCAGCAGCGACACTGCGACAGCGACTGGGCTTGGGGAAGAAATGAGGAGATCGGGGTAGGAGAGAGCCTGAGCTAGTCGTTGACTGCCTGTATTAGTGACGGCAGTGTCGGTGCAAGGTGGGAGACGACGGTGGTGTCTCCCGGAGCGGCAGCAGCATCGGAAAAAGAATCCGAGGCAGCAGCACTGGATCTGCAGTGGAGAGACCGTGGCGGCATCGTTCATGGCAGCGGCAGCGTTGGGATTTGGGAAAAGGTCCCAAGGCAGTGGTGGCCAGAGGTAGGGCCGGGGGTGAGCTCCCTTGGCAGCGTCTGCATCGGAGAAGAGCTCCCTCGGCGGCGTGGTCCAACAAGCCGACGGCCCTCACGTGGATCTAGGGTTTGGGTGGGTGGGGAAGAGAGAGGGGAGAGGAAGACCCTAGCCCTAACATGTTCATGATACATTGTTGGAATGGGCCTCAGTCAATTCCAATGGGCCAAAGGCCGAAATATACATATTACAGGTATAGGTAAATATGCAAAGAACACCCTATACAAGAGACTAATATTGCGCAACTAATCCATATCTAACATTCACCACGTTTCTCTCAAGTTGTTCTGCAATGTTATTGTGAAGTAATAGATAGACATTGTCATTTGACTGTAGGTTGAAGAAAAGCTAATGACATGTGTGGCTTTATCAATTTAAAATTCTGTGGAGTATCAGTCAGCAACTCAGTGCGAGTGCTTGCAGAATGAAATACTTTTTTTCTTTCTTTCAGTTTGTTTGTTTGAAGTTTTTTTTGTTTCCTTTATCAATTGAACAACTTCAAGATTGACAATTACCGATCTGTTGTTATTGGTTAAAATGCTTATTCTAAGCCAGTTTACATGTTTATGTTGGTCTTCCTAATATTTTACTCTATTGGTTCTTCCAGAGGAAATGGATTGGGACAAGAATGGAACAGTGACCTTCAAGGAATTTCTCTTTGCGTTTACTCGCTGGGTGGGGATTGATGACAATGAAGACGACGACGAATGAGTGCAGCTGAACATTAGCCATTCTGAATAGGCCAAATCAGCCCTAAGGAGGTCTCCAGCAGTTCTCCTACTGTGGCTTGGAGTACTAAATGACAATCAAAGAGTAGTTCATGTTCATTGGTGCCTTGCCGATCATGGCTGTTTTATGTTCTTGTTAATAGAATGAACCCAAGTTGTTTCTAGTCGTGGCAAGAATTTGGTGATAAAAAATTGCTTTGGTCAGATGGTGTTTGATCATAGATAACCCTGTCATTCAGAAATTTGTACTCAGATATTTCGAATGCTCAAAAATGTGAAGTTTTGAAGGGAGGTGTTTTTCTTTCCTTCAAAGTTGGATACTTGTTCTTGCAGGTACATTTTGCTGAAATATAGGTCCCTTGCTGTTGCTGGAAAGAGCAATACTGTTGACATGCTTACCAATATATTGTAGAGTTAGTGCATCTCTAATGCTCCAAGATGGTAGGTGCTTACAGTTTTCTTGATGGGTCAGCACTTAAGCATCGATGCTTAGTTAAGCATTGATGTTTGATGGGTGTCTGTAGTTCGTGGGAGAACACAACAACTTTCAAGAAGATATCCTTGCATTGGGGGTTGAGCTCTTAAGTAGGTGTTTGAGGATGTTGCACCCTCTCCATTCAAGTACTTATTTTTAAATCATCTCTCGCAATGGAGATGGTTATCCCTGTCGAAGTCTAATTGCATCATCTTCTCGTCTGCTAGTTGTTTAAATTGTTTTTAAAAAATCAGACGAAGGTAACTACTGTAGTCCAGTAATCCTGGTCAAATCTTGCATGCCCACCAGAGTGGAATTGCGTCTTCTACTATTCCATCAGATAGAGAAAAGGGCGGGTTTGTTAGCACTTCCGCTTATAGTTTATACTATTTATTATAGTATCTTTCTTTTAAATAGTGTGTTTTTAAGACGGTATCTATAGGTAATTTATAGTATAAACTGTATTGAGTTCAGCTGTACCGATTAAAATTATATGTGACTATTTTTCTCTGTATACTGCCTCTCACGAATAACACAGAATTCAAAAAGTTTAATTATAAATCAGAAGATATAGACAAAAAAATCTACCAAGATAGATAGCATAAGGGCTGAATGACCTCCAGGTGATGGAGCGTGGAGATGATAAAACCTTAGCTAAAAAAAGATAAAAACAATTAATCAAAGGCTAACATCAAACTCTACAGCAAATTGCTATAGTACCCGAGAAAAAATTGCTACGACGTCTTGATTCATCTGGATCATTATTTTCCGACCAGATGGTTAGAAGCAAAGCAAAGTACACCAAAAAAAAAGGCGAAGAAAAGTTTTTCTTAATAAAAAACTAAACAGCTGAGTCATCTCTGAATATTTGGAATTCGGGTCGGGCCCAATGAAGCAATGACGCAGAAGGCATAACTACCGACCAAACCACATGGAGCGGCCGCTGTAGCCGAGACGAGAGAGATCTGGGGACTCAAGTCCGAAGAACCCCCTCGCGGCCAGGAGAAATCGGCGGTAATCAGGAAATTCCTCTGCTCCCTTCAGCACTCCTACCAATCCCGCAGTTCTTTCTTGGTTTCTTGATCTCTCATTCACTTGGTTTAGTCCCAAGAAAAGGCGACATCTTGGTTTCATGTTGGTTCCTTGGTGAATTGCGTAGAATTTAACTCCTGGTGTACAAATAAAAAATATCAAATGATCCATATAGCATTTCTTGTTTGATTGCTTCAAGTTCAACTAACTTTGGTGGATTGACCAAAATAATCTGCTTAAGTGGCTAGTATATTGTTAGATTGAATGGCCGATTTGAGTTGAGATGAGGCATAGAACAAATGCTTCATTATTAATGCATCAGTGTTCTTGGAATGCTTATTTGCATACTTAGTACTAATATATGTTGATAAAAGCTAGAGCCTCCTGAAGCTATTCTTTCCTGTTTGGTTATGCATCTTTGCAGGATTGACACACTGTAGAGCTGAGCTTTCTGGCAGCTAAGATGAGTGGGGGACATGATGATACTAGGAAATCTTCCTCAGGTATACAGCAGGGATTTCCTTATCACTTCATAGAGTTGCGTGAGGAAATGCGTGAGCAAATGACATAATATGTTAGTGTTCATGCACAAACTTCTGATCAAAAGCACAATCTGTAGTTCTGTTAGGATTTTGTGATTGGAGATGTATTTAGTCATTTTGATATATACAGATACTACTATACTAGCTTACAGTTTCAAGTGTTAACAAGATCATATCAGGCCCCACTTATCTTGCACTATGAACTCAAGTTTCATGTTTGCCTTGCAGCTAAGATGGCAAAGCTGAAGGAGTTATTGCACAGAAGTGAAAATCGCATTTGCGCAGACTGCAGTGCACCTGATCCCAAATGGGCGTGAGTGTTTGCATGACACACCGATGATCTATCAGTATTCACTAGTAGTAACTAGCTATTGCATATTTGCATGAGTCATGACTTTTTAACCAGTTGATGATTCAAGTTATCACTATTCGCTAGTAACTATCTAGTTAGTCTATTTCTCATAATTTCTGTCCTCTATTAACAGAAGAAAATGTTAGCAGAATATGTAGAGGAATAATAAAGTATGCAGGATCTCACAAGATAAATAAAGCTTTAGTACATTATGCAGAAATTTTATTTATTCTTTTCTCAACCCATGACTCTTTGCAAATAACTGAGTTTTTCCTTACAGATCAGCTAATATTGGAGTATTCATATGCCTAAAATGTTCTGGCGTTCACAGAAGCCTCGGCACACATCTTTCAAAGGTTTACCTAGTTGCAACCCAAAATAATCATGCATTTTGAAAATCCAATTGTGTTAGTAAGGTTTTTTTTGTATCTTTACTACTAATAATGCAACAATAGCAATGCATCATGTAAGACAATACAGGATAGAAAACACTGATCTTCATTGCCATATCATCTTTGAAAGTAATCACCATAAAGTCAACATTTATTTGGCTCAGGTCCTATCAGTCACATTAGATCAGTGGACTGACAATGAAGTTGACTCCATGATAGAAGTTGGTGGAAACTCTCATGCCAATGCGATCTATGAGGCCTTTCTACCCGAGGGCTACCGCAAACCACATCCAGATTCTACCCAAGAAGAGCGAGGAAATTTCATCAGGTATTTGCTTCCTAGGCAAGGGTTTTTGTAATGCACATATTAAATACTCCCTCTGTTCTCGTGTTAGTTTGCTGTTCTTTCTGAGCTCAAACTTCCTCATGGTTCAGTTTAATGCTTGCGGCTTCCGGTTTGTTTACCTAATTTAATTGAACAAATGGCTGTTTACTTTGCAAACTTATTCCGTGGAAGGGATTTCCGATTTGATGAAATGGTGCATTCATGACTTCCATTGTCACTGCAATATTTATCAGTCACTACTGAGAGATAAATTTTCAATGTTTCAGGTCAAAATATGAGTTACAAGAATTTCTGAAGCCAGGCCTACGTATTGTTTCTAATCAGTCTAGCGACGCTGGAAAGCATGCAGACAGTGCCTCTCATTCTGATAGTTTTAAGAGCGAAGTAAGGCTGTCCCTAAACTTCAGATTCACATGATGCTCCTTGTTAGCGTGTTCTGAGACTCCCATTCTCTACTCTGAAGGTTGGCATGGTGGAGTTCATCGGAATACTGAATGTCAAGGTGATCGGAGGCACCAATTTAGCCATCCGGGATATGTCAAGCAGCGACCCCTATGTTGTCCTGACCCTTGGGCAACAGGTTGTTTTTTTGGTTGTGTTTCAGAATGAGCACGTAATTTTGTTCTATCAAATTTGATAACAGCATTGTTGTGTGCAGAAAGCACAAACTTCAGTAATCAAAGGCAACCTGAATCCTGTCTGGAATGAAGAACTCAAGCTCTCTGTTCCCCGGCAATATGGGCCTCTGAAGCTGGTGATTAGTAACTCACATAATCTAAACTTTGAGAAAAATTATGAATGTGTTCTTTTCATACGATAAATGCGTCTTACAAGCCCTTTCTTGCTTGCATGACAACAACCCGTCCTGTAGCAAGTGTTCGACCATGACAAGCTATCTAAGGACGACATCATGGGGGAGGCCGAGATCGACCTGCAGCCGATGATCAACGCGGCGGCAGCGTTCGGCGACCCCGAGCTGCTGGGCGACATGCAGATCGGGCGTTGGCTCAAGTCCGGCGACAACGCGCTCACCAGGGACAGCGCCGTGGTGGTCGCCGGCGGCAAGGTGAAGCAAGAGATCTCCCTGAAGCTGCAGTTCACCGAGTCCGGGGAGGTGGAGCTGGAGCTGGAGTGGATCCCTCTCAACATGTAGAGATTAGAAAATCGGCTCTCGATGTTGCTTCATCTGCATACGTGTTTCGAGGCAGATGAAATGTCTTTGCATTGTTTTGTTGCAAAAATTGCTGTATTTGATTGACATGAACTGATGAACATGAGCAATCCTGAGCCTGGCACTGTCTGGCAAGGGGTTCAGAGATTTGGCCATTTTGCATTTTTTTTAATGTTTCCAAAGACGCTTGATTGCTGTGTCGAACAGACGATTTTTATGTGACTTGCGAATTTCAGTATTCGTTTCTTTTCAGTTTCTTGTAAATTTTTCCCCATTCGTCAGGTCAGATTGTAAGAAGAATGTGATCTTCTGACAGTTAATTGCAAACTCGCGTTTTCCCAGCCAATGATGCCTGTCACAGATCTGCTGCCATGTCATAATGTTTTCACAACGATTTTATTTGTGAAATTCTCTCCGTAAATCCATCATTCGCTTCGCAGAGAAACCAGACAGAAAATAAGACTCGAGATGGCGCAATGCTCAGTGGAAAGAGAAGTCGTTTTCATGGTTTCAAGGCTCACGGCAACAGATGCCACCACTGCCAAAACCTATTGGACTCATCATCGCATTGCATCCAACAAGTTTAACGATGAGCAATTGAGGAAAAAAAATCTATGCAAAAGATAACGATATCCGGCTAAGGAAACAGAGGAAATCGATGCAAAAGATGACCGACGAAAGCTTCAGCGTGTGTAACAACATGAAATCGATCAGCGGCAACTGAATCAATCGCCTCACCGAAATCCGCTAAGATCCTTTCGGACCTGAATCATCACAAGCCCTCGCCTCCATCTAACCGCAGGAACCAGTAAAAGAAAAAAAAAATCAAGAAACGGAAGAACCAAGAAACCAACAAATTGGCGTAAACAAATCGTCGCATCGAATCGAATCAGCGCGAATCGAATCGAAACAGCCGATAGAAGATGAACTCTAGGCGAATTGCGGCTAGGGTTTGAGTCCTAGGTACCCACAGGAATCAGTAAAAGAAAAAAAATCAAGAAACGGACGAACCAAGACACGAACAAATTGGCGTAAACAAATCGTCGCATCGGATCGAATCAGCGCGAATCGAATCAGCGGATAGAAGATGAGCTCCAGGCGAATTGCGGCTAGGGTTTGAGTCTGGGTATAGATTGGGCCATTGGGGGGTTGCTATACATATAGACGGAAGCGGCGCTAGGGTTTTCTCCCGGAGGGAGCGCCGGGACGGCCGCGAGAGTATCGGTAGAAATTATCGGGCGGGCTTCGGACTGGGCCGAGCTTTTTTGGTAGGGGTGGGAGTGGGCCCGTTCGGTCCGGGCCATATACTTGAAACATGTCTGACCCCAGGACGGTAAGACCGAGCACTGAAAGGACTGTTAGCTGTTGGGTCTATTGTTTTGTTGGGACCTATTAGTCTAATCTAATAAATAATAATTATTAAAAAAAGTTAAAACTAAATATCAACCGAAAAACTAAAAAAACAGGCTATTAAACAGCATACATTGACTTTTCATGCATGAAAAGTGAAAGAAAAAAGTCTCTTTTTTTTTTCCTATTTGGACTGAAAACAAAAGGGAAGGTTCTGATCGAGACTTTCTTTTTTCCTTCTTCTGAGAGGAAAGCTTCTGATCTTTTTGAGTTCAAGTAGGCATGCTCTGTGAGTTGTTGCAAGGCTGCCGCTCGCTGCACTTTTCAGGAACTTCCGCTGGATTTAGAAGACCTAGGGTCTGTTTAGAGAACGGGGCTTCCCTATCCCCTCTCCCTATTCCCCTCCCTATTCCCTCAATCTAAACCACTCAAATCTCATTTAATGACTAGTTTATTTATATTTTCACTATTTTCCCATCCATCATAAATAATAAAAAATACAGAAAAAATAAAATTTATTTTTTATTATAATTTTTTTACAGAAATTATAATTTTATTTTTTCTGTAAAAAAATTATAATAAAACATAAAATTTATTTTTTCTGTATTTTTTTATTATTTATGATGGATGGGTAAATGGTGAAAACAAACTAGCTATTGGATGAGATGTGAGTGGTTTAGATTGAGGGAATAGGGAGGGGAATAAGGAGAGAGGATAGGGAAGCCCCATTCTTTAGAAGAGAGGGATTGCTTTTGGAAAATTCAGGATTTAGATTAAATTTGAACAGCAAATCCCCTCTCATCCCATATCACATTTCTTCGGTCCCTGTTCCATCCTGTTTGTTTCCCGAGAGTGAGAGTAGAGTAGTTTACCTATGTTGTGCAAAGCTACACAGATGTCCAAATTCGACCGAATTGAGTGAATATTCTATTATAATTTTTATTTGAATCCGAGGTAGCGAGGTTTGTACTTCGAACCATAAATTCGAATATGATTCCAGCGCTATTTGTTTTGAAGCTCATGCGATGTCCACACAACACACCTGATCTTTACTAGAGAGAAAAAAGGATTAGAAAGAAGTGCAGTGGTAATTAGTTGGGCACTTTTTTCAGCTTTTTAAAATTGTTTTTCGGTTTTTCTATATTAAGTAACTTTCAAATAAGGTATTTTTACAGTGTGATTTATGAGTTAATTGTAGTACATACTATAACAACTTTATTTATATCGATTAAAATCATAAATAAGTTTTTCATAATCCATACTTTGTCTCTTGTAAACTACTCAAAACTCATAAGCCATAAGACAAAAGTAAAAAAGCAAACCAGTAATTTGGATGGAACGACCGGGTTCTTGCCCGCTTCTCCAAGCAATCAAGGCAACCCGATTCGACCCACGTTGACTAGACTAGCCCGCACACCAAGAAGAAGACGGAAGGCGGCGCCCCCACTTCTTCCTGTTCTCCACCCCCCCCCCCCCCCCGCGGTCTCCACAACCGAGGCGGAGGAGTTCGATTCGAACCGCCGGCGGCGAGATGAAGGTCACGGTGATGACCGCCGACGAGCAGATTCTCACCATCGACGTCGACCCCGACGAATCCGTAAGCCTGCCCCCGCCCCCCTTCTCGTTGTTTAGGGGTAGAAATAAAGGCTGCTTCTCTTGGCCAAATTTGGGGGCATTGGGGGGTGAGTTCGTGAGAAGGGTTAGAAATTTTCGGCGAGAAGCGGGCGCATTTGAACTGAGGCGGTGAGCAATTCGCTCCTTGCCGTGTGTGCTATCGCGTCTCTGCGTGTAGAGATCGGTTGGATCTTTTGCCGGTAATTTTGGTGGACTGGTTTAGACTTCAGAGAATTCCGTCGCTTCGGTTTCTTTCCTTCCCCGTGTTCCTGGAGTATGGTTGCAGAGCTAGGGCCTTGAACTGTGGTTCCGATCTTTGAATGCGATTGCTGCAGGTTGCATCTTCTGGCTAAATTTTTGCGTCCTGTGTGCTTGCAGGTGGAGAATTTGAAGGCGCTCCTTGAGGTGGAGGTGAGCCGGGCCTGCTGTTCCGCTTGAAAATTTTCTATTCTAGACTTTGCCGCGACTGGTTTGAAGATTGAGATCACTCACATTGTTGGTCTTGGGGGTGTGGGCAGACTCGAGTGCCGCTGCGGCAGCAGCAGCTTCACTTCAATGGCAAGGAGATGCAGAACTCGGAGAAACTTAGCGCCGTTGGAGTCCGCGATGGTGATCTTGTGATGATGGTTTCTTCCTCCAATGATAGGTCTGCTTGCTAGCGTTCCTCCCATGATAACTCTATTCACATATAGTGGTTGATGTTTGAACGAAATTTCTTGAGAGGTTGAAGGTCGAAACTCCTGCCAGTTCATTTATGGTGATATGATGCTTTCTGGTCTTACAGGGAACTACATTCCGTGGACTTATCCGTTGTTTTCTTTCTTATCACAGGAAAAGGTTTTAGGTCGTTACAAGTAACGCTTTGTTGATCCTTTTTTGGTATATCTAGATGGTTTGGTTCTTGTAGTTCAGTTGTTGTCACTTGTCAGTTTGCGTTTTGGGTGTATCTTGAACACAACTCAGAAGCCAGAGGTAGCATAATATTGAACGAGATGCTGTATCTTTTCTTAGCTTAACTAATATCATCAATCTTGATGCCACCGAAGTATTATCTTTTCTTAGCTTAACTAAGCTCATGAATCTTGATGTCACCAAAGTACCAATGCTTCTGGTAAGGGTATTTCTGGTATTGTACTTGTAGTCTAGGGTTTAGTGCTCCTTGAGTCCTTGTACTATATATTACCCTTGGGCTATTGCAATACATCTAACTATTCACATTTGTGTTCCACCTCTTTGTTTAACAGCTTCCTTGAGTTTGTTGTCCGTGCTGAAAATTTCAGGGCATCTCAAGATTTTTTAAGGTTAAATCCTGATGGATCTGCTGTGAATCCTCTAGCTTTCCAACAACATATTCGAGGTGATTCGCAACTTATGGCACAGCTCCTTCAGGTAAACGTTACTGATAGGTTCATTGTTTGTCAATATTGGCCAGTTTATACTTTATAGTGCTCAGATGTCACTTGCAGAAAATATGTAATTTCTTTTGTTGAAAAACCGATATCTTCTTGATTTGCAGAATGGCCCTACATTAGCACAAGCAATTCTTGGAGATGACATCAATGAGTTGCAAAATACCTTGCGGTCACGCCACCAACACAGACTAGAACTAAAACGCAAACAAGAAGAAGAGATTGTGAGGATCTCGTTGCTAAAATTTTATTTTCTATGCAAGTTATATCATTTCTTATTGAAATGAAAGCTGAGAATGTGGGTTATTCCTGCATTATTTCTGTATATAAATTGACATAGAATATGATTCTTCTATTCTGCTGTTTCATATCCAACACGATTGAATCACTCCATGCATTTATAAAAATATATCTCTATGTTGTTTCACATATACCAATTAAAAGAGATTTACGGGGTTGGTATGTAGGAGTGCAGGGAAGTTAGCGATATACGTACTGGAACCATGACATAAGAAGAAGGTTTAGGAACGGTGTTTTAGGCTTTCTGCTCAGATGGCAAGATGCAAGCTTAGAGTTTCTGCTTTGTAAATTTTAGTACAAGGCTTTCGTTTCTTTGATCTTGAGGAGGATTCTGTTATGGCTAGGGAAAACGGCGGAGTAGAACAGGGGACTCCGTAGGGAAGCCGGCAACCAAACGTTGCTCTGCTTAATTCCAATAGCATGCGGTAGCCCTCTTTATATAGACTGCTCTCCTAACAGATCGAATCTAATCTCAATCATATCTCTAACAATATCATATCTCTAATTATATCTCTAACATAAGGAAACTAATCTCTAACTCAAATAGAAATCAATCTCTAATTCCTAATAATACCGACTAGGCCCAAGGCCCACCTCTATGACATTACACCCTTCGGACATGCACTCGTCCTCGAGTCGCTAGGCGCGATCATAGCGCCAATGGAAGACCTCCGACGCTAGTGTAGAAGATGAACGGTGACGGGGTCCCGGCGGATGGAGACAACCGGCCGAGATCCAAGCGGAACGAGGCTAGTCAAAGTGTTGCGCCTTGGGTATATAAGACCGCAAAATAAGTTTGTTTTTTTGATTTTTTTATTTTTTATTGCTTTTTTAGGGTTTTGTTTTTGTTTTTGGGACTTAAGTTACTGGTCGGTTTAGAAACCGATCGCACGCCTCGAGCCCATACGTAGTCGGCCAGGCGACTCAAGGGCGACGGGCAATGAGCGCAAGCGACGATCGCGGGCAATGGTCATGGCCGACAGCGATGATCTGCGGCGGCGGCGGATGGCGGACGATGACGGCGGCGACGGTAGACGCGCGAGCTGTTTATGGAGCGGCCGGAGAGCGGCGCTCGCGGAGCGGCGATCGACGAGCATCCGGCGAGCAAAGAAGCGAGCAAGCGCCGGAGAGTGAGCGGCACGACGCGGCGGAGGTGGCGGCCGAGGCGATTCGAGCGGCGGCGGTCGGCGTCTCGAGCATGGACTGACACGGCCGTGGCGAGCGGCGGTCGGCGAACGGCGGGCGGAGCGAGGCGAGCGCGGGCAGAGCGGCGATCGCAGCAGCCAAGCGAGGCGACCGCGGCGCGTGGAAATGCAAGACAAAGCGAGGTGGCCCGGCGGCATTGGCGAGGAGCGGCGACGCGAGAGACAATGGCGGCGGCGGGCGCCGAGAACCTTGCGGCGGGCGGGCGTCTTGAGCCGGAGGCGCCACGGCAGCGGTGGCATGGCGAATCGACGGCGGCTCGGCGACGGCGGTCGGGTAGTAGTGGATCCGCCACGCCGAATCGCGCGGCGGCGCACGGCAGAGGTGACCGGCCGCGGCGCGCGACACACCGAGAGATGGTGTTGCGCCGATCGCGAGGCGGATGGGGAGCGTAGCGACGATGGCGCGAGCTCGTGGCTGCGTCAGCAACCAGCGGCGGCGGCGATGCGATGGCAGGCGGCGAGGCTGCGGCCGTCAGCGACCGTCGCAGGCCGCGCGGCGGAAGAAGCCGGCGCCGCAGTGATGGACGGAAGACGGGAGGTGGATGGGGTTTTGCGATGGAGGCGGCGGTGTCGGCGTCGGTGTTCGGGACTCAAGGCCTCGCGCGCGAAGAGAGATGCCATCCGGGGAGATCTCGACAGCTTTGGCGATGGGATCGGCCGCGGCGGTGGCATCTCCTTCGGCCGCTTGCGCCTTCTTCGCTCGGCATCGTGCGATGGGCGGCGGCGGCGGTGTCTCCTTCGTTGCTTGCCGCCTTCCTTGCTCGGCACTCGATACCAAATTGTTATGGCTAGGAAAACGGCGGAGTAGAACAGGGGACTCAGTGGGAAGCCAAGCAACCAAACGTTGCTCGCTTAATTCCAATAGCATGCGGTAGCCCTCTTTATATAGACGGGCTCCCTAACAGATCGAATCTAATCTCAATCATATCTCTAACAATATCATATCTCTAATTATATCTCTAACATAAGGAAACTAATCTCTAACTCAAATAGAAATCAATCTCTAATTCCTAATAATACCGACTAGGCCCAAGGCCCACCTAGGGAAAACGGCGGAGTAGAACAGGGGACTCCGTAGGGAAGCCGGCAACCAAACGTTGCTCTGCTTAATTCCAATAGCATGCGGTAGCCCTCTTTATATAGACGGGCTCCCCCTAACAGATCGAATCTAATCTCAATCATATCTCTAACAATATCATATCTCTAATTATATCTCTAACATAAGGAAACTAATCTCTAACTCAAATAGAAATCAATCTCTAATTCCTAATAATACCGACTAGGCCCAAGGCCCACCTCTATGACAGATTCATTCCTAGCTTATCTCAATTTGTTTAGGACAAAAGGTTTTGTTGTTGTTGTTGCTGCTGCTGTTTCACATATACCAATATGCTGTAAAATTTTACATTTTGCAACTTCTCATAGATCTATTTCACGATTGAATCACTCCATGCATTTATAAAATGTACTTGGTAGTTTCATGTTCTCTTTCTTGGCTGTGCTGTTTTGCTAACCTGTTGAATAATAGTAGGCCAAGTCATTAATAAGATGATTTTTTTTTGCAGGCATTAATGTATGCTGATCCTTTTGATGTCGAAGCTCAGAAGAAAATTGAAGCTGCGATTCAGCAGGTATGCATCAATTTCGTCAGGATAACACCTGTTGACCGTTTATGACAATGTTTCTTTTCATATATAACTATAGCAAATCTGAAATATCATGAATGTCATTACACGACCAACTACTGATTAAGGAGACCTAAAGAATTTGTATTAGAAAAATAGGAATAAACAAGTGAGCTAACACCATGGAGAAGCAGGATGGTCAGTATTTTCATGCATATAACTTCTGCTAGCTGTCATGGTTGGAAAATATTGAATTGTTACCATATCATATATTTTTTTAATACAATGTTATGAGCTTGTCAAAAGCTTTGTTCTGTATTCTGTGATTTATACATTCTTTCCTGTTCACCTCTTTAGAATTTATTCAGTTACATCCTACATAGCTGACATTCTGATTACTTGTCAATTGTCATATTCAGAAAAGCATTGATGAAAACTGGGAGGCTGCCTTAGAGCATAACCCTGAAGCATTTGCTCGAGTGGTATGTTGTACCCTGAGTATGCTCCTATTTATGTGCCATGTTTTGTAGTACATGTTAATCAATCAGCATTCTGATTTCAGGTTATGCTGTATGTGGATATGGAAGTCAATGGAGTACCATTGAAGGTATTAAATTAGTTCATGTATCTATTCCTATATAATCAACATGGTGAGCGACTGAGCATTGTCAGATCCTGTTCTTTTTGGCTGAGGCTTATGGCTTTTGGGATGTTCGTGCGATAGATTACAGAGCAACAGAAACTCACGTATGGTTTTTACCGATATAAATGAAGGGCCTGTTTGATATGACTTCGGCTTATGACTTTTAGCTAAAATTTTTAATTTTAGTTGTTTGCGACAAAGATTACGGAGAGAGATACTCGCTTGCGATTTTAGTTGATACAGGTGTTGGGCTTTTAACGTGTACTACAATTAACTTGCAGACCCTATCTTGAGAAAATATTCCGTTTGAAAGTTAGATACTGTAACAAAAACCAAACGTCGCTTTTAGAAGCCATTAAAGAACAGGCTTGAAGTCTGTACAGTATGTACTACAATTAACTAGTAGACCCTCATCTTAAAAAAACACTCTGTTTAAAGCTAGTTACCGTAGAAAAGTCAAAAGCAGAAGCCAAAAGCTGAAAAAGAATAAGGCCAGTCCTTAAAAACAGTGCTTTCTTACGAAATTTTCTAATTATAGGAGAGCTGTATAGACCTTGCTGGAAACTCCTATCAAGTATCAATGTCGGTTTCATTATTCTTAGCAAAATAATAATAACAGTATCTAAATTTTATATTTGGTAACGACACTATATACCCAATGATGTTTTTCATGAAGTTAATTTTTCCTTTCTGTGTGTTCTCTTTCTGAACTGGCACTATTAGGATAAATTGCAACAAATGGGGTTTATGCAATGTTTGATTGCTTCGTGCTGATTGTTTTGGATATGTGGCCTTAACTTTCCTTTCATCTTCAGGCATTTGTGGACAGTGGAGCACAGTCGACTATCATATCAAAAAACTGTGCTGAACGTTGCGGGTATGATTATAAATTAAGATGTTAGTTTATTGGAACTGTTTATAATTTTATATCTTTAATACCGCAGTTTATTTGACAATTCTGCAAGCAGAAATATTAAATTAGCTTACTTCAAGTAAAGCATAATTTTACGATTTTATCAAACAGGAGAAAATAAATTATTATCTCTTGACACTGGACTGAAATGTACACCATGCCATATGTTGCAAATTATAAATACATCTGATCTTATAATGGATTATCCTATGCCAGGTTGCTGAGGCTGCTTGATCAGCGTTACAGAGGGGTTGCTATTGGAGTTGGTCAATCGGAAATAATTGGAAGAATACATGTTGCCCCAATAAAGGTACATTTGATTGCTAATTGACCAGTGTCACTGATTTTACAGTCCTTTTTGAATGGTACTTTTTCTGCATCATTACTTTGGACATGCTGCGGTGTTATTGGAGTCATTTGTCACATTGACAATCTGAATCAGTATTATATAGTTCAAAAAGACAGAAACTAACCATGTGATACCAAATTCAGCACCTGCTAGAAAAAACATGAAATTGATTGTTCTAGAACATTTTGCTCATGTTTCATGGAAACCATGTGGAGGCTCCTAATTAGAATCAGTGCCTTTAGTGTTTTCTTAAAACTGAATGCCAAAATTTCAGTTTTTTCTTGTGTCTCTACTATTTTTTATGGTTATGGAATGTTGGATACATTATATCACACTAATTATTAAATAGTTCACAGTGCATTAACTAATAGCTCATGTTTGGACAGATTGGCCACGCTTTCTATCCTTGCTCTTTCACAGTATTGGACGCTCCCAATATGGAATTCCTTTTTGGGCTTGATATGCTGCGGAAACATCAGGTAATTGCATGACTAATGTTTTGAACAAGTTATTGCATCTAACTCTTATAGTCTGATTACACTCCATAATGATGGTTTTTGTTGTCTTACACAGTGCATAATTGACCTAAAGGACAATGTTCTTAGAGTAGGAGGTGGTGAGGTTTCGGTGCCCTTCTTACAAGGTTTGTAGCTTAGTACTGAGCATCTATTTCATATTTTGTTCTAGCTGTAGTTTTTGATGATGGTCTACTGAAATGAGCTATTGAAGAAGTTAAGATGTTAGTTGCTTCCCGGTATTGAAGAAGTTTCCTAGATTTTCATCTGGTTATCTACTTTGACTTGACAATTTTGTAAGTTTCAACTCTAATCAGTATACTGTTGTAACTTAAGAGAAAGACATCCCTTCCCATATACGTGATGAAGAGAAACTGTCGAAGCCATCTGTCATTCAAGGAGCTGCTGGAGTAAGAAAAATTACTGCTTTTGTGTGATGTAGCTTTGGATTTTCTTCGATTGTGATATGTATCATCGGTGTATCTTTATTTACTTTACATTTCCAGGAATCTTCAAAGGCACGGGAGAGGACTCCTGATGTGCCACCACGAACCACTCCTACTGGTTAGTTTGCTTTTGCTCTAGTAGTTCTACGACCCTCTGATAATCAAGAGCTAATTAAAAACCATCATCTTTGATTTTCTTTGTAGGATCTCCAGCTGTGAATCCTCCACAGGTAGAGTTAAAAACCACTTCTTTGGACCCTTGGATGTTGATTTCTCGAGTCTTTGTGAATTATATTGATCCTAACCGTTTCTGAAAACTCTTATCAGGGAGGATATTTTGAAGCGAAAGTCACAAAACTTGTGGAACTTGGGTTTGACCGGGCATCTGTAATACAAGCACTCAAGTTGTTTAACGGGAACGAGGAGCAGGCTGCTGCATTCTTGTTTGGTGGTTAAGTCTTGAGAGCAGCCTTTTCTGCGTGCTCAACCTTAGGAAGGGTTGAGCATTTATACAAATTGATCAAGAAGACATCTTCCCTTGGAGAAACTAGAACTTTTGTTTGGCCAATACAGGATTGGTTTAGAGATGATTCGTATTTTCTCTCTTCCCTGAGAAATTGTTCTTGCTTTCATTTCCTGATACATAGACCGATGACACCTCAGTGCAGACTAGTGTGAAGATTGTTCACCCTTTTCAATTTCATTTTATTTGCCAATGCTGTGCATTAGCGAGAACAAACAAAAATGGCAGCTAAATGAAATCTATTGCCAAGCCAGAATGGCCGTCCTGCAAAATGCTTCTATCATATTATGTGGTGTTAGAAAATGCTTGCTGTTGCTGCTGCTATACGTAGTTTTTTCTTTTTCTTTTTCTTTTTCTTTTTCCTTTTCTTTTTTGTGATAAGTCTGCAAATCCGAGGATGGTAAATTCTCACTCCTAAGCACCGTAGGGGCTTGTGAGAGTCGATTGAACATCTGTTCTTCCGATCCCCCTGAACTGATTAATATCATACGAGTGATATGCTGATTATTTTTGTATTACAGCTTCATGCATAAAAGCACAGTTTGAACTTACTAGTGATCATATCGAATGCATAAGTGCAGCCGTCTTTCGCTTTCAAAGCACTTTATTTTGCTTATCAATTCAGAGGCCAAATGCATAGCCTAGCCTAGCCTAACAAATAAAAAAAATGTGTGTTTGTTTCTCTCTACAATTTGCTCCTAAACTAATTTAAATAAATCTACCCAGTTCTTCGTGCCAATGTCTGGACAGCTTCACCTGGAAAGATTGCTCCTCCGCCTTCCGGCCGAACGCCAGCACCTCGGGGCTCGCCGTCACGCGCACGCCGGCCGGCTCGCTGAAGAAGGCCTTATACTTGGCCTGTTAGGCAGCCAGGCAGAAGCTGGAACCACCGTACCGAAGCAATACATCCTATACTCATAGGGCCTTTTTTTTTTAATCTTTTCAGCGGCTTTTGATTTCTCTTAATACTAACTATTTATTAGACTAATAAGTTGTAACATAAAATAACATGCCTATATTTGTCATCATTGAAAATTGATCGGTACCTTATCGCGTACAAAATAAAGCAGGTATTGTTGTATTCGCGTAGGATACCACGCGGCCTAGATAACAATTTTATAGGTACTTCGCAGAAATTCAACATAAAACATTTTAATTTTTCGTAGGAATCTGGGACAGATTCGGTTGTCCAGACAGGTGATGAAGTAATTGCAGCATCATATGCATCTATGAGCCTGGGAGAATTGAGAGATGAGAACTCCATCCCCTCCCCCTCGATATTTCAACCCCAATATTCCACTATATTTTCGAAAGAACCACAATATATAGTCCAAGATCTGCTGCTTCGGTGGAGTCATCCACTCGAGAGAGAGAGAGAGACCTCCACCGCGAGCGGCCGGTCCTCCAGAATGGCGCGGCGCAATTCCGTCTTCAACAGGGAAGCATGCGTGCATCCATTGCTCTAGGCATGCAAAACCTAGCTAGCTAGCTACATAGCTCTAGCAAAGGCAGTGCAACGCAAGCGAGAAGACTGGCGCTGATTGATCACGATCAACCAGCAACAATGTGGTGCACGTCTACACATTTGGGGTCGATGATATGCGCTAGAGACAATTACGGAGATAGTTATGTTACTTTTATATTTTTGATCATTTGAATAATATGTTACTTTATCCTTTGAATAAATATTTTTTATATTGTTCAATAAGTATGTGACTTGTTTGCGGAACTCTTTAATCATGTTGTGATGTTATTCTAAATTATTTCTGATCTCATATCATTATGTGGGATAATTGTGATTTATATATCAGCACATGTATTGATTGATGATCATGTTTCACAGATCATGCATATGGGGATATCAAATCAATAATGTGAACACATATTAGAGAACATAGTGTTAAATTGACTTGCTATGAGACACCACGGAAATTATTATATTCTTAAATGTCATCAGTCAGTCTTATACATGTGTATACAGGATCTTTAGACCTGAGATCGTCATAGTTTTCTACATATGTAGTAGTTTACTTAGAGGTTGACAAACATTATTCTGTAATTTAGTGGTTACAAAGATGGCTTTCAGGTTTACTAAGAAATATGCAGATGAATGTGAGAGATCAAGATGGAATTTGCCCTCCTATATAATGGGAGAGATATCTCTAGACTCCTTGATGTGGTTGGATTGAGAAAGTACATGATCATGTTGAAAGTGGTTGAGCAATCAATCGCAACTGAGTAATCCACTAAAGGTTCTAGAGAAGGATCGAGCTATCATAGGATGGCACACTTCTCGTCTTGAGTTCAATCTAGTATCATGAAGCAAAGGGATCAGTACATGAGCACTATATAGGTTCGTTCGATATGATCTTTATATATATTTAGGATTCGCTATATCCTACTAGGGACCGTTGCCAACTTGTGGATTGGAAAAGAGTTTTTAGGCCATGGATGAATATACATGAACCTATAGAATCACAAACTTAATGGGTTAGAACACATTTGTTTGGATTGGATCTATTACTCATGGGCTAAGTGGGCTACACACATTGTTGGGCCCCTAATGTAGGGTTCTACCGAGGAGTTATATTAAGAGAGACATAGGGCTGAGAGAGGTATCCCGTACACACCCACCGAAACCCTAACCGTCACCTCTCATACGCTTTGCTGTGTGTGCTGGTGCTAGCACACCGGCCCATGATGTTCCTCCCGAGACATGTAGACTTCAGTAGAGGCACTTCTATGACTATGATACTGATCAGGACGATCGTGAAGCGGAATCGACTGGCTCATGGAGATTGACTACTTCCAGCACACCGACACGCGCTATGTTGAACCGAGCTGTTTCAACTCTTCTTCTACTGCACTGCGCATGACTTCCTAGTTTACATGATAGAAATTTTAATTTGCGCTAATATAGTCTATCCTGTATCCCAACGATGCCTTGACTCCTTCCTGATTCTCTTGCGAATGTTCATTGGAGTATGTAAGGTATCATCTCTGCAAATATCGACAACATATGCCAGTTAGTTGAGCGATGGTTTGAGGACCATGATAAATGATGTCAAAGCTTCAATCGTGGCTGACAACTTAATAATGGGAGTCGAGGTGACATCTGTGATGATGCGTGTTTTTACCAGGGGCTAAAAATACTAGTCAATGAATTTTATTCGTCTGCTCGGTTAAACACCGCTCCAATGAATAATAAGTCAATCAGTGTGATACAGCGGAACAATAATTAGAGACAGTACATATTATTACATCAACATAGTACAAAACCATTAGGTCTTGAATAATACAATACCAAAAGTAAACAGTCTAGCTTAACTTCTAATTATATAGGAATTACTAAATATACAAACAACATATTAATTTTACAAATACCCTAGGGGTTGAGCCTGCATTGCTATTAGCTCCCTAGTTGTCCCAAGCACCGCATGAGAGATCCACTTCATATGGTTCATTATCATAACCATCTCCTTTCCCTTCTGATAGAATCCCCTGAGAAGGCCTCCTCTACCCCAAGCAAGGATCCGAACTGGCTATCATTTAAACAAAAGAGAATAATAGTAAAGTTGAGTACAAAGTACTTAGCAAGCGTTATTAGCAAAATACACTGTATGCTCATAAGCTAACATTTTTTGGATCATTTATTCTCATTCTCTTTCTCAATCTCATTCTCATTTAGAAAATAAATGTTTTAGGTTGTGAAAAAAATTTAGATTGTTAATTTAGAAATCTATTAAACACTTGCATAAATGGATAAAGACCTCCATCGGTTCCTGTAGCCTCTAGGCCATGAGTCAAGTATAAATTCATGATTTTATATAGCACTGCGCAGTCTTGTACCGCTTTATCTATAATCACCCTAATTCTTGTCGAGGATGGATATTTGCATTTCTTAGATACGATGCCCGAATTAGAGCACAAAACTTTTACCGCTATCTCAATATATTATATCTCCACCCGACTTACTTACCTCGTAATTATAAGATAATCATTGGTCAGGCTAGAAATCCCTTCACCCAATACTCCACTACGCTAATATGTACACATCGAGTTTTGCCCTCTCTGGCCTTACCCATCCCATAATCATATGCTCCTTACCCATGTAGAGAGTATAATAACCTTGTTAAAGTTACTAATTATGTCCATCTTTAGACAGAACAAGGGTTGATATGAATTACACAGTCCATTACACAAGTGAAGTTTCTATTTTCTTATACACTATTCATATGTAGAAGGTCTTACACCTGCCTCTTTTCTTTTTTTCCTGCCCTAGGGACCCTCCACGCACCTCTTAGTTATTGGTACAACAGTGTCTTCCCTAACTACCTACTCTTTTCTTATCCTGCAGTTCAACTACTCCAACAGTTGAGACCACGATATCTCTTTCATCTCTTTCTCATTGCGTTCATCTGATTTAAACATGATTTTGATTTTTATGCAGGATGATAATAATTTAATAGGTAAATACTTGTTTTACTGAAGATACTCTGTTTGCATGTTTAAGGGGATGCTTGCCTGAGTACTAGTCGAGAATCTAAGTTTCAAAGTTATTTGGATAACATTCTCCCTCTGACCCTGATTCCCTTCCTACAATTTAATCCATCCACTACGATTTAATTTATAGATGCCGAAGAAATTAAATACTCAAATAAATAATTAAATAAATTATACTAAGGTTTCCCTGTACTATTCCCAATTTTTATTTTAGTCAGTTGCGGATTTTTATGACTTAGATGCTATTTAAATCCCCATGCATAATTTTAATCGTCGTGTACAATTTTAGTCTACCGATAGTAATTAATTTATTCTAATAATTCAGAATAATTATTAGTCATTTCTATAATTTAAAAGTAACTATTAAAAATTAATAGGGTATTTAATTACGTAATTGACCGATATATATAACAGTGCATGAATTTAATTCTTTGCGTTCAATCTCTCTCTCTTCCCTTTTTAATCTTTCTTCCCCTTCTAACCTCTCTATCTCCTCCCCCTTTTCTCTTACCGATCGAATGGCCTTGTGTCATGGGCGTAGGCCTTGGGCTCAACTGATTCATGACTAGGAAGTTAGAGATTAGTTTCTATTTGTTAGAAATATGATTAGGGATATGATATTAGTTTCTATTTGTTAGAGATATGATTAAGATTAGATTCAATCTGTTAGGAGCAGCTCAACTATATAAGAGGGCTACCATATGCTATTGGAATCAAGCAAAGAAATAATAAAGTCACTCTCATCTATAGTCTCTTCTCTCTCTCTCTCTCTACTACACTGCCGCTACCCAGCCATTCTCTCAAAGGATGTTTAACTTGGTATGAAAGCCACCCTCCATGGCTTCTGCTTTTGAGATTATCAAGATCTGCATGAGGCTCACAATGGAGGTCAAGGCCTCATTGATGGCAAACGAGATGCAGCATAATGTTGTGTTGGCAATGACACAATCAGTGGCGGCACAAGGGGTAGGAGCAATGTTGGCTGTGCCATAGCAACGACGCTGCTATTGCTGCGCCTTCATCCAGCACGAGCAGCGCTGCGTTTTCAAGTGGTGCCAGCATGGAAACTTCTAAGGATGACGCACCGATTACAGGCTACAACCTGTGACTGTGGCGGCATTGCTTCCAGCAGCTGCGGCATCGCATTAGGACATGACGGTGGCGGCAAAGGAAGAGCTTTCCCCACTAGCGGCGATGCTACTCCCAATAGCAGCAGGAGCGACTCGTCATGTCCAGCGGTGGAGACGCAACTAGGTGAGATGGCACTACAACCAGTAGCAACGGTGGCAAAATCTTCAGTGGCAGAGGCGGTGGTGGCTGCCCACCAAATAGTGGTAGCGACACATCAAGAACCGAGCTTCTACATATTCAACATCCACACCTATTTTCAATTGCACACTCAAATCCTCCACGGTGAGATCCAATCTTTCCCCTGAAATCCAATCTAATTTATCCATTAATTCTAAGCCTGCCTCCTTCCCTTCATCATCAGAGGTGACCCCCGACCACAAGCCCTCACCCGAGAAGCCGACATCGGAGAGGACGAGGGTGAATGGGTCATGGAGGGCGTCGCCGCCTTTTCTGGAGATGAGGACCACGTCGTCGTCACCTCCGGGGGCGGAGGCAGTGGAGAACACCTCCCAATCGCTACTCTTCGAGGCAGCGCCCTCCATGGCCATGGTGGCTCTACTCTGCCTCTGCCACAACAACGTCGAAAGCTCCGAGACAAGGCAATGGAGTACCAAGGCACCGAGGCTGGCACCTTCCGGCCAAGAACGACATGCGTGGGCCTCCGCCACCACCATCGGACGCGGATGCCTCTACCTGTGTCCTAGCTAAAAAGCGCATCCATGCCCTTACACCACCGCCAGAAGATGCCGCCGCTTCTCATGGCCTCCCTGCCAAGAAGCACGTCCGGGCGCCGTCGCCTGCGGAGGAGGATGGCACCGACGATGATCAGGAGGTGGACATCGCAAAGCTGCTCGAGCTATTGTCAAGGGAGTAGCTCATGGCGCTGCTCCGCATGGCTGCGAATATGACTCTTCTTTTCGACTTCTGCTTTTGATTTTTGTACAATAATTAGCTTTTCTATAGTAACTATATTTCAAATAGAATATCTTTTTAAGGTAGGGTTTACAAGTTAATTATAGTAAATACTGTGATTTCATCTATATCGGTCAAAACCGCACGCAATTTTCTCTTATTCCATACTCTCTCTTACGAATAGCCAAAAGACATCAACCGTAACCAAAAGCCACCGGCCGCAGCCCAAAAGAACATGCATGTATTGTGTTGGATGCCAAGGTTGATCATCCAGCAACGTGTAATGCCATAGTACTTCTCTATTTTAAAAGTTTAGTGACTGCAAATGTTCGATGCTCATATCCCTCTTTAAAGCAATATTTTAAGTAATTTATTAAAACACTTTCCTAAAAAAACTATTTTTGAAAGGGTACAAAAATGTATCCTCGTAGAAAGATAGTCCAGCATGTTTAGTTGATTACCATGCCTTTGCTATTATTATTTGGTGTACTTCTAGTTTTTTTTTAAAAAAAAAAGTTGTGTGCGTTCTACATCATTGTTGGCTACACATGCTGACTCAAAAGCATTAAACCGATTACATTCTGTTCGGTACTTCGTTGGCATGTCTTGCAACACCAATCTTTAGAGTGCAAAAATCTAAATTTTCAGAATCTTGTATGTTAACTAGAGATGACGCAGAAATCTTACTCCTCTGCATGACTATATCGACGGCATCACCCTTGTCTTAGCTCGATCGTGTCCTATATAATCGGCTATATTCTATTTTCATGGCGAATATATTGCGACCACCTTTCAATCTCATGGAGATAAATAGTAGCCAACGAGCGAGCTGATAATGGCGCACGATCGTTGGAGTCTAAGGGCCTGTTTGGATCCCCTGCTCTAAACTTTAGAGCTAAAGTCTCCAAACAGGTTGTCTAAAGTTAGCTCTAAACTTTAGCCCACCTCACATTAGAGCTTTAGATCTCAAAACTGAACTAAAGTGCTCTAAAGTTTTTAGAGCTCTAAAGTTTAGAGCAGGGGATCCAAACAGGCCCTAATTCATGCGTTTCATGTCCTCGATCGCATGCAGCCCATGTCGACGCGCATGGAGGCAGTGGCGGAGACAAGGGGGGCTGGAGGGGCCCGGCACCCCCAACATTTTACTAATCCTCTATTATGTAGTTAATTACATGTGTTTAATTAGTGGTTTGGTCCCTCCCAATTTAGCCCAAATGTAAAGTATGTTTAAAGCCCAGTCATATTCAGCACAAATCCTCTTTGTTTTGTTTCTTGTTTTAGCTTTGTATCTACTGATCTTTGTAAATGCGGGTTACAAGGTGGTGTGTACCGTGATCTGTAGGATATGCATGTTTGTGTTCTTAATCTTAGGATGATTAATGCAGGCTGGTGAGTTGACTAGAACCTGTTGTAGCTAGTCATAGGTGTGATTGAAGATCACTCAAGTATTACTAGTTGGTGGAGTACATAACGCTAGGAACCTTTAATTAAAAGCCAAGAAAATATTTTGGCCGGATTTCTACGGCAACACAATGGACATGTTCTCGTGGATTTGTTTTTTGATTTCTTTGAAAATCAAAATAAATAGAGTGTTTTTTAAAGCAGTTTTTTTAAATGACTTCTCGAGTCTAAAAATATATGAGCCGTCCACGTCAATATATTTACCGTTCACTGTGGTATCAAAAATGTAAACAAAAACTATAAGTACACACTTCAGTAGTTGCTCTCACATCACATCTAGAGACCCTGTTTTAGTCGTAAAGCTAAGTTTAAGTTAATAGATATGTAATTTTCTTTACATTGTAATTTGCGAAACATATTACTCTGATATGTGACTATTGGATAGGTAAATTCGGCATGGTTTATTAATTCTACTCTACTTGTTGTCCATATTGTCCCTCCTATATTCAATTCCTGGCTCCGCCCCTGCAGAGGAGTCTACTTCTTGATCGCATCCGAAAGGGATTGTTGATGCGAAAAATCGACGAGCGTTCCGCACCGATGCGTTTCGTCTTAGTACGGGGGATCGATTTGGGGCCATGCACAAGCGCTAGCTCCAAATCTTGCGAGCCGTCGAGCAAGATGGACGAGCAAGGTGGCGGCGGCAACAATGGCGCAACGTCCTCCGACGACTCGGCGAGCGGAAAGGCGCTTTCGTTATCGGCGGCGGCGACGGCGCAGTTCTACACGGTGTCGGTGTACCTCGCCAAGATCAACGTCGTCCCGCGCCTCGCCACCGCCGTCTGGAACAAGAACCTCATCAACCAATGACCTTCACCATCTCCATCGACCGCCCCAATGCCTGCACCGGTGGCGGCGGCGGCGACGACGGGCCGCTATCCACAAGGTGGAGCTGAAGCCGTGGCCGTTCTGGAGCAAGAAGGGCCTCAAGACCCTCGACGCCGACGGCGACCGCCTCGGCATGTTCTGGGACCCCCGGTCGGCCAAGTTCACGGCGAGCAGCCCGGAGCCGGCCGGCGGGTACTACGTCGCGCTGGTGAGCCAGGAGGAGGTCGTCCTGCTTCTCGGCGACTGCAAGAAGGACGCGTACAAGCGGACCAAGTCCCGGCCGTCGCTGGAGGACGCCGTGCCGGTGTGCCGCCGGGAGAGCGTCTTCGGCAAGCGCAGCTTCGCGGCTCGACGCCGGGAGGAGAGACCACGAGATCGTCATCGAAAGCTCGCTCGCCGGGCCCAGGGAGCCGGAAATGTGGATCACGGTGGACGGCTTCGCGCTGGTGCACGTCAAGAGCCTGCGGCGGAAGTTCCGGGGCAACGAGACGGTGCTCGTCGACCAGGCGCCCGTGCAGGTGCTCCGGGACGTGCACGACTGGATCTTCGCCGGCCCAGGCTCCCAGGCGGTCTTCATCTTCAAGCCCAGCGCCCCGCCCGTGGTCCGAGGGGACGACGACGGCGCCGGTGGAGGGGAGCACGGCAATGGCATTCAGGCCTTCAGGGCGATCCGTTTGATTACAGCTTCTTTCTTCATGCATGGCGGACGAGTGAGGCTGCGAAATTTATCTTGTTCTGATGTCTGACATTGATTCGTTTACGTGACATTTATCTCGTGCACTTCTGTGACTGATAATTAAATTCAAGCGGAATGATACCTCTCAACAGCCTAACTAAAGAAACAAGCCGTACATCTCGTGCAACTGTGTGGCTACAAGCAACAATACATATTTATAACACAACTGTAATATGTACAAAGCCAAATGAGCAAATTGCAGCCTCCAACAATGATAAATGCTCCTAGAGGTACAATCATGTTTAGTATCATCACAGGATGAATGAGAATACCATATGAACATGAAAATTTTCTGGTAGTTTTGGAGGCAAACCAAACAAGATGTAACTGAGATGGTGAAATATGGTATGCTTATGCATAGAAAGTTTCAGGTTCCGTATGCAATTGCAAAGCATTTCCGATCAAAATGACATGCTTATAACAGATAACAAGACAAAACAAGGTATCAGCATCACATTCATGGCAATGGTGTCTAGATTCCTTCCGCTCAGTTCTGGTGCCACAATATTCCTTCAGGAAAGTTCTGCAGTACTCAAAGAATAGCCTATTCTAGAACAAATTATGGCGACGTCGTAGCAGCAAAATCTCCAGTTCCGCTCTCACGATGGTTACCTGTCATAGCTGAATCGTTTCCAGTATCAGCATAGAAATGCTGCAACCTCGAATGCCTGATCTTAGCAACAAAAATAGAAAAAGGGTCGGTACTGTCCAGGAGATTATCCTTCACTCCATCACAGCAACACCACCAGCTGCCTTTATCTTCTCTATGATTGCTTCCGCTTCCTCCTTTGTGAGTGATTGCTTCAGAATGACTGGGGTCTTCTCCACTAGCTCCTTCGCCTCCTTCAGCCCCAAATCCGTAAATGTTCTGATCTCCTTGATAATCTTGATCTTCGCAGCAGCATCAAATTTCTCCAACTTGACATCGAAGACTGTCTTCTCAGCCTTCTTCTCCTCGGCCTTCGCAGCACCGGGCCCGGTGCCACCTTGAGGACCAAAACTGAAACCCTGGCCAGATATCGCCTGTGGTGGCTGTTGGTTTAGTCTGAGAAGGAGAGCCGGAGCAATCTGTTTGATCTCCTCAGGAGGAAGAGCAGCAATGCGATCAGCTAGGTCCACAACTTTCTCTGATGGTGGTGGCATAGGCCCATATGGGTCATAGACTTCAGGGTATTTGTATTTCTTAGCACCCGTGTCTTTAGCAGCCTCGGTGCTGTACAGATGAGTCCAAACTACTGAAAGACGATTTGCAGATGAGGATCTTGAACAGTATAGTTGCCTTGCAATGGTACGGAGACTCATCCTAGTATCCTACTATCAGTTATGTGAGATGCTTGTGAAATATAGCCAGGGGAGCAAAAGCAATGAAAGATTCTCTGCCCTGCACAAGAACAAAACGAATTAACAGCTGATGGGATGCCAAGAAAATCTCCTGCATGCCCTGTTCATCTTGAACCTGTGAACTACTTAAAACACACAAGAGGCACATATTTTTGAAATTTGAATAAGAGCAACCAAAAGAAAGCGGACAAGTCCAGCACTGAATGACAACTATCTCACGTGTTTAGAAGCTAATGTTATCATGATTCAGAGAAATGGATTATATAATTTCCACCTACATATTCAGTTTAACTCGTTGCCAGAAAAGAGGTTCTTTCCGTGAACCATTTCCCATTATCCACAAAAGTAGGAGGCTCTAGTTTCATCCAATTCCCAAAAGCTGCACGCCAATAGGTTGGGGAGAGAAAATACAAGCAGTGATCAAGAAGGTGGCTTGGGTGGCCATGTAGGAGCTGGGCAGCAGGGTGCTGCCGCGCCTTGGCCCCTAATCGGGTGGCTGGGCGGCAAGGCGGTCCAAGGTGGCCTCGATGTGGCGGTCTGCTAGGCGGCCGCACGGCACCTAGGCGCGTGAGGCAATGATCAAGAACAGGGGAAGAGGGAGAGGGACTGAGGGCTTACCAAGGCCCAGCCGAGGGGATTAGGTTTCCGCCGCACCCTCACAGCCCCAACTCCCCTCTACTCAACAGATCTGCGCGCGCGCGCGCTGGGGAGGGGGTGGGTAGGCGAGGGGTGGCAAGAGGAGGGCGGCGACAGAGGGGAGAAGTGAGGGGCCGAGATCTGCAGGGGAGGGCGGAGGGGCAATGCGGAGGCTAGGCTTTGATAGTCGAAGCCGATGCTCTCGAGGCTCCGCATCTATATGCTATTGCTCTAAGAGTCAGTGCTGCTCTGATTTGTGAAGTGTGATTGCTATTAGTATCAGTCCAAAGTCCAAACCTCTTAAGATAATCTCTTAGTTACAATTGGGCTGCGGTAATAACTCAAGGTATTACTATATACTACTTGTGAATTACTATGTACTATGTTCCTGCTTATTGCATTCTCCCATTTAGTACTATGATCTGTTATATGCCGATGGATTAGGGATTAGGGAATGCTATATGCTGAATTGCCAATGGATGAAGACCTTGAGGATGTTGAGTTTACATTCGATCAAGATGAAGTGGATCCAAGGGGACAAAGATTGAGGATGAAGTGAACTATGTCTACATGTGGTTGTGAACTTGTTTTATTTGATCTATGTGAATATGGCTTATTGTCTTATAGCTATTTCTTTCGTTCTTTCGTACTTTACATAGAAGTCTGCAGCACAATAGTTGGATCATATTGTCCACATACCTAAAGGTCGCATGCATTGCTTAATTTTTAATGTACAGGTTCACATGAAGCATTTACATTAAGTGATGAAGTGCCCATCATCAACGATCTAATTTACAACATTGCAACTAAGTCTAGGCAACAATTTCTTTCTCCAAATATCACATATGTATTGATGTCGCCTGCAGCACACCATGCCAAAGTCGGCCACCTAGGGCTCGCCTAGTCCCTGCCTAGGCAGGCTAGGCACTAGGCTCCAGCTTGCCGCCCGCCTAATGCCTACTTGAACATTGAATATAAGTTCCTCTATCGATGGGAACTTGGTGTTTCACTTCTTTGCCATGATCACTAGGCAAAGCACAGGGACTCCCTAGGTAGTCGCCTGATTGACTTGAACTACATGTACCATCACATTGATCTCATACTAAGTTTCTCTACCACACAACCAAGTCCATGGATTAATCAGTCAGATATTTAATTTTCACAATGCAAACCTACTGGATCGACCAATACGATAAGCCCCGTCCTTTTCATCTGCAATGAACACGGGCTATGTTGCATCGATACGCGACGCGGATACCGCGACACGTTTTCTTCCCAAAACAAAGATGCGTTCATACGGCCAGTATATATGTATTTAAAATATAAAAAATATAGAGAAGCTGCAAGAGAGCGAGACAAGTAGATTACCTTGATGAAAGCTATACATTCCTAATCCACTGGAGTGCTGCCGCTTGCCATCCTAAACCTAAACCAAATTGGTAGGCCTAACTCAGATTTATGAAATGAAGTAATGTATACTAAAGAAGGAGAAAATTGATACTATGCCACTCCTTTGGAGTGGCTTCGATAAAATGCCACTCTCTAGATGGCAATTGTTAAAATACCACATAATACATGATTAGCTCTATGATTTGCCATTTTAGGGGTTTTAGCCATTTCTTTTTTCTTTTTAATTTTTTTCCACCAAAATTACATGGGAAATGACCCTAATACCCTCTATTTAAAATTCACATCTCAAAATCGGTGGAGAAGCCTTTTAAGGGCTGCATTCTGAGATCTCCTGCATTCTCGTTCTATCCCTCCCTCGCACAAATCACTTCTCCGCCGCCGCCGCTGGACGGCTTCGCGTTACCTGTGATGTGATTCTAGTTACCGAATGTCATGTAAATGATTGGGGTCCTGATGCTACGGGCAATCCTTCATTCAGGAGAGAACGGACACAAAACATATACATGTTAGTTGTTTTCATCACCGCTCCATTGCATATTTTGGTTCGGTTTCGGTAGAATTGCTGGTTATCAGGCCTTGACAAATATCATCCTTAACCTGAGGAAATAGCTTATAGCACCATGTAGGGCGAAGTACTTAAGCCACGCTAATGGTCGTTTGACGAGAGAAACAGGTGGGGGAAAGTCGCTGTACCGAGAGCAACCCGAGAGGAAGAACGAAAAAACTCACTGAATCCGTGTGCAAACTGCAAACCTTCTTTCGAGTCTTGGGAAAAAGAGCAGAAAAATCCAAAGATTTTTCCTTGCCCTGGTAGGTGAACGTTCGAGAAACGCGCGTGAAAATGCTCGGCCGGGGCGTCGAGCTCTCCCGTCCATCTGAACGTAACCCGTCTGTCAGGATCGATTGCATTCGCATCGCACACGCGTGGACCTGTCATTTCATTGTTCTTGCCTTCTACAGAAAGGGATAGAACGAGAATGCAGGAGATCTCAGAATGCCGCCCCTAAAAGGCTTCTCCGCCGATTTTGATATGTGAATTTTAAGTAGAGGGTATTAGGGTCATTTCCCATGTAATTTTGGTGGGAAAAAAATAAAAAAACAAAAAAGAAATGGCTAAAACCTCTAAAATGGCAAATCATAGAGCTAATCATGTATTAGATGACATTTTAACAATTACCATCTAGAGGGTGGCATTTTATCGAAGCCACTTCAAAGGAGTGGCATAGTATCAATTTTCTCACTAAAGAAGTAAAGAACAGAGAAAGGAAGAGGAGGCTGGTCACTCACCACCAATCGGCAGTCACCAATTTCAGGGCAGAGGACGAGTGGCGGCGGCAGAGCTGCGATTGGCGTCGTTGGGATCTGGAGGGAGGCAGTGGCAGCGGAGAAGGAAGGAGCACGTGGCGGGGGGAGAAGATGGGAGGCGGCGGGGGGAGGGAGGAGTCGACGGCGGCGGGATCTGGGAGGAGTTGCGGCAGTAGGAGCAGGGAGGCAGTGGCGACGGGAGAAGGAAGGAGCCGGCGGCGTGGGGAGAAGGGGGAGGCGGCGGTAGGAGGGAGGAAGAGGCGGCGGCGACAGCAGGAGGGAGGTGGCGGCGCTCCGAGCGTTGTGATTTGTTATGTATCGAGCGGATTGCTGCCTATGCTGTGGTTGGTATTGGGCTGTGCGTGTTTACCGTTCATTTCGGCTTATGTTTCTGACTTTCAACTTATTTTTTACTATTTTTAAATTTTATTTTTGTTATCTTTTGGGTTTTTGATTTTTTTTGCTGATTTTTTTCGTATTCGTTTATATTGTCCGTGATGGACTACCTTGTATTTTCTATTTTTAATTTTTTTTAAATTTAGCTACGCTAAATAAACCCTCATCAACTACAGGACCTATTGTTTTTGGCTGAAACTTATGGCTTTGGGTTACGATTTGTGGCTTTTTGGTTGTTCGTGCGAGAGATTACAGAGTAACAGAAACTCATGTGCAGTTTTTGCCGATATAAATGAAGTTGGTACAGTATGTACTACAATTAATTAGTAGACCTATCTTAAAAAGATACCCCTTTAAAATCTAGTTACTATAGAAAAGCTGAAAAGAACAGGCCCACAGTGTAATTCCAACCAGCTACAATGTAATGTTAGCTATAAGCCAGCTTATTTCAGCCCAACCGACCGGCATTTTAATTTAAGGGGTTTGGGGTCCACAAGTATCGAAAGTGTTGATGCCTCGATGGACGAATTTTTAAAAATAATCATTTTTTATTCGGTGATTTTTTTGGGACTTTTGGCCTAATATGGCCTATGTTGGGCGATTTTGGCTAATTGCCCAACCGTTGGGTGACACGTGGCCAAGTCGCCCAACGGTCCATGTTGCCCAATGGTTGGGCGATCAGTCCATGTGTCGCCCAACTGTTTGGCGACTTTGCCTCTAATCGCCCAACGGTTGGATGATTTTAAATAATAATATAATTATTATATTATTCCAATGAAAATAATTGTGGGAGAGTAAATGGGAATTTATGTATGTAATCTTGTTTGTAGTTTTTTTAAATAAAAAGATAGATAATGTCATTTGATACATTTGTGATTTTTGTATATTGTGAATGGTTTAAAACATGTTAGAATCGCAATAACATTTTTCAATGGTCATACGTTATTGTAGTACGGAAAATTTCTAAAGAATTTTATGAAAACGATTGAGATAGCAACGATTCGTAAATAAGAAGATAATTGATATTACAATGCAATAGATAATTCATACATGGAGGAACACAAAGAAAAATATGTACACAACTAAAAAAAAAGTACACAAAGCAGGAGGAAGATCCACTACTCGCCACCTGCTACACCACCCGCAGCACCTTCTCCGTCGTCGTCACGTCCCACCACCCCCTGGTCCGTGGCTGTGGCTACCCGTATGGCCTTGTTTGGGCTTTCTCAACGTAGGGTGTTGGGGTTTGGGGGCCGACAGGGTGAAGCAGTCAGGAGGCCTGCTGACCCGTGCTCCCAACGCCTTAGGGGTCAACTGCACCTATGGCTGTGTTGGAACTGGAGGACTACTAAGCTACGACGCGGAAAGGACCTCTGCCTAGTCCTCTGTGAAGAACTCGCTCGCGTCCCCTGGGAGATCCTCGTGGGGGATAGGTAAACTCCTGACCGGTGCGTCGCTCTTGCAGACCAGTATTGTTTATTCATGCAATATATTGACGCGAAAAAAACTTAAGAAACGAAATGTACATTCCAAGTGGGTCATGGTCTCCAGCCAACTGTCGTGTCCGCCAGTCCTGCCCTGGTCGTACAACGCACGCTGCCCTGCTGATGCCAGGTAGGGATCCACAAACGATGACAACGGCGGTGTGTAGGCACATGCCAACCTTAACCCTTCGGCCTGACCTGAGGGTAGGCACATGGCCACGCTAACCCTCCACCCTGATCAAGCGCTGGCAAGGCTTGTGCACATGGCCCTCAGGAGCCTTCTACCTGAGCTATAGGACTTCGGTTCTGACGGAAACAGGCATCTGGTTGCAAACGCCCAGGAATAGTTAAGTTTGAGCTAACAGCCCGAGGAAGAACATTCAAAGAAAACATCCAACACGTACAAGATATACAAATCGGACCCATACTCTCATGCATGCAAGGTCGTGTAATGTGTATGCTTCTACTCTTTGAGAGGGATTAGGCCATAAGACATGCATGGTGGTGTTTTGCATTATCTTGGAGATGGAGAGGCACATGGAAATGGATTGGTGAATCTTGTGGACGATGCAGACTCCATTGTTTTGGCTTGAAGGAAGGTTGGTGAAGGCAGTGAAGGACGGTGGGGCTTATCCAAAAGTGGGCAAATCCAAAGACAACAGAATCCGGCAGATATAATAAGTCAAAAGACATACTAACACAACCGTTGAGATGGCCGAGTTGGTCTAAGGCGCCAGATTAAGGTTCTGGTCCGAAAGGGCGTGGGTTCAAATCCCACTCTCAACATTACATCCCCTTTTTTTTCTAGAATTTTTTTTGGTGCATCCATTAGGATTCTCTTTTGTCAGCACCTTCAAAAATTCGATAGGTTGAATTTTTTTTCTCAGCACCATAAGGGGAGCGAGGAAGTTTTCATTCTTCAAAAATCTTTAGAACATTGACAGTTTTTTCTCCAGCATCTTGGGAGGAGCAATGGAGTTTTTATTCTTCGGAGAGAAAACGTTAGAACATCGCAGTTTTTTTCCCCAGCCTTGAGAGGAGTAACCAAAGTTCTTAGTCTTAAAAAAAGAGTGTGGATAGGTTTTTCTGCACCACCTTGAGGCTTGAGAGAAGCTAGGAAGGTTCTATGTAGACGTGATTCAACCTCAACTCGAATAGTAAACGAGCCAAACCTAAGCTTTCCCCCAAGCTTGTCGACCCAAGCTCGAATAGCTCAAAATATTCTCAGGTATGGGTATGTTCGGCTGGGTTCTTTGTTGTTTTGACTTTAACTTATCATTTACTGCTACAGTAACTATCTTTTAAATGATACGTTTTTTAAAGTGTGGTCTACAAGCAAAATGTAGTAGATATTGTACCAAGTTCAGCTATATAAGCTAAAATCACATGCAACTGTTTCACTTTACATGTTGTCTCTCACGAACAGTCAGAATTTAAAAACTATAAATCAAAAGTCAAAATCATTCTTGAGCAACCCTATAATCTGAGAGCACTAATCAAATTCTAGATTTGTGCTTAGTGCAAAGTTTCTTAATTTTTCTATTCATGAGAATGTCATTCATGACTCTGTTAGCAGAAGTTTTCGTTCATATGGTTTATATATGTTCTTGTATAAGTGACATAGAAAGATTATATATTTGTATACTCTTTATGTCATTTATATTCTGTTGGAAATGTGTTTTGATGATGTTAAGTCGTGCTGGAATTAAAGTCAAAATTATGCTTATAATGTATATTTTACAACAATCTCAACAGTGCTCTCCGCTTCCACTAGTCCTAGAGCTGGGACTTGGGCGTGCCGCCGCGGCGGCGCCCGGCCCATCGTGCTTAAATCGTGTCGCGCCGCTCGGCCCGATCATCTCGCCGCGCGCGCCGTGAACGCCCACGTCACCTCCGGCCAGGCCCAAGCACGGCCCAAAGCCCACTGTGCTAGCGTTCGTGCCGTGCCAGCCCAAGCCCAGCCCAAAATTACTATACGCGAAGGTGGTGGCGATGATCGTCATCTTTCTTTCTGTCGTACCCGCCTCGTTTAAAACTAGTTGAAATTGAATTAATTGCATAAAAATATGGGTATGCAACAACATAAATATTTCAGAAAAAAGTGGAATTTCTTTGATATTTTAGAAATACGATGTTACTGCCTCGTTAAAAACCTTACGCCCCAGAGTGGGGTTTCCCGAGTAAGGAAAAAAGAGTATAGTAACAATATATGTATATACAAAATATTACAACATGCGTAGGTAATATCTACTCGGCAATGTCTAGGTCAGCATCGCCTGTACGATTTCGGGATCTTCCAATTGATGTTGTTCTCGCTCTTTGGCTAATTCCCAGTCTTTGGCACATGTGATTGCCTCACCATCCTGGGCATAAGGGATGATCTTCTCTCTTCTATTATTCTCCCTACCGTACTGAAAGTCGCTTCTGAAGAGACAGTGGATACTCGCACCAGGAGAACATCCCGTGCGAAATGTGACAGCACAGGAAAGATCCGCTTGTTGTTCTTCCACCACTCGAGCAAGTCTATCTTGTTTCCATCAGTAAGATCAGGATCAATGTTTGCAAAATCATGCTCCAAATGGTGGTTCAACTCCGAGACAGAATTCCACTTGGAGGATGCCTGAGACTGAGAGGACGAAGAAGTAGACTTGCCCTTTAGTTTCTTCCACAAGTGTGATCCAATGCTTGTCTTCCCATGTTGCGTCTGATGTGAGGCCTCCGATCTTCCACTGCTGGCAAACTTATCATGATACAAATGAAAAACACGAAAAATCTCCTTTTTGACATGTTCGAAAGTTTCTGAAAAATCTAAGCAAGACATTCACTTATCCCCTCCATAGCTTCCTGTAAACCTGCCAACTTTTTTGTAGGATCAAAAATAATAGCAAAACAATACAAGTGTGAAAAGAGAACCAAAATATTTAACAAATTTTTCTTCCATTGCTACGACGGCATGGCCTAAAATAGCATCGTCCCTAGATTTAGCAATTTTATCTGCAATTAACCAAATAAACTCTATAACTAAGCAAGATGTAGGATAATAAATACCAGATAAAATCTTTGTTGCTTTATAAAAAAGTTTTAAAAACTCTCAAAAATGACTAGCAACCTGCCAATCTGAATTAGTAACTAGCAATTCATTATTTTGACAGTTAGCATTGACAAAAACAAATATGATGTTTTCGTAACCTTGTATCTTTTTTAGCGTGATATATGTTGAGTTCCACCTCACCTTCATGTCAAGGCCAAATTTTCTTGGCTCTTTCCCATTAGCTGCACAGTACTCCGCGAACCTAGCTACCACTTGTGGAGAACTTGCGAGGTAACGAATAGCATCACGGATACTGTTCAGATATGGACAATTATTTGCATACCATCTTGAACAACAAAATTCAAGATGTGGCATTACAATAATTACAAGTTGCGATATCTACCGTTTCACCGTCTCGGATTTCTTGGCTCCAGGTTATGTGCTTCCAGCAATCCGCCCTTCGTGCAGACCCGCCAATGTTGGCGTCCGTGGACGGGGGAGAGAATTCTGGTATCCCCGTTGCTCCCTGGTACTCCTCATAGCCCTCTGTACCGTCCATATGACGGTCATCCATGCTGTAGTCTCCCATGCTTGGCGAGAGCCGACGAGCATCAATGGGGGTCGGAGGAGGACTAGGGGAGCGACGATGAGAGCTTACACTAAGTCATCCTGCTGTCCTTTTCGAGCTTCGATTTCTCTGCATACTGCTTGATTGCTCCCTGGTACTGCGGCTTCTTGGTAACATGGTGATTAATTAATAAATAAGAAATATAAATACAATAAATATGCTTGTGAAATTAGAAGTAATAAATAAATAAATAAAGAGTACAAATGCAGAAAAATATAGGAAATAAACTTGTCAAATGAGAAGAAATAAATAAGACGCTCGGTGAAGAAATGTGAAGAGGAGTGAAGAAATGGAGCTTGTTAATCTGTGATGCTCGGAAGAAATTGCAGAGCGGAGGGAGTGAAGAATGAAGCAATGCGATTATGCTAGGAAGATGCAGAGCGGAGGAAGTGAACTTATAAGGAACAAATCTGAACGTTACCTTCTGAACGTTACTCTTCTGATCGTTATTTTCTAAACGTTGCCTGCGAACGTTAGTCTTCTGTGAACAATCTTTATTTTATCAGCTTTTTTCACATCATCTTTCTCTTTTGCCTGTCCGACCCTCTCCTCCATCCTTTTTTCCCACCGTCCAACCATTCCCGCTCTGCCATGTCGCTCGACGCTGCCCTGCGTCAAATCCCAGGGCCACCCCGTCCCCACCTTTATTCCCTCGGTGGCGGCCCTCTCTCCGACCCTCCTCTCCCTCCCTCCCTCCGGGCCTCACGCCCTCAGCCCTCACGCGGTCACGCCTCCGGTCCGGCCTCCCCCACCGCGCCCTCCCTCCCTTCGGCTTCGGGCCTCCCGCCCCATCGCCACCGCGCCTCCTCCTCCCGAGTCCCGCGACCCGCCTCCCACCAGCCACCGCCTCCCACGCCGCTTCCCGCCACCTCCCGCGCGCTTCCCCTCGCCGCCCTCCCCGCCGCCGCTTCCTCCTCTCCCCGCCGCCTCCGGCCTCCCTCCTCGCGCCCCTCCCCCCCCTACCGCCCCATGGCCCCATCCCGCCGCTAGGTGGCGGCGGGCGCGACGGCACGGTATTGCATACCCATGCCCGCGCCGCAGCAATTTTCATGCCCGCGCCATACCGCCACTGTGACGGGCAAAACCGCGCCATGCCCGCGCCATGGCGCCAGATGCCCGCGGCATGCCCGTTGCCCGCTAACAAATATCTAGACTGACATGTCATTTTACCAATTATTTTCTAAGTGATGTGATGCTATTTGCATAGTTGCATTTTGCATTTTACAACAGAACATAATCAAGCCTCCATGAATGCATCCAACACAAAATTGCTTAAAAAGGAAAATAATCAAGCAATAGCAAATATGAATAGCAAAGTAACACCATAATAACACAATGACTTCAACAAGTCTACAAGTCCATAATCAATTTGAAGCTTGTGAAGCTTGCTCACCGATCACTACTCCACAGGGTCGATATAGTCACCGCAATCGCAAGAAAAATAAGTGAGGCTCACTGCAAGAGAGGGGAGGAGGGAGTCGGCTCACCACAGAGAGGCTAACCTTGCGGCGGCGGCGGCGCAAGGGAGAAGGGAGGCGGCGCAAGGGAGAAGGGAGGCGGCGCAAGGGAGGAGGAGGGGGCGGCGGCGCAAGGGAGGAGGGCCGGCGGCGGCGCGCAAGGGAGGAGGAGGAGCCGCGGATCCGGAGGAGGAGGAGTCGGCAACCGGCGCGCAAGGGAGGAGGAGGGAGTCGCAACCGCGGCGCAAGGGAGGAGGTGGAGCTGCGGATCCGGAGGAGGAGGGAGTCGGCACCGCGGCGCAGGGGAGGAGGAGGAGCCGCGGATCTGAGCGCGCGACGGCGGCGCAAGGGAGAAGGGAGGCGCGCAAGGGAGGAGGCGAGGGGCGGCGCGCGCAGGAGGAGGCGGGCGGCGCGCAAGGGAGGACCGAGGACGAGGAGCCGCGCGCAGAGCCGAGAAGGAGGCGCAACGCGCAAGGGAGGGAGGGCGGGATCGCGGAGGCCAAGGCAACAAGTTGTCGCGGCGAGGAATGGGAAACCCTAAAGATTTTTAGCTTAATGTATATATACCAAAGACTTCCGGGAGGTAGGGGCCCACTTGTCGATTATGTTTGACTGTAACGGCGAAGCGGGCATGGGTAGTGACTACCCATGCCCGCACTGCTACCCATCTGGCAAAGGATTTGACCCATTAGTATACCCGCGGGCAAAAATTGGAACATACCCTACCCTAATAGGGTTTTTACCACTGCAAACTGTCACCTGCCCGACCGCCACCCCTACCCGCCGCCTCCCCTCCGCCCCTCCTCGCTCCTCCTCGCGCGCTCCCCATCGCCTCGTGCCTCGCTCTTCCCGGCTTCCCGCGCCGCCTGCCGATCGCTTTTCCCGCGCCTCGGCCTCCTCGCGCCCCCCGGCTCATTCGGCGCTCGATGCCCGACGCCGGCCGGCGTTCTTCGGCGCCGATCGCCCGAGCCTCGACACCCATCCCGCCGTCCGCGCATCGCCGCCGAGTTCGCCGTGCCGCGTGCCGCCGAGCATGGCACGATCTGCCGTGCCGCCCACCGTGCCGAAGTTTGAGGCCCGGCCCGGCCCACCCTTCGTGCCGTGTCGGCACGGCTTGCCACGTGTCGGGCCGGGACGTGCTTAGGCCGTGCCATGCCGGCCGTGCTTCGGGCTGGCCTAAAATAGCCCGGCCCAAGTCCCAGCTCTAACCGGTCCATTGCTTGCTTCACCTCGGTTGATCGTGGTCTTGTCCACATGTACACATTTGATTCCACTACAATGAACTTCAACAGCATGGAGCTTGTGTTCTCACGTAGGTTTCACATGTCAGGCCCCTGTAATGGCCTGGTGTGCACCTATGATTCAAAAGGTGATATTGAGGTGTTGAATCCAACAACGAGGCAGCATTTAAGGTTGCCAGTTTCAGAACTTGTTTCTCAGGCTCCTTTTTCAGAATATTTTGTTGGATTTGTGCATTCCACAAAAGAGTACAAGGTGGTTTCTTTCCGCCACCATTTGCAGTTTTTGACATTTGAAGTATGCACTATGGGCACACTGTCATGGAGGACAGTACGTGAGTCTGCAGACCTCCTGAAGACAACGAACGCAGTCATCGTTAATGATGGCATGTATTGGCTACTTCTTGATGAGATATCGTCCGATTTTACTTGAAAAATCTTGTGGCTCAACCTGACTGATGAGAAGTTCTCAATAATTGCCGTCCCAGATGCTGTAAAAGACCGTGATTCGGAATTATTCAAGGTGGAAGGGAAGCTGCATTTATTATCAATGCCCTGCAAAGCCTATTCTTTTAGTCTGTAGCTTATATAGCTGCAGCCTATTATGGCATCTGTAGTGTATGAAAATAGATGACATTAAGCCACCTTAAGATCAACCTTATACATTACAAGGGTGATCTTAAGCAAGCTATAAGCAAAAAAGACTTAAGGCTGGTCCTCAAGTTAAAGACCTGGCCACAAGCATTAAAATATAATTTTTCTTTATCTGCCAAGTGGGACCGTCTTAAGACCCCTTGGGCTATATACACTATAGAGTTAGCCTTAAGGTTTAGATAGGACCCACCTTAAAGCCCCTTGGGTTATATACACTACAGATGCCCTTAGTAATTACTGAAAGAATCCAAGGCCAAAAGCCGGCTGAAAAGCCGAAAAGAGCGGGTCTAGGTGGCATGCTTGGCCCGACAAGTCTGGGTCCGCATGTCCACTGTCGCTCCTCAGTTACCTTGGGGGCATGAAGCCGTTTTTTCCTGCACAAAAGGAAGATCTTATTTGGCAACTTGTGGATGGGAGTGTTTTCTACGTCGACATGCCTTCTGGCGTGAGTTTGTATCTTGTGGAATGTTTGTGGAGAGCTTTATACCTTCTATGACAGGCTTGGTGAACCCGACAACATTGTCGTAGAGTTCTCATCGTGCTGGATCATCCTCAACAGGCACAGGACCATCATCTGGTGGCGCCGGGTCACCCTCAACAGGCCCTGGACATCCATCTTGTCTGACTGGATGGTCAGCAGAGCCTGTACGATATTCCAAGCGAGCAGAGAGAACTATGATCATGGAGTGGAAGATGTACGGCATAGAGACATAGACAAACAAAGTTCAGCTTGGTCTATGGGGAATTCAGTAATTCTCTCTGGATTGTACGGCAGCTTGAAGCTCGCAACTTGCAGCTAGTACCTACAGTCTAAACTACAGTTCCTGGAGTGTGTTCGTGTGTAATGCTGTGGTAGAGAGGAAGGAGAAAGACACCATGGGGCGTGGGGGTGGGACAGAGTAGAAAAGAAGAAGCCAAAAAAAAAAAGTGACATGTCAGTGCCTGTTATACTTCAGTTATCGCTTACCCTATGGACCTGGTATAATCATAGTGTACTCTTGTTTTGTTTTGTAGTAGTAGTCTGTAATGCTGTATGCCTGCATTGCATTTGTGAGCATTTAGGTCACAAGACCGACACAAAGTTACAAACTGATGCTTACATGTCCGTAGCATACATACAAGTATTAGTTATATATCTGTTCGTTATAACGGAACTCATTGAATGTATACAGAATTATGCTATAGAAGAGAATTGCTTTGATTATTTGAAAAGTGAAAAATAATAATAAAAATTAAGGAAATAAAGCCAACTATCAACTCATTCTTTTATTATAGTAATGATATATAACCTTACACGCGACAGGTAAACATTTGGAATTTGTTCAGCAATCTGATCGTGCCACTCAAACAGTTGGCAAGAACAACAGTGGTGGGAAGCCGAAGTACGGCCAGCAGCCGTCGCCGGCGCCGATGCGTGCCCGGCAGACCGTCTCCAGCTGGAAATTCCTGACGTCGATTTTGAACAGCTCGACGTCCCTGGTGCGGTGGCTTGCCATGAAAGCCGGCCGCGGGTCTTGGTTGACTTCAAGAATCATGCATCCGTTGAACGCGCCGCGGATGCAGTACGGCCGTCCGTACGGCGCTGGCCACGGCAGCGGGACCGTCTTCTCCAGCTGCCACCGCGGCGAGCCATCGCCGTCACGCTGGATCGTGTAGTAGTAGAGGTTGGCGTTGCCGTTGGCGTGGTAGAAGTCGTGCGCGAACACGCCGACCTCCCCGTCCGCGCCGTCCACGACAGCGACGTGCTCCTCCCAGAAGCCGGCCGGCGACGGGATCTCCTCCAAGGAGAGCTCCATGGCGCACGTGTCGAGCACGAGCCACCGGTTGGTGAGGCGATCCACCCGCAGAAGCGCCGTGCGCGTAGTGGCGCCGGTTCGAGACGGCGTCCCACCGGCAAATGAACGGCGATCGGTGCCTACGCCGCACGGCGCCCGGCGATGGGAGCGCGCGCCACCGCCGCGCGCGACGAAAGGCGAGCGCCACGACCTTCCTTGACACCGCGCCGCCGTAACACGGCGAACGACGCCCGCCCGCTGCGTCGTCGCCGCGCGCGCCGGGCAAGGAAGGGCTCGCACGGCGCCGGCCGCCGAGGACCGTGAGCGGTTGCCGACGGCGGCCGCGAGCTCCTCCGGATGGGCGGAGCAGGACGTAGCGGCGGGGCAGTCGCAGACGGCGAGATCCGTGAAGAGGTGCCGCCGCCGAGGACGCGCGGCCGAGGAGGAATCGGCCGTCGCGGTGGTCCCGACGAGCCGCTTTGGGCGTTGGCGCGCGCGGGCGGCGCGGGAGGAAGGTGTAGGATCGCCGATGGCAATCGAGGGGGTGAATGATTGCAACGCCTAGCGGAAGCTTTTTCTCAAAATAAAATAAAACAAAGAAGAAAGATATATATATATATATATATATGGGTTATCAGAGCAACTAATAAAAATAACCAAAACTAATTGCTCTTAGCTACCCGTGTGCAATAAATGGTCATGTGAATACGTGTTCTAATCATGAGAGAAGAATAAAAATACTAAACTCATGCAGCTCATACTAATGTCGCCGCATACATTGAAAAGCATGAATTGGCTTTGCTAGTCAATGAATACTTCCTGAGCGATGGAAGCGGATGGCGACGAGGATCTTCCACGCGGACCGAAGTTGCGCTGCTTGATCGAGAGGTCAAAAGCTCGCTGCGTTACGCGTGGATGTGCTCGCGTGAACAAACTCCCGTGTGACGCTTTGCGAACAAAGAGCGGAAGAAAAACTTACGCATTTAGCTGCCTCCAATTCTTTAATCAATCAATCAACTCCCATTAAAAGTCTCCACAAAGATGCATTGAATATTCATCAACTCAATCTTGTCTACAGCATGCACCACCCTTTTTCTTCCTATTTTCCTGCATCGCTATCGTCCGCCGCCGCTATTTAATCTCGAGATGTCCAACTCTCACGGAAACGACGCCGTAATCAAAACTAGTTTACGGCCGCCGCTCCGGACACCGATTCTAAAAGTCCGCTCTCAACCCTAATACAACTCGTGTAACTGGGTTTAGGCCTTTTATCTTAACCAGGCTTTTAGCCCACTAATTTTCACGGGACCCGAAACCCTTCTTAACACGGGTTTTCAACCTTCCGACTTTTCTAACGCGTCACGTGTCGAAGTCTCCAGGACCGCACCTCCCGTAGCTTCTCCACGTATCATCCACCTTCGATCTCCATGCGCCCCAAGCATGAGCCCGATCATCTCGTGACCTCCTTGACCGCTGAACCTCAGATCTCCCATCCTAGTTCCGGTCCACCTCGTCACCGACCATGATCGCCTCCATGCTCAACCTGCACATGCAAAGACTAAAGAACATTCTTCCGGCACAAGTTCGTCTCAACTTGGCCAACATCAGTTCGCACACACGCAACACAACTCGCATAACACCGCTAAACGAAATCACCAATTATTCATCATAACAAATTAACCATTATCAATTATTCATCAACAAAATAACCTAGACCGAGCCACATGGTCTAACAATCTCCCCCTTGATGAATACATTGACAATATCACAAGATTGTATGATGAATTAGCTTCAAATAAATATAAGTGAAGAACTGAAGCCGAAAAAGCATTTTGTAAGTCATAAATCTCAAATCTCTCCCCCTCAACACAAGAGAGGTAATTTTATTCTCCCCAAATTCTCTTTAATTTCTCGCAAAGCGCACCAAATCTCTCCCCCTTTGGCAATGTAATCATCAAGAAAATTTAAAGAAAGAATAATTCTAAGACGGAGCAATGAAAGTAAAAATCAAGAAGCTTTGTAGATTATCCAAGTCATTGTGCATTTATTTAATAAAGCAACCAAGACATATTTTTGAGTAGAGCTATCTAGATCATATTAAGCCATATATCACATAGCAATGTCAAAACAAGTTTTTCAATATGATTAAGCAATTCATATCAATGACAGGCATCTCAAAAATGACCAAACCAATTATAGATAGCACAATAAGATATCACAACGAAAAGTCAAAACCTAAAAGTGAAGCAAATTTTAACTCTAGATGGGCTAGCAGTCTCATGTAACAACTTATTGCTCCACACTCAAAATTTAGGCATGTGGCATGCTTGTAGCATACTTCTTTTCATAATGACATACTTTTCTTCTTCTTCTTCTTCTTTTTTAATGGTGGCATGCTTGAAGCATACTTCTTTTCATTTTGCGCACTTTTGTGCCTTTTTTTTGTTCACCATGGCATGCTTGAAGCATACATCTTTTCAATTTTTCTTTATATACTCTCTTTTTTTAATAACATGCCAAATTGAGTTATCATAACAATTGGAACATGAAACATGCGAGCCTCATAACCAAGAGTTAAAATAAGACTCACAATCAAGCTAATCCTTTTTGATAGACATCGCAAAGTAATAACTATAATTAATCTAGTCAAATTATTCCGCCATGTCATACTTTTAATTCAAATGTAGCAATTTAATTATAAACAGTCCTGATCAAAGCTACACAACATATGAATAGATATGGTAAAGAGAGCTCTACTACTCAATTGATTTCAATGACTTGGATTTGATGAGTTATTTGACAAGGATAATAAACAAAGCTTCCGAAATTTTTAAACAACAAGCTCCCCCTCAGAATAATCCCAAAAGATGTAATACTCCCAACTCACTTCACAATTGAGGAAAACGAGAAGTATCAAACGATTTCATGTACAAATTAGCAACTTGAGAATTTAACAAGATGTAAGACAACATCACCTTTTCCACATGGTCTTTCAAAAAATGAAATCTCTTGCAAACCATCAAAGGAGTGAAGAACCATCAAGTGTTCCAATCAAGCGATGATAAAAAAACGAACCCAATTTAGCTCATGTTCTCCATCCTTGTCAGCTGTTCTTACATGACAGGAAACATCGGTCTCACAGTATTGGGGTTAGTAAAATAAGATTTAGGAATCCAAGATCGTGACACACGACTAACAGGAACAACAAAGCTAGAACCAAAATCACGTGCATGTGGGTGATCAAAATGCCAAAAGAACGTGAATTATTTGAATCGATCTCAATCTAACATGTGAAGCGATTTAAAGCCATCATGAAAGTTCTCTAAAAACATAGCTTTCGATTTGATCTAGGAGTAAAAGACAATGCACGCTTTTGTTTTAAAACATTCAATCTTTCCTTCTTCTCTTTCTTAGCTCGCCTAAAGCAAAATTCATGCAAATGACCATCTCTTCCACAATAGGTGCATTGAAATTTTACATTACCAGAATTCTTTTGAGATGATGAGCTAGCACCTACATTATTATTCGATGAACTCTGCACAAAGCCAGCAGATTTAAACACAGTTTGTTTTGGTTCAAGTTTCACTTCAATTTTTCCAGGTTCAAGAGGCTTAACAACCTTAGGAGGATTATTCTTGGCATGCTCAACAAAATTAAATCCTAGACCACGATTTTTCACACTTGTTTTTGATTTATCTAGAATCATATTCAAATTTTTCTTACCAAAAGAAAATCTCTCTAAAGTGTCTTTCAAGTACTCATTCTCTTTAGCTAGAGTGGGACAAGTTGTGCATTTAGCAGGTTCATTCACAAGATTTTTAGAAGCACTAAACTGAGTCAATTTTTCTTTTTCAGCAAAATCATTTAGTTGTCTAGTCAAAGCTTCTATTTCAGTGTTAAGCTTAGGACAATTAGAGCAAGAAGATATCTCATGATAAAGCATCTGTTGTATTGTTTCTTGTGATGAATTAAGTCTAGCTTCTAGCAAATCACATTTAGAGCAAGTTTTACATTGAGCATTTGAAATACTTGACTCTAAACATGCAGGAGAGCTAAACTTGAGCTTTTCAATTTCATCATGTGCAAGTTTTAACTTTTCACCACAAGAGTCATGTGCCAATCTCAACTCATCAAGTTTAGCAGTTATATTACTAAGTTGAACCAAGTTTGATGCATTAATTGTTCTAACAGATTCCAACTCAGTATGTAAAACTTGACAAGACTCACAGAATTCATCATCAGGAATAGAAGCTCTAAGTCTATTGATTTCAGAATTTAAGCTCTCAACAATGAAATCATGATTTTTAATTTTCTTTTATACTTTTAAGCTCATCTCACAATCTAAGCACAAAGACGAGATAAATCAGTGTAAGAAGGTTTTACCTCATCAGATCACTATAAAGATCATCATCATTGAGCTCCTCACTGTTGGCCATAAAACACATCCCTGTGAAGTCCACCTTCTTTGCCTTCTTCGCATTGCCCTCATCATCGCTTTCTGAATCATCATCACTCAAAATAATCTCATCAAGTGCTGAAATTATCTTATTGATCGCCTCGCGATAATTACGCTTCTTGTTTGGATCAATCTTGATTTGAGAGCGATGAGTTGGTGTCTTGTCATCTTTAACCTCCTTGCTTCTCGCTTTGGGGCAATTCATCTTGATGTGGTTAAGCTCACCACATTCATAGCATTTGATTGGAGCTCCTCTCCGTCTTGATCGATGTTATTAATTGCCTTGGTCACCTGTTGGAAAGAAGTACAAGTCGCTTCTTCCGAAATTCCTCTAATTGTTCATCCGAAATAGAACACAATGCGCATAAAGAAACAATAGAAGAACTAGAAGAATTGTCACTTGGTTAGTCACTAAACCCAAGGAATTAGTCTTGTTTATCCTGCCAAAACATCAATCTCATGTGTTTTCATCTTAGAATAAAGATCATTCAAAGTGAGTGTTTCCATATTAATGAATGATTGATAGTAGTGACTAACACATTCCAAATAGACATATATAAAGCATTTAAAATTTGACGAGCATTGTCAGAATCAGAATATGTGACATCAACAGATTGCAAATCACTAACAATTTTATTAAAGCGATCAAAAAGAGCATCTACTGATTCTCCAGGTTTCATCTCAAATTTAGAATACTCCTTTTTAAATTGATTCTGACGCACACCTTTAACAGATTTAGATCCTTCATGATAATCAGCTAGAGTGGTCCAAATTTTATTTGCAGATTTAAGATGAGCAATTCTGACAAACTCGTTTCTACTTAAACCTTGCAACAAAATATTCCTAGCCTTAGCATTAGCTTCAACATCAGATGAATTTTCAGTTGTAACAATAGAAGGCACTTCATATGTATTTTCAACTTTTTGCCAAATAGAATTACCTTGTGCTTGAAGAAAAACCTCCATACGTGTCTTCCAATAAAGATAATCTGATCCATCAAAAAACGGTGGCTTACCTGAAAAACGATCCCGATCTGATGCCATTGCAACTTGGCTCTGATACCACTTGTAGGATCGTCGATGGCAATCAGAGGGGGGTGAATGATTGCAACGCCTAGCGGAAGCTTTTTCTCAAAATAAAATAAAACAGCAAGAAAGATATATATATATATGGGTTACTGTAGCAACTAATAAAAATAACCAAAACTAATTGCTCTTAGCTACCCGTGTGCAATAAATGGTCATGTGAATACTGTGTTCTAATCATGAGAGAAGAATAAAAAATACTAAACTCATGCAGGCTCATACTAATGTCGCTGCATACATTGAAAAGCATGAATTGGCTTTGCTAGTCAATGAATACTTCCTGGAGCGATGGAAGCGGATGGCGACGAGGATCTTCCACGCACGGACCGAGTTGCCGCCGCTTGATCGAGAGGTCAAAAGCTGCTGCGATTCTGCGTGGATGTGCTCGCGTGAACAAACTCCCGTGTGACGCTTTGGCGAACAAAGAGCGGAAGAAAACTTACGTCTGAGCTGCCTCCAATTCTTTAATCAATCAATCAACTCCCATTAAAAGTCTCCACAAAGATGCATTGAATATTCATCAACTCAATCTTGTCTCAAACATGCACCACCCTTTTTCTTCCTATTTTCCTGCATCGCTATCGTCCGCCGCTCGGCTATTTAATCCTCGAGATGTCCAACTCTCACGGAAACGACGCCGTAATCAAAACTAGTTTACGGCGCGCTCCGACACCGATTCTAAAAGTCCGCTCTCAACCCTAATACAACTCGTAATCGGGTTTAGGCCTTTTATCTTAACCGTGCTTTTAGCCCACTAATTTTCACGGACCAAACCCTTCTTAACACGGGTTTTCAACCTTCCGACTTTTCTAACGCGTCACGTGTCGAAGTCTCGTGACCGCACCTCCCGTAGCTTCTCCACGTATCATCCACCTTCGATCTCCATGCGCCCAAGCATGAGCCCGATCATCTCGTGACCTCCTTGACCGTCCCAACCTCGGATCTCCCATCCTAGTTCCGGTCCACCTCGTCACCGACCATGATCGCTCCATGCTCAACCTGCACATGCAAAGACTAAAGAACATTCTTCCGGCACAAGTTCGTCTCAACTTGGCCAACATCGCTCGCACACACGCAACACAACTCGCATAACACCGCTAAACGAAATCACCAATTATTCATCATAACAAATTAACCATTATCAATTATTCATCAACAAAATAACCTAGACCGAGCCACATGGTCTAATGTAAGGCGAAGGAGAAGTCCGCGCCGCGGCGACGGCGCGGCGCGGCGCGCGCGCGGGTGGGGGCGGGTCGGCGGGTGGAAGGCACCGCCACGGAGACGCAGGAGGAGGACGACGAGGAGAGGGCCCCGAGGAGGGGGCCGAGTCCGGGAGGAGCGCGGTGGCGGCGGAGGAAGCGCGGGAGGAGACGAGGCCACGGCGGCGGAGCCGGCGCGGCGCGCGCGCGGGGAGGGGAGGGCGGCGCGATCAGATGTCGTCGACCACGTCGTCGGGGATCTCCCGGAGCGGCTCCACGACGGCGGCGACCATGGGAGCTTCCAGTTTTGGTGAGCTGCGACCTGCGATGCGAGTGACTTGCCGTTCTCTTGCCCTACAATAAGTGAGGTGTGAGGCGCGCGGGCAATAATTTATCAGTTTTGCTATTACATATGCGACTGAAATTTTTTTTATATTTCAGTCACCTGAAATTACATTCTTAATGAACTAAAATTGCAGCCCCTCTAAAAAACAGCTGTAACTTTAGGTGATTCAGAGTGCAACTTCAGGTGACCTGAAATTGCACTCTCAATCAACTAAAATTGCAGCCCCCTCCAAAAAAACATGTGCAACTTCAGGTGACTCAAAATGCAACTTTAGATGACTGAAAGATAAAAAAAATTTCAGTCGCCTATGCAATAGTCTATCCCAGTATCTTCATCCAAGTGTGTGGTGGCTGTGGGGCCGTGACAGCCTGTGGGCCCAGAAAGAGTGAAAGGAAGTCAAGAAACAGGGAAAAAGGACGTTTTAGGAAGTTTGTTCACAATCAAGAAACAAAGAGGATAAGTCTCCTCTTTATTTTGGTTTGAGATTCTAATTTATTTTTTATTATTTTTAAATTTTATGTTTTTCTAGTTTTTTAGCTTTTTTGCAGGTCCTTTTTTCTGTATTCATTTGCATTATCTGTGATGGGCTAATTTACTTTTTATTTTTTCAATTTAGTTACGTCAAATAAACCACCATCAGCTACAATGTAATTTCAGCCGCGTACAGTGCAATTTTAACCATAAGCCAGTTTATTTCAGCTCAACCAAGCGGCACCTAAGAGAGGGAGAGAAAAGGACAGTTGCAAACAGCTTATAAAACATTTAGGATAGGTTGATTTTTTTTATGTGTTCTTTTTCTTGTTTAGAGATATTATAATATTTCTTTATTTTTTTAATTGAATGATTTAGAAAAACTAATGATCACTATTGTACTATTTTAACCAAAAAAATATTAGAAAATATCGAATTGAACGGGGCAGTACTCAATTATTCCCTGATTCATGAAGGTGGCCATGTGCATCGCTATCTAAAACAGAGGATGCCTAATTGCCAACTGCGCAGACGACTAATAATTAATAAACAATACAGCAGTGTGTGCATCACCTATCTTCCGACAATAAGATGTTCTTTAAAAAAAAACTCGCAAGTCGCCTCCCAAGTCTCCGGTGAGCAGTGAGCTGCAGCTGCATAGTGCGTGGCTCGACCGCCGGTCGCCACCAGCGTCTTGTGGTTGACGAAATCGGCTTGGATCGTGGGATGCCCTGCCCCGGATCCTCCTGGACTGGGAAGAGGTGCTATTCTTTCTTCTCCTATTCATATTCCAAGGGGGAACACGTAGTGTCGGTTCTTTTGGCTGCTCTGCGGCTTGTGGTTTTTGGGCTATTCGTGTGAGAGATTAAAGATTAACTGCACGTGACTTTTGGCTGCTCTGCGGCTTGTGTTTTTTGGGCTATTCGTGTGAGAGATTAAAGATTAACTGAAACTCACGTGCGGTTTTTGTCGATATAAATGAAGTCGGTACAGTATATATTTAAATTAACTAGTAGACGTTATCCTGAAAAGACACTTTATTTAAAAAATAGTTACTGTAGAGAAATCAAAAGCTAAAACCAAAAGCTGAAAAAGAACAGGCACATAGTGTCATCAATTTGGCTTCTTTTTCCAAGATGGGATGGGAGTTGAGTGGGCAGGTGATTTGCGAGAAATTGGTGGGCTGAAATTGGGATTAGTGATGAGCAAAGCTTGAACTGTTTGCTAAGAATTCGAGAATTTTACAAGATGGACTTGGTGCCACCCATATAACTCCACAACATGTGGTTTTCAGTCTAGAACTCTTTTGTAATCCAGGCCTATCAAGATCACTAGCATAGAAGTCATGGCATTGATGTTCTTGTGTGGGGCAAATACCGTGAGAAAACCGGCTTGAAAACCAGGCATAGAAGTTTCCAAAAATCTCAAAAAAGTTTGCCATGTGCAATGCAGCTTGTCCGATATTGAATTGGATGGGATGTTTTCGTACCATATAGTTTCATTGTTTTTGGTTAATGGGATTGTTAACATCTCGAGGAATATTTCTTAAATTTGTATCCCACCGTCCAGGGGTAATCAAACACATGAATGACTTTTTTTTTTGAACAAACTCAAACGTATATCACTTAGTACAAGCAACCAAACTCACCATGAGTAAATGTTGTTACTTCCATATGGAATTTTATTTGAGTATGAATTTTCTTTAGAGTGCAATAACAGGAGCTCACGATATGAACCCTCCTCTGTGGCACAAGTATGCCACCCTTTTGTGCAACTAGGACATATAACGTGAAAACCACCTAAAAGTTGAAAAATCCGTGAATGCCTTAAAAGTTTTCAGAAATTAAAAAAACAAACACAACCATGCGAAATTTCAGAACCAAACTCAACATCATTTTCAAGATATGAAAAAAAAGACATTTTGCATGTGAATTTAAAGGATATGGTTTTTCATATATTTTCAACTTTTAGATAGTTTTCACCGGATACACCTCGTCATGCAATATGCAAGTGAAGAACCTTGGTTCCGTTACTGAAATCAATATATTCATTTATTTTGATCCATGGAAGCTAACCTTACCACCAGTTACCAGCGTTTGAAGGTGCTGATTCCAGTACTGGCAACTATGGTCTATATGATTGACATCATGTGTTTTTTTTTCCCATCAAAATTCTACATGCTCCTAGGTTCATAATTCATTCATGGGAAACAATCGTAGTGAGCTTCGCGCACGTCGCATCTCGCGTCCCCTTCCGCTTCCTCAATTTGTCACGCACGTGACTTTGCCTGGGATGACCTGGATTTTTACTGATGAATAGTAACCCTATTTAACGAATTATTATTTATTTTAGTCAATAGAGCATCGTTCTAATAAATAATAAGTCCATTAAATTATTGCAACAGAGCAATAATTAAAGACGATACATGTTATTATTACATAAATATAGTCACACAGGCTAGAGTTTGGTACAAAGCCACCAAGGCTCGAATAATATAATACCAAAAAGTACATATTCTAGTTCGACTTTTAATTATATAGATTACTAACATAAAAATAGACAATAGATTAGTTATATAGGCACCCGAGAGGTTGAGCTTGGGGTGCTCTTAACTCTCTAATTGTTCCTAGCACCATATGAGGGATCCACCTCGTACGGTCCGTTCACATAAACGTCTACGTCCCTTTTAGGCCATGTGGCTGGTTCTAGAATATTTATGACGATAAATAAATAACAATGTTACTTTTTGATGTTATTTAAGGCATGTGGCGTGTGTGAACTCATGTTGGTCAAGTTGGAAAGAACTTGTGTCGCAAAAAGATGTTGCTTTGGTCTTAGCATGTGCAGGGTAACTCAGAAGCGATCTAGTCTACGATGAAGACCGGGAAATGGCTTGTGCAAAGTCATGATTCAGAGGATCAAAGATGATGGAGGAGACGGTCGTACTTAAGTTGAGGCGCGTGGAGATCAAAAGATGGATGATGAGTGTTGGAGCTAACAAGGTGCAGTCTAGAGGATACGACATGTGACAATTTGGAGTGTCCAAAATCGGGTATTGTGACAAAAGTTTAAAAAACCCGTGTTACATAAGAGTTTCGAGTTCTTTATTTATTGGAATTGAATAAAAACTCATGATTTTAGATATAAGATCATTGTTTGGGCCCTAAACTATAAATAGAGATAGAGTTGGTGCTAACCGGAAAGCAAGATAAATGCAAATTTCGTACTAACATTTGAGGGGTACCAAGAGGGCACTTGTAACCACAAACATATTGATCCAAAAATAAAAATTAGATTTGTTCAGAAAAAGGCCACAGTGGCAGCGCATCTCATTCCTTGTGTTTCAAGGGCATCGTCAACCTCCTTTCATGCGGCGTCTCATGGTTCACGAAAAGCACATCGTGTCATGTCTGCATAGCGAGGAGAGCGGAGGGCTGGGTGCATCACGAAGGCAAGAGCAGATCATCACACAACATATCCCACAAAGAAAAGTAGACACAGGAAGCAATAACATCAGAAGAAAAGAAGAGACGTCTAGCCCTCAGCATCCAGCAAAAGCGACGTTTTGATTTTTAATTTGCTATAGTACTACACACTGTAGCTACAGTACCACACGCTATAGCTATAGTACCACACGTTGTACCTGTAGTACCAGGAGAGAGAAACTTAATTTTTTTCCCTTCCTTTGTTGTCTTTGTTTCTGTTTTTGCTGTATTGATAGGTTGAATAATCAGAAGACAATAGATTGTATGAAAAAGCTTCTGTTAAGAATTACAATCATTCACCCCTCTTTGATTACCATTGACGATCCTATAAGTGGTATCAGAGTAGGTTGCAATGGCATCAGATCGAGATTGTTTTTCATGTAAGACACCTTTTTTTGATTGATCAGATTATATTTATTGAAAAATACGCATAGAGGTTTTTCTATAAGCATAAGGTAACGCTATTTGGGGAAAAAAGTTAAAAATCCATATCAGCCTCCTGTTATTACTATTGAAAATACTACTGATGTTGAAGCTAATGCTAAGCCTAAAATATTTTATTGTAAGGTCCAAGAAGAAACGAGTTTATCAGAATTATTTATATTAAATCCGCTAATAAAATTTAGACTACTCTAGCTGATTATCATGAAGATTCTAAGTCTGTTAAAGGTGTTTAGCAGATACTTTCAGCACTTAATGAGATTAATTTGAATGATGTCGATTAGGATAATAACAAGAACGCAAATAAGGTGAACTTTATAAAGATGTGTTTTATGACAAGTATTGAGAAACCCAACAATGATGATCTCTACCGTGAGGGCTTTCACACCGACGGGCAGGAAGGCGTCGCCACAGCAGCAACAGCGACGCGGCCGCAGCAGCAGGAGCGGCGGCGACGCAGTAGCGGCCGCAGCAAGAGGAAGGTCTCGGCTTAAAATTGAAACTACAAGAGCGGCTGCTGCATGCAAGCGTTTCCACGGAAGAGGACGGTACAAGGGACAATGCCCAAACACAGGTGATTAAGAGGGAGTTAGGTTAAATAGGATTGCTAATTGGGGCTAAGATAGAGGAGATTAGCACACTAATAGCCTATTAGACCGAATAGTAGCACTTGTAATTTAATATTCTATTAACTACTTCATATATTTAAGTTGGGATGTTACAAAAAGTACATGGAACAGCCCAGACCAAAGTTACTAGGCTAATGACACAGGAAACACCCGGAAGAAAAAGAATGACCATAGAAGCAGGAGTATCTGCTGTAAAACTAGTAAGTTCTTGAGCTGTTCTCCCGGTGATCAGCTTGACAATACTCTTGAATTTGATTGCACATCAGACAATGAAGGGAGTAGTAGCTTCAGCTTGTGGCCTAGATTCTGAAGTTAATTCACTGATTCCTTTGTTGCTTTTGCATCACGATGGCTGAACTTCCCGTGATAGGAGAAATGGGCATATACATTGCAGCAAGATCGGCCATTGCATCAGTCTTGAGCCTTACTCTTTGCCGAAGTCTGCGCTGTAGTGGGCACTGGATTCCAGCTTCTTGGCATCGTTCAGCTTCCTGACGGCCTGAAATACAGTTTGCACGGAAAACCTGTCTCAGTGCCTAATTACCAGTGAGTTTAAGGTACGTATAGAACAGAGTATAAGACAACACACCTTCATGAAGTCCTCATGGACCACATAGTCCCGCTCAGCACGAATTGCAGCCATACCCGCTTCTGTGCAGACATTGCGAAGATCAGCCCCATTAAAGCCCTAAAATCAGACGAGTTAGGAGATTGGGTGATGAGATAAGAGCGTTAAATAATATGAACTCACTTCAGCCAGTTTGACGACTGCTTCATAGTCAATTTCCCCATGCTTGGCGATACCAGCTGCATGAATTTTAAGAATTTCCATCCTTGATTGCTCATTTGGTAGCGGAATCTCAATCTTCCTGTCTAGACGTCCGGGACGCAGGAGCGCAGGGTCGAGAACATCAGGTCTGTTTGTTGCCATGATCATCTTGACCTGTTTAAGCAAAAACACCCTTGTCAAGCAGAATGCATACATCACCAACAAAAAAAAGTGATGCATAACATTAGAAAAAAGAAGTTTATGTGTCATTGTGCAAGGGCTATAAAATTCATACAAACAAAAGGAACAACCAGTATTATCTCCAGGATTCTAAAAGGTTTTATTCTAACATCCTCTTGACTTCCAGGATGGTAGTGAGCTGACCATGCAGCAGCAGAACCATGCCAAATTTATCCATCCATAAAAGTCAATATGGACTATCTAGAATCTGTACAAACTAGAAGTCTAGAAGACATTGGATGGATATTTCCAGAAAACCCATAATCAACTGGAAGAACAAAAAAAACCATTGCATGCTAGTTATAATATTTGGCACCACTTTAAATACTAGTTGGTAAATACAAACTCAGTGGTAAAAGACAAGAGTACACAACTGATAAAGCAATTATGATGTCATCAGTATACTTTCAGGAATCCAGCAGTCCAATTGCTGGAGGTACATGTTCCAATAACATATCTACAGTAAGATATAAGTCGTAACTTTGCTCAATACCACACAACTAAACAGGTAGGCTGATCTTGTACAATTGAGAACTTACAATAGTAAATCCCATGATTGAGTACATAACATGTACACGTGATGCAAACATGCTGGCAAGTATAGTACTTATCGCATTTGCAGATCGCATTATGATACCTCGAAAATTATATAACCAAACTTCAACATATCTGATCAATCATCAAACATGTTTACCTTTCCAAGCTCATCAAATCCATCTAGCTGATTAAGCAGCTCCATCAGCGTCCGCTGGATCTCACGATCAGCACTGGTCCCTTCACTAAATCTTCGTCCACCAATGGCATCAATTTCATCCATGAAGATAATGCATGGCTAGATAAAAACAATTTGAAACAAAACATAAATTTTATTTTATGGAACTAAACCGAATGGTTCTGTCAAGTTAATGGAATATAAGTTTTTTAATATGGAACTAAATTGAATGGAAACAAGTTACAAGATAAGCGAACGCATTGCTTTTGTCCCTACAGAATTCAAATGTGAAGGCATTGGTTTCCAGTGAACTCTCATGCAAAACAGTTAATGAGATCTACAGCTTAAGATACGATTAACTCTAGAACCAAACAATATCCTCAATAGTGCATGGATAGGAATATCCGAATATGAATAGATGTCAAAACATGTGGATCAAATAAACTATTAAATCATGATTTGCATCCATGCCCACAACCACAAGTCCACAAGTAACACTAATGCATAGCATGTAGAGAATATAGCTTTTTGTTGTGAACTAGCACAACAAGGGAATAATCATCTGTTGGAGAGAGGTCGAACGGTGACGACTTAAATAGAACGGCGCTAGGTGAAGAGGGCACCGATTGAGGGAGGAATAGATCTAGAATAGCTGGTCAAATGAATGACCATAGTTAGATCTTAGAGACTAGAGACTTGTTTATTTATCTTTACTTGATTCATAATGGATACATGCTATTCTTTTTATAGGGACGACCCGACTTACTCCTAAGAAATAATCTATAAGAAAACTTATCTCTAACAATCCAATCTAATAATAACTTGTCTAATTAGTAATTAATAGATAATACCAAATATCTAATAGATAGATTCCTAAATAACAAACCATGCCTAATACACGTGGCACTATAGTACCCTTGCGTGAAGGGTTCGCGCACTACAATGCACCGCAATGAACAATGTTGGGTGCTACAGTACACGCGCTACAATATTTTTCCTGGATATTATACCATAACATTACACCCCTTGCAGTGAGACGGCTCGTCCTCGAGTTGCGGTGATGGCCACAGTTAAAGATCTTCTGCTCTTCGTTATTAACCTTCAACTTCTCCAAAAGAGATGGTGAGGTATCGGAAACCATGATGAGTGGCTCTGATACCAATTGTTGTGAACTAGCACAAACAACTTGAAGTAGAACGACGCTAGGTGAAGAGAGCACTGATTGAGAGAGGAATAGATCTAGAATAGTTGGTCAAGAGAACGACCACAGCTAGACTTTAGGGACTAGAGACTTATTTATTCATCTTTGCTTGATTCATAATAGATACATGCTATCTCTTTTATAGAGACGACTCGACTTGACTCATAAGAAATAATCTATAAGAAAACTTCTCTCTAACAATCCAATTTAATAATAACTTGCATAACTAATAGATAATACCAAACACCTAATAGATAGATTTCTAAATAACAAATCATGCTTAATACACGCGGCGCTGCAGTACCCTCGCGTGAACAGTACGCGCGCTACAGTGCACCACGGTGAAGAATGTCGCGTGCTACAGTACATGCACTATAGTACTTTTCCTTAATATTAGACCATAACATTACACCCCTCATGGTGAGGCAGCTCGTCCTCAAGCTGCGGTGGTGGCCACGATTAAAGACCTTCTGCTCTTCGCTATTAACCTGCAACTTCTCCGAAAGAGATGTGCGGTATCGGAAGCCATGGTGAGTGGCTATGATACCAATTGTTATGAGCTAGTACAAGGCGATAATCATCCATCGGAGAGAGGTCGAATGGCAACGACTTGAAGTAGAACAGCGCTAGGTGAAGAAAGCACCGATTGAGTGAGGAATAGATCTAGAATAGCTGGTCAAGAGAACGACCACAACCGGACTTTAGGGACTAGGGACTTGTTTATTCATCTTTACTTCATTCATAATGAATACATGATATCCCTTTTATAGGGACGACCTGACTTGACTCCTAAAACATAATCCATAAGAAAAATTATCTCTAACAATTCAATCTAATAATAACTTACCTAATTAATAGATAATATCAAACACCTAATAGACAGATTCCTAAATAACAAACCATGCTGCGGCGCCGCAGTACCCTCGCGTGAACAGTACACGCGCTACAATACTTTTCCTGAATATTCAACCATAACACTTTTTCACTATGCTTGTGGTGGAGTCTTCCAGACAAAGGGAAAGCCACTTTAGGCCCAATTAGCTTTGCAGGGAAAATAAAAGAATGAGCCAACAGGAGACTTACTTGGTGATCCCGTGCATAGCCAAACATTTCTCTAATCAAACGAGCACTTTCTCCAATGTACTTGTCAATTATAGCACTTGATACAATCTGTTTTAGCCAATATATCAGTATAAAGTAATATATGTAATGCACAAGAAAATTGGCTATAGGACACTGTTATTTTGTGGCATTTGTTGTGGGATACCGAAATTCATGTCTTTGCTGAAACACACCGCAAAAACATTGCTCTTTGATGTAGGACACATGTTCATTATAATATCATTTCTGGTTGAGTCAGGAGAGAGAAGGTTGGCGAAATGTCCATTATACCCTTTGGTTTAGACCCGTTTCTTTTGGCCCAAACAGACCACATGGCAATCGGCATCCCACCGGACCACCTCAATGACCCACTCTCTCTTGGCCCACATAGACCACCGTGTATGTGCTACTTGGTCTAACCAGATCCGGATGTCTAAGGGCACTGTCATTTACAAAAAAAAACTCTCTCCAAATCAACCGGAAATGATATTATAATGGGCACATTGTCCTACAATGAAGAACCGCGTTTTTGCAGTGTGTTTCCACGAAGGCATGAATTTTCAGTGTTCCACAGCAAATGCCACAAAATTATGGTGTCTTGTAGCCAATTTTTCCTTTCTACTAAATGGGGAAAAAACACCTTCAAAAAGTTGGCATCAATGTTACTGGCGATAGCCCTCGCCAATAGTGTCTTCCCAGTTCCTGGTGGGCCGTAGAGTAGAACACCCTGCAATAAGTAAAATAAACATATATTGACTTCCAAGGTCACAATACTTGTACATTTACCTCTTCGAACATAATGCATAATTTGGGGATCTAAGCACATATACTGTCGAGTTACCTTGGGAGGCTTGATTCCAACACGAATAAAGAGTTCTGGATTCATCAAGGGCAACTCAATTGACTCTCTGAGCTCCCTAATCTGATCAGACAGACCGCCTACAGCAGAGTAACTGACATTTCCGGGGTCTTCGTGAAGCATATTGTAAACCACAGGGTCCACCTAGAGGCACAAGTGTGGTTTTAATCCTTGATCATTGAAAACCATTTTTATATGCAACAAATAAATTGTACAATAAAAGGGCTAACAAAATTTGCACCAACAAAAACACATAAGCAAATGATTTATATAACTAAATATACCTCTCGTGGCAGAGTGCGCATGATTGTAAGAGTTGTCATGTCAAGTACGACACGAGTCCCAGAAGTTAATTTCTCCTTGTCCACTTTACTCCGGCAACCAACCACGTATCTCGGACCACTGCTAGCCTTAACAATAACTTGAAAAAACAGGTGTTTCAGTTGTTTAGTTTTGTAATTCTGTTGATAAACAAGAACAAAAACTGCAAGTGACGCTGAAAGAAATTATCAAGTTGGTGACTATACTCGTCATTCATAACCAAGGAAAAGGAATGGAAAAAAACAAATATCGGTATCTTTCATGGTGGGGGCAACTGGACTAGTGTCCATTCAAAAAAATATATGTAAAATAATACAGTTCGAAACACAAAGGGAAGGCTCTTTACTTACAGCGTTCATTATCAAGGGGGCGGAGAACCTCTCCTATAATCTGTCCAACACTTTGCAGAGATTTCAAGTCATCTTCAGTCTTTGCAAAGTCCCTCTTAGCATTCTTTAGGTTTTCCCTCACTGCATGCAGACGAACCATGAATCAAAACAAAACCAAAGCTAATAAAAGGAGCGTAAATGCTTTTCAGAAACCAAGCAAACATGTATTTTGGAAAATTGTACTTAGGGGATCCCTAAAACAGAGGCCACTGTGGAGAACTGTGGCTGACAGTTTTTGGCTGTGCATCAAATTTGCATAGCAAAGATATAACTAGATCTTGTTCAAGTCCACGAGGCGAAGGATTGATTTGAGCTCCATATACATCAACGTAGCCACAGATGCAGTGAAACATCAGTATAGAGACAATTTCACACTCGAAATACTAGCTTGAAGATATGCTCCTATAGCTTTATCTATACGTGTAGTTCTAATTATAATAAGACTTAACAGAAAAGAAACCAAAGCTTGCTATGCGAACAAATGAGCTGCTATAATGTCGTATCAGTTAGACAGTTACTACCAAGAATAAATGGGAAACTGGCATGAGACATACAAGCTTATGAGCGTTGTAATATAACCAGACCATTCATTCACTAAGCTGCCGAGCGGGAAAAAATATGAAACTACACAAAGCCTACTATATCCTAGCTCTCAATATACCATCTAGTCAGATACAGCTGAAGTTAGAAGAAATTGTACAATACAACTCTCCTTCAATAAACAGCACACAGCTAGTATCTTAAACAGTGGAGCTGCTCTCAGGTTGCCGAGAGCTGCAACCTAGCTGAGCCTGCAGTACTACTTGAATACCATGAAGCTTCTTACCCCCAACACAAAAAGAACAACTAGAATAACCTCCAAACGCACAGCCAAAAGTATTTATCTATCAACTTCAAATGTAGCACTTCGAAGCTCAAACCAGAATTAGCTGTCTATATAATGTACCAACAGAAACTTCTAGTGTTTCCATAACTTATTTGACAATATTTTTTCCAGAATCAAAATTTCCCTCACAAAATAGTGTCAAAGTTGACCAGTACAAAAACCCTAGGTCGCATCTTCACATCACAGTTCGGATCCACATCAAGCAATCAGCACCCAGACCACCAGATTTAGCTATAGGAACCAAATCTACCGAATCAACAGCGAAAACCAAGACCCGATGCCCCCCCCCACCCCCACCACCACGACCACCATCTAGCACCGGAGCACATCGCGAAACAAGTAAATCAGTAAAGCCTCGAAATCACCGATAACTAAGCACCGCAACTAGCGAATCTACACAGAAAACTATCCCATATCCACAGCACAGACGAAATCTTGCGCGCGCAGCTACGCAGCGCCTAGAGCAACGATGGGAATCCACTGCTCGATTCGAACCGAGTGGGGGGAAGTGGGGTAGGGGGTGGGTGCCTTACCAGTGCCGACGCGCGACTCGAGCTCCCTGCAGTTGAGCAGCTTCTTGCGGTACTCGGCCACGGCAGTGCGGCGGCGAGCGGCGGCGTTGTCCTCCCCGTCGGCCATCTCCTCCTGCGATCTCTCGACTTGGCTTCTGTCGCAAGAAGAGAATATACACTCTTTGACGTCTCGGGCTAGTTAAGCTAGGGCTGTTTTTTTCCCTGAAACTAATGATTTTTATGAATGGGTTATGGCATTTAGGTTATTTATAGGAAATGTTATAGAGTAATAAAACTCACGTATTATTTTTATCGATATAAATAAAATCGGTACAGTATATACTACAATTAGCTAGTAAATTCTATAAAAAAATACTTTGTTTAAAAACTAGTTATTGTAGAAAAATCGAAAAATAGCTTTTAAAAACTAAAAAGAATAAACCATGTATCTTTCTATAAACTGAAACGTAAACAAAGTACAGCTCGAAAAGCTGTTTAAAAGGCATAATTACAGGATTCTGTAATACCATAGCGCTGGCATATATATAGGAGGAGCTCGATAATGGCTCTTCGGCCCCGTTTGGCACAGCTCTAACTCCGAGATCTATGCTGGATTTGTAGTTTGTTGACTAAATTAAAGTGATTTAAATATTTTTATTTAATGTATAATATAAATGAAATGAATCATGTAAATGCACTTAACATGCCTGCAACTCTAGATCCAGGATTTCCTAGAGCTACAAATGACCAGCTCTAGGAAATCTGTAAGCTAGAGCTCTGCCAAACGGGGCCGAATTCATATTCCATATTAGCTGTAGTAGATAGTTTTTGTTACGAAATATGAATAATGATTCTTAAGTAAAAATAAATAGTAGTAAGAAAAAGATACATATGTAAGAGGAATAGGATATAAGATACACGTTTATCTTCTTACTTTACTTTTAGAATGGAACAGGAGGGGAAGAAATGAAAAAAACGTTTCAAAATATAGGATTTTTTTTGTGCTTTCGGCTTAACGAAAAGGCTATTGGAACGACTATGTAGAAAGGTTCAGGAAACAATGAAGCGGGCGTAATTTCTTGTACTTGCTACGACAGTGACACCTAAGAGGCTAGGATTGGCTCTTCCTCGAATGGAACCTTACCATGAGCTCATAAATTTTATCTTTTTCTGAATTTTTGATTTTTTATTGAATTTTTTTGTTGGTTCTTTTTTCCCGTATTTGTTTGTATTATATATAATAGGCTAACATATTTTTTATATTTTTAAATTTTTTTAAATTTAATTATGATAAATAAGCATCTATCAGCTACAGTGTTTTTTCAGCCAGCTACAGTACTTTTCAGCCATAAGCCACAAAAAAAATCCCAAATGAGCACCACCAAAAACACTTCAACTAATATTCTCCCTTGCATAGCATAGCCTCTAAAATAATCATGTATTAAAAAAGTTTTCACCATCTCATACTAAAAAAGGGTTCGATTAACTAATATATAGAGTCAATGCCCTGTAGAGGGTGATATTCATACACTTCTATACGCAAAGTAATCAACTTTTTTTTCTTCTACCATTATCTTAGGTATGCACAAAGTTATCGGAGAGATAGGTTCTCAAAATAAAAGGGGAAATTGGGAGTTCTTTTTGATTTGGCTTTGCCTTATCACATTCTGTTACAGTAACTAACTTTTAAGCTGTGCGTCTTTTCAAGACGGAGTCTACAGATATATTGTAGTAGATATTATACCAAGTTCAAATATATCGGCTAAAATCGTATGCAACCGTTTTCCTTTACATATTGTCTCTCATGAATGGTCAGAATTCAAAAACCATAAATTAAAAGTCAAAACCACAGCTCAAAAGAATCCACCTCACCACAACATGCCAACATGTAGTGCCAAGGTGGTGGAGCTTCACCTTATGTGAAGTAACCTTAATGCTAGTTTTCCTAAAGCACTAGGGTACAAAAGCAGTTTATGATTGGTCATATGTTATTGTTAAAACTTTGATCTAGGAGAAAACGTACACATCGCAAATAAACGGAGAGAACACATGAGAATTTCTGAATTTCTCTATTCTCTTATTTGCTCCCCTTTTTCTTGCTTTTTTTACTCTTACAAAACTAATTACAAGCCTCCTCAATATATAGACTAATAATCTCCTACTAGTATATGTATTCAGATTTCAAGTTGGACACAACTTCAACTTGAGTTACACACGGAGACAGACTCTACTGCGTTTTGAACTCTAAGTCAATATTATTTCTAACAGTTATTATGCGCAATTGGAAACTTGTAAGCAACAATGATTTAAGAAAAAAGCTTGTAAGCAGCAAGCTTTTCTTTTGTAATTTCCCCTCTATAATGATTTAAGAAAAAAGCTTGTGAGCAACAAGCTTTTCTTTTATCCTTTCCCCTCTATGAATGGGTACTTGCCTACTTGGGCCTTTCATATGGAATGGAAATAATTTACAGTATATACGACAGTGAAAATGATATCCGCTAAAAGAACAGCTAATTCTCCTCTATGGAAAAATTGGTTAGATAAATAACAAATATAAGGGACCAAAAAGTGCAGCGGGAAAATCCAAATGCTTTTTCTTGGGTGTTAGTAAACATCCAAGCCAAAGTACTCTCTAAGCAATTAAAATTTGTCCCATTAACCCTTTAAAATAGTTTGTTATCCCAATATGGTCCGTGCATTACTCCATAAACCCACTTCGTTGTTTATCTTGTGGCACCTTTTCATCTAGACGCCTTTTTTATTGCCATTTGAGTGGAAAATGCATTTAATCTAATTTCTATCCACATTTGAACCTAAGTTATAATACAAGAGGAAACCCTATATTAGGTGTGTTCTTTTCGGCTTCAGCTTATACCTTTTGATTATGACTTGTGGTGTCCAGGCTGATTGTGAGAGAGAGTATGGAGTAACAAAATGTTGTATCTAGATAGCTTCCATTTACACGAGGAATGAAGTTGAATTAAACTAAATTGCAGCCTTGGTACACTACCATAGAAATGGTCATCACAAATGGTTCGGAACCGTCATCACAGACGGTTCCTTGAACCATATGACTTCATGGGTCAGTGATAATAGGAGTTATTCATAGATGATTTTTGAACCATCTGTGAAAGCTGTATCACAGACGGTTCGAAACTAGAACTATCTGTGATCGTCCATTATTACCAACGGTTCGAATCTAGAACCGTCTGTAATAGTCTGTTATCATAGAAGGTTCCTAGTAAAAACCATCTGTGATGTGCTAAGGACTATCACAGACAGTTTGAACCAAAAATCGTCTGTAATAATCGCACATCACAGATGGTTCTATCTACGAACCGCTGTCTGTGATACTTGCACATTATAAACGATTCGTAGATAGAATCATCTGCGATGTGTGAGTATTACAAACGGTGTTTGGTTCAAGCTATCTGTGATAGTCCTTCACAAATGATTTATTCCACAAAATCGTATGTGATAGTTCATTCTATACCTAAATTATTTTTTTCTGTTTTTCAGCTAGCCTCAGAAAATGTTAGCTATACCCTTTGAAAACAAATGAACACAACATCAAACACAGCAACACATTATATTTCTATTAAGATTAGAATCCATTATTATATCATCACAAGATAACGAGTAGGTTACCCATATAACACAGTAAGAATATAGCAAGAACACATCTTCTAATTCTACGAACCCAACTTTTAAATATAGCAAGAATATAGAAGAAGCAGAGATCCTAGCAGGCAGTATAAGCTCAACAGCGTCAATAAGGCCTCTATGCTGCTTTCGCGGCGCCTTGCCGCCCCGTAGACTTGCCGCGTCAATAGGATCAAGGATATCCGACTAGAGGGGGTGAATAGGAGGTTTTAAATTTTCTTATCATTTAATTAATTCTTTACAATTTTAATATAACAAGAAAATGAAGCACTTAATTCCTACACAATTCTAGTCAAGTTGAGAATCAACACTAGCTCTAACTCAAATAAATAATCACAATAGGGATAATAAATAAGAGCTAGAAGAAATTAAGAGAGGAACAAGTACACTCGATGTTGTACCGTGGTGTTCAGAAACTTGTCGATTTCCCCTGATCCACGTTGAGGTTAGCCCAAACGAATTGGACCGGCTCCACGAATTAAGCCGAAGCACCTCCAATCCACTAGTGGTAGCTCTTCCCCACTCCGGGTAAGTGAGCTCCAACCTTCAGAAGTACACCGAGCCTTCTCACAAGTTTCTTTGAGAAGATCAACGGTCAACCTCCACCGAGTCGTCCAGGTGCCGACAAACACCAAGAGTAACAAATCGTCAGCTTCACCTGATTGCAAACAAGTGCCAAAGGATCAAACTATTAAATGCAATGCACCTTTTGGCCCAACCACCTCAAATGAATGCACAAGGAGTAAATGAGGTGTAGAGTGAATACTCAATGCTCAAGGATGTTCAATGGGATCTCTAACATCTGTCCTTGAGCAGTGGTACGGGTATTTATACCCTTACCTACCAATTCTAGCCGTTGGAAGCAATATTCAGAAAAAATCAGGGCGAGCGGAAGTACCGTAAGCCAATGGTCGGTACTTCCACTCCAGCTCTAGCGCGACAGAACGGCTATGTCAAAGCCTCTGAACTAGTCGTTTGAAAGTCGCACGCGGAATTACCACCGTTATAAATCCGGTACTTCCGCTCTGCGGTAGTTCTAGGAAGTCAGCGCGGTAGTACCGCTTGGGCCGGAACCAAAAGTTGGCGCTCTCTGGAAAAAAGGCTCCGCCCTTGCCACTGGAGCTTCCGTGCTCCGGAAGTACCGCTTTAGACAGCGGAACTACCGCTTCGCACGATAGTTCCAGCGTTAAACCTCTGGTACTTCCGGATTCTGCATATCTTAAAAATCACCCGAAGAGTGTTCTCTGGAAAAAAGGTTCCGATCAGATGCCGGACCTTCCGGCAAGCGGAAGTACTGCAATGTACACATCGGTACTTCTAATTGTCCGGATAGAGCACCGAACACTTCGGGAGGTGCTCTCTGGAAAAAGGTTCCGCTCGGATTTTCGGAGCTTCTGGGCATCGGAAGTACCGCTTTGGACTGCGGAATTTCCGCTCTACGGTAGTTCTGACGTTAAAACTCTGGTACTTCCGGTTTTCCAGACAACATAGATTTGACTTTTAAAACAGATTTTCAATGAATGCATGATCCTAATTTGATCCAAATGGCACAAGTATTATGCTATCAAGCTACTTGCCATGATCCCTCTTTATGGTACGACATTTAACCTATAATTCGGTCTTCCACCTTTTCTCCTAAGACTGGTAAAAATAAAAAAGAGAATCCTAGTCTAAGTGTACCTTTGTCTTGAGCCATTTTTTATCTTCACATTGACCCTTAGCATGCTTCTTGTCATCCACTTAAGGATTTAACCTTTTAAACACTTATCAAACTCATTAGTCCCATATTCACATAAATTCATTAATTACCAAAACCATTTTTAGGGGTCTAGATGCTTTCACCTGCCTCCCCGCTCAGCAGCCTACAGAAACCGCGTGACGTGTGGGTAGCCACGCGCCAGTGTCTTGCCAAGCACGAGCTATAGAGCCCAAGCCTGCCTCCTAGCTCAAGGTTGGTCACTCCCCACACATTCCTCTCCTGAGTAGCTGCCTAGAGCCAAAGCAGCGGCGACAATCGTTGTCTTCATCATCAGTAATCGAAGACACTTGTCTTGTGTTCCATCGTGAAATTAGTCACTAACACTTCACCAATCCAAAATTCCTTTCACCATTATCTTCTAGACCTCCTAGTGAAACGCTTAGACATCCTTGTTCGGCCCCTTTGGTATCTGGCCGCCGACGTGCCATGCGCGATGCCACCAGAGCGCACCCACATGCTATCGTCGGTGTTCTTGCCGCTTCACCATGTTCTAGGCCAAACCAGCCATGTCACCACATTTTCCTTTGTCCCAGAAGTCCTTTCCATGCATCTCTTGATCGCCTTGTCGCCATTAGATCGCCTTCGCTGTGTGCCACCGCCACGCCCCTAACCTCAACACCGCCAGCTCAACTCTGACCACCGTGAGTGCAAAAATAGATCTCCGATGCCTCAATCCACCCCCCCATACCTCCCTTCGCCGTAGCCGAGCCTCACCACTGGCAAAATCGCCACTGTCGCCATCAAATAAAGAGAGAGAGTAGAGAGTTTGGAGGAGAGACTGATTTCATTCGGAGAGGAGAATGACAGGTGGGACTGGATATTACAAAAGGAAAAAGAATGAAAAGAAGAAGGAAGAATGAGGGCAAAATGGTCAATTCGCTCTAGCGCGGATGGAAAAGGTTACGACGGTGGCATTTTGTAAATTTTCGACCTTTGCAATAGTATTTTGCAGCCCCTCTTTTTTGTGGTAGTATTTTCTAAGTCGCGAACAATTACGATGATATTGAACAAATTAACTCTTTCACTTTTAATGGCATTTTAATGGCTAGTTCCATGGCAAAGCATTTTAGGATACTGATGTGTTGTTCTTCAGTTTACTAGTTGGACAGCCATAGGAAGACTCTAGGCATGGGCAACCAATTCTGGTGCCAATATTGTTAGAAACCCCCACCATCGACTACTTGCAGTGCCTAATTGCTCTTGGAAGAATTAATGGTGTATGATTTGTGAGTCTTAAATGGTCTGCAGATGAAGATGGGCAGAGATAGCTACTAATGCCATCTGCACTAAATGTTTTGTTCCACACTAAAAAAATTCTTCTTCTGTTTTTGCCTAGATTATTTTTGGTTTGATTTTTTCCATTATAAAAAGGAATGCGGTAGCTCTACTAGGGAATGAGTGGCGGGGCTCAACTTTAATTTTTTGGGCTTCGAAGCCATTTTTTTGGCCAAACTCTCAGGCTTCAAAGCCAAGCCCAAAAGCGAACTAAAAATTTAGAGCCGAGCCCGAAGTAAACTATAGATTTAGAGACTGGATTTCATAGCTTCTCTTGAAGCCTTAACTTCGAAGTCCAAAAATGAGAAGCCAAGCCTAGTCAAACGGCACCTAAGTGAATTTGTCTAACTAGCTTCATTTTTTCTCCCAAGTCGCTATTCTTGTGTGAGTCAACCTAAATTTGGCGTAATTTGCATGGCTTGTTTTGTTGGCTTTCAAAACTTCTAATCTATACAGCTTGTTTTGTTGCCTTTCAAAACTTCTAGTTTATATAAGAATTATCCAAAGCGCAGCCAACAGAGAAGCGCATCTGGTGTAGTGGTATCATAGTACCCTCCCACGGTACTGACCGGGGTTCGATTCCCCGGATGCGCAATGCATTTTTCTGTGCACATTTTTTCTCATTTTTTTTTCTGAAGTACAATTCACTCCCTACATTTTCTTTTGCATTCTTCGTTTTTGTCCCGAAGTTAAGCAAGTACAGTATTTGCCTTAATAGCTTAAATCTCTTTTTTTTCAAAACTTATAATCTCACGTTTATAAATTTGTAGGAGTATTGATTTCAATTGCACATTTTTTTCTCATTTTTTTTTCTGAAAAGTTAAGCAAGTACAGTATTTGCCTTAATAGCTTAAATCTCATTTTTTTCAAAACTTATAATCTCACGTTTATAATTTGTAGGAGTATTGATTTCAATTGCACATTTTTTCTCATTTTTTTCTGAAGTACAATTCACTCCCTACATTTTATTTTGCATTCTTCGTTTTTGTCCCAAAGTTAAGCAAGTACAGTATTTGCCTTAATAGCTTAAATCTCAGTTTTTTCAAAACTTATAATCTCACGTTTATAAATTTGTAGGAGTATTGATTTCAATTCAAAGCTTCTTCCTCCTTACAGTCATCATAGCTTTGGCCCAGCCCATGAATTCATGAGCCTCTCCGCACGAAGTGTCTCACACCGTTTTGGTATCTGGGCCGTATTAAGAACAAACAAAAGGCTGCAAGAAGAAAGACAACGAACTGGGTTCCTCTTCCTCCTGTGATTAGGGCGGCTCTAACTAGCTTCTAGCTTAATCTTTTACCTGTGATTTTTTTATTTTTAGTTAAATTTACATTGTAACAGTTGTTAACTTTTTCTAAAAAACAAATAGAAATAATTAAAAAAAACTATTATATCATCACAAACAATACAAACAAATAAGAGAGAAAAAAAGAAAAGATAACAAACCAAAAAAGCAAAAAAAAACCTGAAGCTAGAAAAGGCCAGAAATTGAAGTAATTTGGAGCAGGACCTAAATATAAAAACTCGACCTGCGAGGGTAAGACGACCCCCGGGCATTTTGCTTAAGAAGAAGATCCTCTCACGCAGATCGAGAAAACCTTCGAACCCCTGCTCCACCCTTACACAGGGGCAAGCAGGACCTAAATATGGGTAAGAGATTCCTCGGATTGTGTGGCAAATAGTACGCAAAGCTCCGAGCATGAAAGATAAAGGGCATGTTTATATTGAGTTCTGCTTCTAGCTTTTGTTTAGAAAAGATAATATGAATATCCGGCTTCTCGAAGCAATTTTTCTACTTTTATTGTTCCTATCTTGCTCTGGGATAAGATAAAGGGTCTCACTCATCCTGTTCGCGTCTCACGTACGTATCTCTCACTCATTTTCCCCACCGCTCACCCTCTCCACCTAAAAGCCACTTCTTTCAGTAAATAATATTATAAACATCTCTAAAGGCTGTCGTTAAAAAAATGAGAGAGAAGATATAAAAAAAGCTAGGATACTTTCCAGACTTTTTGTTTCAGATACCCAGCTTTGTACGAGGATCAGAAAGTGAAAGAAAAAAAGAACTCAAATCACTCGTTCATTAGCTCTTGCAAAGCTCATGAGGGTAAAACAATTGTGATCAAATTATTGTCTCTGCAGCTCACATGGTAGATTCAGCCTATGTAGTGCACCCCTTTGCATTTGCTTTTTCAGTCTTGACTTTGCAAAAAAGAATGGATGGTGAGCCACCGGAATATGCTTGAACAGCTCTTATCTTTGGGTCGGAACTTTTCAATGCATCATTATCATTGTAACAATAAGCAAAGCACCACAGAATGACAGAACTCTTCTATGTGCAATAGCAGCAGCATGCCAGCATCAACTTGGATTCTGCTGCAACGAGAAGGTCGATAGGATTTCTCAGATGTGCTGATGTGCAAGCAATCCTTAACTTCAGCACATCAGCTTGGTGTTTCAGAGCTTCCAGGTGCAGGCTTGTAGAAATCAGATGCCTTGAGTACCATGTTCCAATATGGAAAAGGTGATCCTACACTACTTACTGGGGAAGAAAGGACTCTAAATTACGTTCAGACCAATACTGCAAGAAAAGCAATAAGCACGGCACCGAATTTCAGTGGAAGTTCAAATCTGATTGATGCTGTAAAACAGGAACAACGAAACTCTAGATTGAAAAAGGCATACTTAAGTTGGAGTAGTGAAAGGAGGCCAGACTGAATTCTGAAGCTTGAGACAGTCATTCGGAGATGAGAAAAGCATCTAGCAATTATTTACAGTAAGAAAACTGATGTACAGGAGGGAATAATTCTTTTGAATTTTCGATACCACAAATTTTATTGGAATTTGCATCCAAAGAATTCCTGTATAAGTCCATCCTAAAGCGCATCTCATTAGCCCCATGAACATTCAGTTCAGGAAGCACGCATGGCGGTTTCTTTGCGCTCGAGTCCTAGTACAGACGTGCTAACCTGCCTGTAATCAGGTTGCTAAAGCTAAAAAAATGAATGTACATGAGAGAAGCGTAGCCGAGTACTGTACAATCCACCCCCCTGCTCGAGCTCTCTGCAAAAACAGAATCACAAACAAGATCAAATCAGCTCGACAGCTCGATTAACCATCGATCGCGAAAACATCGTCGTCAAGACGTACGTACATCGAACACAACAGAGATGTTACATGACAAAGATGCATGAGAAGAAGCAAACCTTGAATGGCATTAGGGGCGATGGCGAGGCAGACGACGGCACGAGGCCTTTGAAGCCCAGATCAATGGAGACGCTGCCGTCGGGCTTGAACAAGCCGTAATGGCGCTCGGTGCCCGGGCCGGGCTTGAGGTTCTCGTTGAAGAGCGCGAAGATGTAGGCCTTGACCACCCTCTTGGGCCTGTAGGGCGTCCCCTTCCTGAGGAAGAGCCTCTTCCTGAGGTTCAAGTTGTACGTCCTGGCGTTCTCCATGGTGGCGCCGGCCTCGGTGGCGTCTCCGGCGGACGCCCAGCCGGTCTCCGCCACGCGCACCTCGATGTTCCTGTAGCCGGCGGCCTCGAGCGCGAAGTAGGCGGCGTCGACCTGGGCCTCGAACATGTTGTCGTAGTGGAGGTTGGTCTTCTGGTCGTAGATGCCAGAGTTGGGCTTGAAGAGCGCGTAGTTGATGTCGATGTGCTCCGGGTCGCTCATGTAGGCGAGGAACGGGTAGGCGTTGACGTAGAAGGGCGCGCCGGTCTTGGAGAAGAAGTCGAGGAGCGGCTTGAGGTAGACCATGAGGTCTTCGCGGAAGACGCAGGCGGAGGGCGGGTAGGAGTTGGCGAAGACGCCCTCGGAGTGCGGGGTGGTGAGCTCGATCTTGTCGGCGAGGCGGAGCGCGGTGAGCCCGTCGTGGACGTTGACGACGGCGCCGAGGAGGGCCTCGGAGAGGCCGACGTCTTGGCCGCCGAGCACCTCGTTGCCGACGGTGATGCCGACGATGCGGACGGACGGGTAGTAGGGCTGCACGTTCTCGTTGAGCCAGTCCATGGCCTTGCTCGGGTTGGCCGCCATGTCCTTGAGGTGCTCGTTGGGGATGGCGACAACGAGGTTCAGCCCCGACTCGCGGAACGCGTCCAGGACGGAGTGGTCGGCGTCGTAGATCTTGACGTTCTTGATCCGCGCCATCTTCAGCAGCTTCACCACATCCGCCGGCGCCGGCAGGTTGTCCGCGATCCTCCCGTAGTTCACCCCGTACGTCCCCACGAACGAGTGCATAGCTGCAAAAAGTTGCCATCATATCATGTTCATCAAGGATGCTTCGATCGAAGAACTTGATTGCTTCATGGAGCGAGTTGATAAGAGAGAGAGGATTAATTCGTGCGCACCGTGGCAGGGGAAGGCGAGGAGGCAGCAGCAGAGGAGCAGGAGGAGCCGGCCATGGCCGGACTGCCACCGCGGCGGCCGCATCACCGCCATCTTCCGGCGCTCTGAGGTATCAAGAATTCGCAGGAGAGGGAAGAGGAGGAGGGTGTGGCTGCGGTCAGGGCGAGCATTAGAGGAGAGCTGCGGCGCCACTTTGCTTGAGGTGCGGGGCATGGCGGCACGACGGCAAGTGCCATAGAGAGAGCGAGGCGGCTCCGAGGGCTGGGTATCCGCGGTTACTTATCCCTCGCGCGCACGCGCACGCGCACGCTTGCCGGTGGTCTGAGGCGGCGGCGACCTCCTCGATCGGTCGCGTTGCTTGCTCCGATGGAGCAAGACAAGGATCAAAGGTGCCGAGAATGGAATGGTAATGGCAGAGCAAGGATGGAATCCGGTCTCTTGCGTAGCTTTCGCGCGCGACGTACGAACTCGATCTTGTGTGTCTGTCTGTCTCTACGCACGCTCTGCCACTGTTCGACACCGCAACAAGATTATTCTTTGGCCTTGTTGCTCTGCCACAATCTCTCTCTAACTCCTCTTGCCTCTACAAGGCTTGAGCTGAACGCCCATCTCTCTTGTGGTTCCATGAACAGGAAGATCATTGGTTCATGCAGTAGAACAAGAAGCGAAAAGCGGTGAGCTCTTCTAGTGTTAAGAGTATTCGACTAATATGGCAAGATTATTAGAAATAGGATAGAATTAATTAGGATTTGTATCCAATACGATTCATTTTATATTTAGGGTAACCTTCCATATCTTTAATAGATAAACTTATCTCCAAATCATCATGAACTCTCTCTATATCTGTCCCGGAGGCTCAAACAATACATCCGAGTATTCCATCTATTCTATCCTCCTACATTCAATATGGGAGTTTACTTAGTGAGAAAGGCGGGAGTGAAATGGAGTGCTGACGTGGTAGAAAGCAGAAACAAGTTGATCAGGAGCAAGTCTGAAACCGCCATGGCGACTGAACTGAACAACAGGGGTATAACCAACCAATCCATGAACAGATGCACTTTAGCTACTAACTAGTAAGGCGTCTATGCTTTGTAACGGATCTCATGTAAATGATACCATAAATTGTGAGCTCGCATTATTTCATAGTGGCTAACTAACAAAAATCATGGATATCACAATTGGCGCCACTGAATTTCAAGAATTATATAATTCTCTCCACTGCCTTGAAGAGATATGCGCACCATATCACTTTGAAGATGTAGTTTTCCCAACCAACCTTCGTATTCCATAATAAAAGAAATAGTTAACCATGTGGTGTTGGCCTCAAAAAAATATCAACAGAAGCTTCTATAAGGCAACAGCTAATTTTGCGAATAAGCTACAGTCTCAAAAATAAACTCTACTTTGTCACATAAGTCAACCAAAATAACAAATTTATAGGCCTGCCTGTTGCTAATTCACCAAATTAATCCAACAGCTACACAATGAGTCCAAAGCCATAACCTCGAGAAAATGGAGAATCCTTCCTGCCACAGAATAAGAAATCTTCCATGAAAATTTGGAACTGAAATCATTACTGCGATTTTGCTTCCCAAGTCCTCAATTTGTGATTGCCCCAAGTCAAGAAAATCTCTTCTCTGCATCGAAAACAAGTCTTAAAAAAGGAATTTATCTGAATACCATCAAGAATCTCTAGAATCAGTTAGTGCATATAGTGGTAACAGGGATACGTATCAAGTACAATAACAAACTTTTATTAAACAAAGCGTATGGACGTTATGGCCAATTCTTACATCAAATGCTTATTGGCTAGATAAATAAAAGAAATAACAACAGAAACAAGTAAATAAAACGGTGAAGCCAAACTTCTGCCCATAGACAAACAACAGTAAGACACAGCCTACTCATCCTGATCCTCTCCGTAGTCGAAGTCCTCCTCCTCTAAGCAACATAATTAGCAAGGGTGAGCACATAAAATGTACTCCATAAGTTACACAGGAAAAATACAATATTAATGCAATGATGATAGGTAAACGCATATAGGGTTAATTGAGTGTAAAACAACATTTAAAGAAATACAGTAAATAGATAGAAAATTACGGAACCTAATACAATAAGCAAAGATATTAATTTAAGAAAATTAATATTGTTAGCGAAGGCATCGATCTGATACTAACCTAACTATGGGCAGTCCACCCGGACCATCTCTCCAAAAAGACTCCAACAATTCCACTTAAATTAATTTTTTGAAAAATAAAATCTAATCTATGAAAAACTTTACTCAGCATGCCCATAACTGTGGGCATGTCTATCTAGGATAGTTTATACACTCTGTAGAGGTGGTATAACTTTACTTACAAGAAATGATTAACTCATGATGTCAGCCACTACACGATTCTGTAGGCATACGACTGAGTAATCATAGCAAGGCCTTTATAATACGAAGCTTGCAAGGCTGACAAGTGAAGGCATATGGATTAATTGAACATAAAGCAACATTTAAAGAAATACAGTAAATATATAGGAAATTGTGAAACTTAATACAATAAGTAAAGACAGTAATTCATGCAAATTAATATCGTTAGCGCAGGCACCAACCTGACACTAACCTAACCGCTGGCATCCCACCTGAACCATCTTTTCCAAAAAAAAAAAAACTCCAACAGTTCCACTTAAAACAATTTTTGAAAAATAAGTCTAATCTGTGAAAAACTTTACTCAGCATGCCCATGATCGTGGGCACAACTATCCAGGATAATTATATACTCTACAGAGGTGATACAACTTTACCCACAAGAAATGATTAACTCATGATGTTGGCTACTACATGCTTCCGTAGGCGTGCGACTGAGTAATCATAATAAGACATTTACAATGCGAACCATCAACCTAGCCACACATCCACTAAGATTTTACCCTAATAAGGAATCCACCAGATCGGGGCCTCCTCTTATGCCATGTGAGACTTTTCGCAGCTTACGCCACGCTCGTATTCAGCTTACAACGAGACTCAAGTTGGAACACACAAATTAGTCAGTCAGAACTGTCCCATACTAGCCTTGTGGTAGTATAATAGGGCTTTATAGCAATAGTTTACAAACCGACCCTTAATTAACTTAAAACTTACCACATGCCCCTTGTGCCTAGCACCCACGTTGAGCCACCGAGCAACAATGTATGCTAGAGAGAACCCACCACCTAACCATTTGCCTAAGTCCAAAACAAGTTTTATATTTAATTTTGAAATGTTTCATAGACCTTCTGCAGTCATCGAAATCAAGAATACATTTTTAAAACTCGTCATTTTATGTGAAAAAATTGTTCCACGCCTAAAATTATTTGTAAGCATGTCTAAGAATTTGCTACAAAATTCTCTCATCCATAATAGTGTATTAAACAGAGTTTTATTCTAGGATGACAAGGTATTTAGGGATCAATGTCAAATGAGGTAATAACAAATAGGAATTAACTAAATTTAAAACTAGAATTGAAATACAATGAATAAAATTAAGCATGCAACATAATTTAAAATAATATAATTTTATTTACAAATGGGATTTAACATGATCAAGGAGTGCAAGTTGCCTTTCTCTACAAATTGGTGTGAATCGTCGTAGTAGAATTCTATAAAATCATCATAGTCTACATGTGAAAATAACCAAGTAAACCCAAATAAATTCAAATAAACTCCAAAAATTTTAGAACATAGCAGATTTGGATAGATCATAATTTTAGATAAATTTAGAAATTTGAATAGGCTCAATCGGAGCTAGGATGAAGGGAAACGAGCTCCTGGAAGTTTGAAATCCAGATAAATGAATTAAAACTAATTTTTGGAATTATTTTTCTAAAGAAAAAGGGAATTATGGCATTAGCAAGTGATTTATATTTTCAGCTGAAATGATTTTCTAAAGGAAAAAAATAGAATTATGACGTTAGTGAGAATTTGAATTCTCGACGCTGAGATGGACACATGGGCCTGGGTCTCATGGATTTGGTCCACGGACCAAACCGTGGCTGAGGTGGTGTGATATGGCAACCATGTCAGCCCGCGTGGCTGCCACCTGGCTGACACATCAACCCGCACACTGACATGGCTTGCTGGCTGGTGGTGCGCACAGAAACCAAGAGCTTGTCAGCAATGTGGTGCTCGACGGTGGGTGGTGAGGCGTGCAAAAGGAAGAGGGCACGGAGGCGAGTCTATTTCTAACTAGTATGGAGATTGGCGGTGATCAGAGAGGGCTAGCGATGAGGAGTTGGTGGCGGTGGCGCTCGGCTCCGGCAAACGGGGTGCTCCGATGATGGCTTTGCATGGAGGGGCGAAGGGTGTTCGCAGAGGTGTGGTGAATCTCACCAAGGTGATGACAAGGCTCAGAAGGCATTGAGGCGGTCGGAATGCCTCACTGGAGAGGTTCGTCGACGCGGAAGAGGGAGGAGAATGGTGCGGGAGCGTCTTGGGCTTCAGAAGGGAAAGAGGAAGCGAGGAGGGATGGAGTGGAGAGTGGTGAAGCCTAGGAGGTTTATAAGGGGTGGAGGGACTCAACGGCGGCTAATTGCTTGTCGGAATTCATGGGAGCTGGCAGTGGTTACGGGAAGGATAAGGGTAGAGCGATGCAACAAGAGGGGAAACGGGTGTGGAAAGAAGGGGAGAGAGGGCGGCCGTGTGTGGGAGAAGGGAAAGAGAAGGAGGGTGATGGGGAAGGAAGAAGATGGGGGGCCCACTGTCAGTGGAAGAGGGGAGGAGGGAAAGTGAGGTGCATGGGCTGGGGCACCGGATGGCCGACGTGTCCCAAAGAGAGATGGGAGGCACTGGTGTGGGTGATGGCACCACGTGGCACGAGGGGTGATTCGGGCCGTTCACATGTCGGCCCAAGAGAGAGAGAGAGAGAGAGAGAGAGAGAGAGATTTGATTATTTTGAGATTTTCAGAAAATGCCAAGAACTTCAAATAGGCTTAGAAAATAGCAGAAAAATCCAAAAAATTCTAGAAAAAATTCCAAAAAAATCTATAATTCAAGAGGAATCCAACAAAAATAAAATCACTCAATTTAACCACAAATGGACACAAGTTTCAGTAGATCTTCCTCTAGGCTTAAAATAAAAAACAAAAGAAAATCCTAAAAAATCCAATTAAATCCAACTAAATTAATTCTAGAAATTTTGGGATGTCCCAAAGAGCATCAATAAAAAGAAGAGGCCAAATGAAATTAGTGTCATTTTATGGGCCTTAGGGTCTTGGTATGTGCAGGATTAAATAGGATACTTTGTGAGAAAATTGTAGCGACTCAAGTATTTAATTAGTACTACTGCACATTTTCCCAACTCACACTCACATGGAGGACTAACATGTATGCAGACCTACGACCAAAATGGAGACTAAGGGTCATTACACAACCAATACAGAATCATCACATATAATTCAACAATATACCGTTTTCATGCACATGGCAATGTACACAAGTTCCCTTTTACAACCTTTCTGCAACCAATATAGAATCATCACATAAAATTCAAATAATATACAGGTTTTTTGCAAAATGCAATGAACACAAGGTCTGAAATTTCAAGTTAGCGTTTTAACAAACAAATTCGTGCTATTGTTTTCCATTTCTTCCATTGGCAGCCAAAACCATAGATGGCCATGATTACAATAATTTTCAGCACAAAGGAAATGAACCATAGATAGCTCTAAAAGAATGAAAGAAGGGATTATGGCTAGATGATGTACCTCAGTAGCCATAATTGTGCCATGCAAAGATATTCGGTGCCAATCCAAGTTCTTGCCCACAAAGAGTATGTCAGGTAGGCTTAGTTTTCTATATAAATGAAAAAAAAAAAAGAAATGACCATTTGCAAGAAAAGAACAGAATTGATGTTCTCATAGCACCCATAGTGTGCACGAATTTTGGCCTCTAAGATGAGAGAGAGAGAGAGAGAGTAACTTAGAGAGGCTGCCTCTAAACACTGCAGACAATAGCTTCCAAGCAATTTTGCTTGGCGCTGCCTCTAGCCCTGGAGGCTACCTCAAAGCAAAAAATTTTTTTGCAAAGCCCACCTGCCATGAGATAATATAATTTTTTATTATAGTTGTGGGTCCAATATTAGAGACAATAGTGATTTCCATACATTATATAAAATTGTGCTAAGGTTAAAGTCTGTCTGCGGGTCTCAGCTTAAAAGCTATGTAACCTCTAACCATTATGGATGCCCTCAATAGAGTGCCACAATACGAAATTAATCTGCGAGTAATCACTAAGCTTATCACCAAGGCACAGCTCATGGCCTTAACCATTGGCTACATAATGTACAAGTGTCTCTATCTAGTGCAAAGCAAACTGTATCGAGTCATTGACCGAACATTAACATATATGTCACCTATAGTCAATCAAAAGAGCCATAGCCTTCAAACTCATCATATTCAAGAACCGGAAGGGCCTATAACTGCAATACTCGAACAGTCGAACATATGTTTGAGGCAAAATTGTTTGCAGACGTAGCATTACTTACTGGAAAGAAAGCTTCTCAACAGTTTTGACATAAGATAAAATGGAAATATAAATATGTAATGAGTAAATTTTTTTTAAAAATGTAATGGGTTATTACAACTGACAAATGACACATTTAGAGGATTCTGATAGTAAACAGAATTGTAAAAAGAATTTAAATAGAACATTTTTGGTTCAAATGTGATCAAACAGGACATTCTAAGTTTCTATGCAGCAGTACACACACAGCTCAATAAGATAGAGGACATGATGGCAGATGGCTAGATATGAGTAGAGCTTACAAAGTGTGCACTGTCAAGAGTGTTTCCACAGTGAAAGAAATCCAGAAGCAGCATGACATGCAAATGAACAACACAGCTACTGCTAAGTGTGAAAAGGGAAACAACAGACTATGGTGGAAGAAAGACAAACTTCATGATTTTTGTTTAAACTTCATGGAAGGAGTGGAGGACGGCAGATGGACTCCCCATATTTATATTAGTAGAGATTAACTGTGCAATGCACACCTAAATACGATCGCTTGTTTGGAGCTATCATGTGTTTTATTTTCTTTCATATTCTTAATTCTATTATAGGCAATTGGAGCTTAGGATTTTCACTCTTCAATTTGTTATGACCTGGTCGCAGGAGTAACCAGCTAGCACTAGTTACATCTCATCTTTCTTTCTACTTTGTTTAGTGCTTAAATAGCTTTAGCCTTTACGGTTCAAAGGTTGCTCTAAGGAGTGTTCTAAGAATTGCCTCTCTCTCTCTCTCTCTCTCTCTCTCTCTCTCTCTCTCTCTCTCTCTCTCTCTCGGGGCACCGAACTGATCAATTGTAGTTTGCTATGCTACAGTAGTTTTATGTGATCAGATGAATACAACTTTGTGTGTAAGCACAAACAATGTGTGGTCTATGTTTCGTCCATGAAAAAGCGATGAGATAGGTCTTTAGATTTCTTTAAAGAAAAGATTCCATAACTCGAGGATAACGTTTAGATAAGGAGATGGTCGCAAAGGCCTTGAGTCAGCTATGGTGTGCGAGATCGATCACAATGCCATTCTTCCATAGAAGGCCTGTTCATGGCCAACTTTATCATAACTAAATTTAGGTAAAGTGTGGCATATCATAAAAAATATGACCAACAAATTGCTATCCACAAATTTAGCAAAGTTAGATAAGAATTTGAGTCTATGACATGTGGTTTATAGGACTAAAACATCGTGGCAAACCACAATTGTGACAATAAACCAAACAGCTACCTAAGCTTGCATGATGGTTGCTAAATTTGATCGTTAGACGTTGTCCAATTTGAGGGGCAAGATGGGATGGATGCACCGCCCTTGCCCCACACTTCAGTCTAATCAGCAGCTCACCGGAATGCAAGGGTCCAAGGAGAAGGAAGTTGGGCTCATCTATGGCCATGAAGATAAAGGAGTCGTCGTCAATCATCTGACTATAAAACAGTGAAAGGCCATCCCTGATGTTATCTTATCACACATAGGATTAGGACGTGTAGATGTGGGTGCATCTTCTGAAACACTTGACTTGTCAAACTATCACCAGGGGAAGCATAGATGGTCGCTAGAGAAAGCTTGTAGACAACTCAACAAATAAAACTAGAAGGGGGGAAAAATCAAAACAGGTCGGTTTTCACTTGGAAACCGGCCTGCTTGCGATCGAAAGCTACAATTTGCCAAGGCCCAGTTCCAATTTCTTGAACCATGTGGCACTAGGGTCTAGGGATCCACTCATGCAGTGAAACTACTGCTTTTGCTGCTCAATTTTTCGTTTCATTCGTTTTCAGTGAGCTAGAGTTACTCCCGACGAACAAGAACTCAACCAGCAGATAGCTGTCTAGCAAAGATCATGGTGACCAAAGATCATTTGATTTGTGGTGGAAGGTGTGCCTCTGGCTTTGTCCCATGTTGTGCCTTGACTATTTCAGTAGTGACTACTAACTAGTGGCCTGTATTTTGTAATGAACTCTTATAATCCTTTATCTTCCTGGAGTTTAGCCTCTGGATTGCTTGTCTCGATAGTTTTTGTTCATAATCGTGAGAGGCTCCAATTGTCCTTCGCTGCTGGTGGCAGCTGCAAATGGTTCTCCCCTATTTTCAAGTTCTGCTATGGTTGGGATCAACTTTATCGCCCTGCTTTGCTGCTATGTATAAGCAATCGATGAGAATTTTGCTGCAATATCCAGAGTTTTTTTGCCCATGAACTTTGTGCCTATAACTGATATTGATCCAAATGTTGAAACTTTAATTTGCGTCTCCTGTGCTAGTTGAGGGAAGCCATTCTCGCATGAGTTTTGTTCATGAATCATGACATGAATCGAACCATTATTTGGCGTTGATTATTTCGCACAGGGGTTTTCAGGAGCGCCAACACAGCCGCCAAACTACCACCACTTCACCAACATAGTGGACAAAACATGTCATCTGGAAGACTGAACAGAATGATTTGGCAGGCGATGTTTCAAATACTTGAAACTTGGCGAAGTTTCAAGTTAAGAGAGAAGAAAAATATCGTGAAAAAATATATATATCTTGCCCCTCTTTTAAACTAATAGGAGCCTGACACGCAACATGGAATCAAGAGAGAAATGCTGGCAAAAGTTCCTCTGTACAGTCGTCAAGACACAGCAATAATAGCATTAGCATCCACGGTAGATTGAAGACATTTGCAATGGCCGAATAGATGACAATGGCTTGTAGCTCTCCCCTTCTACCAACCCTAAAGGGCCTAAACAGCTTGAAACTTAAGCACATTTTAAATTTTAGAAACATAAGCAGTATCCTCAAGAGCAGTTCATGCTTCATAATCCATGTGATTGCTTTGCGTACACATTAGGGGCACCAAGGCACATATAATTTGAACGTAAACACCACAGCACTCGGAACATAAACACATACTTCATTTATTTTGAGAAGGTTGCAAAGATTACAGTCCTCAACAATCTGCCTGTAAAATCAGGGATCTGGCGAAAAAAACAACCATACAAGGTTGTCATGGCAAGGCTCTAGTATGCGCCTCGCAATGGCCAGAACCCCGTGAAGGCCAGGCATTCCCAAGAGGCTGCAAGAAAAAATGCAACCCTACATGACCCATACAGGCACTACATAGAACAACACACAGGCACCTCAAGACTCCAACAGACTCAATAACCATACTCAAACTCAACAGACAAGTCCACAGACACTCCGGCATCAACAGCCTGGAGAACGGCGTCGACTACTGGCAATGCCAGCAGTTGGGCTGTGATACTCCAGAACAGCCATTGGTGCCGGCGCCTGCAGCTCCATAACCAGGAAGCAGTGAAAAAAAAGGACAATGGACACTTCGGCAACCTAAAAAACCAGCATGGTGTTACGACTATAATAGCAAGAACCAATGCCTGGATAAGAGGGGCAGGATGCCAGTGATGGCAGCCAAAGGCTCAAAAAACAGATTACCTCCTGAGAGGTGATCTGTGAAAAACGAGCTCTTGGCTAGAAACGCCCCCCCAAAAACAACCGGTCCTTGAACAAGTACGGAAGCCCACCACGACTCATGCACGAGCCAAAAAACTGACTAAGACGGAGATTGACTGGTTGCGCTACTGCTAAGGACGTATATCTGCATCTGGAGGTGGCTGACCCAGTAGACATGAGCCCCTCCAGCAACGAACCATATTGTCTGCCTAAGTGAGAATGTCGCACCACCAGAGCTTCTTCTCCAGCGATGTAATGTTGTGGTTGCTGATCATGTTGCAGAACTGAAGATTGAGGCCCTCCAAAGACTGCCCCATGCGGCCCAAGAACTGCACACTCTTCTGAGTGACCTTTGAGCAGCCGGACAGTGAGAGGACACGAAGCTTGAGGTGCACTGTGGATGCCAGGATTGCAACACCATGATCGCTAACCAAGCAGTTTGAAAGATCAAGCTCCGCAAGCTCAATGCAGCTCTCGGAAATGGCAACGAGGCTTGCATTGGTTATCTTGCTGCAACCCTCAAGACTAAATTGCTTAAGAGATTTTCCATGTGCCTTCACCAGGGAAGAAACAGCTACATCTGTGATGTTCTTGCAACCACTCAAGTCAACCTTGACCAGACCTCCCTCGGATGATTTGATCAATGGAAGAAGCCCATTGTCAGTTACCTCACCGAGACCACTCAAATTGACCTGCTCCAACTGAGGGCAAATCATCCCCACCACAGCCAAGCTTGCATCAGAGAAACCCGGGCAATCCTTGATGGTCAGGAAACGAAGTGATCTGCAGAGAGGAAGCTGTGCAGGCGCAGAGCAGATATCCTTGATTCCCATGCATTTCACCAAAGAGAGAGCCCTGAACTTCTGGCTGCAGTTGAGGAGGAAAGCAAGAATACCGACAAGAGTAACCCCGTTGCATTCGTCAAGCTGCAAGTTCTCCAACGCCTTTGCTGATTCTGTGAAAGCCTTAAGGCCAACATCCGACACACGTCCACACCTCCTGAGGTAAAGCTGCTTCAAGCTCGGGCAGAACTTGGAAATAGAAGCGACTGCAAGATCGGTAACCCCAGGGCAAGAGGTGACACTCATACACCTGAGCTTCTGCAGGCCAGCAGCATTGGCCATCACCCAAAACCCCCTCTCGCCGACCGCAACAAGGTGAGCAAGTCTAAGATCTGCGACAGCCTTCCCATAGTACCCAATCACGGCAAGCGAAGCATCAGTGATGTTCAATCCCTGGAGCCGGATCTTGGCCAGCGAGGCAGTAGCCGAGCACACGAGGCTAGAGATGCCCTGGTCACCAACATGCGCGCAGTTCTTGATGTTCACAGCCTGCAGCTTCGAGCAGCACCGGCCAATCGCCCTAAGGCCCTCGTTGCCAACACCAGAGCACGCCTCGATGGACAGAGACACCAAGTTGGGGCACTCCTGCGCAACAGCAGCAAGGCCCTTGTCTGTGATAAGCGGGCAGCGAGTGATATCCAGACGCTCCAGCGAGGGGCACCCGGCGGCAATCTCGGCAAGCCCAGCATCGGTCACAAGCGGCACATCCCACAGGGCGAGCGAGCAGAGGTTCGGGCTGCCGCAGGCAACAGCCAAGAGGCCCTGGTCCGTGACGCCGCGCGTCGGATGGCTCCCACGGACGGCGAGCTTCTCCAACCCGCCACGGGATCCAGCAACAACAGCCATGGCAGCCAGGCGCACGTCAGTGGCGTCCTTGCCCTCGAGGACCCTCTCGACGCAGGGGTCTACAGGGGATTCGCCTTCATCCTCATCCATGACGAACTCGTCGTTGAGATCGGGCAGGGACGGGGCCGCGGCCTGGACGAGCTCGGAGGCACGGATGCTGCCGAGGAGCGCGAGCCAGCGGCGGGAGACGCAGGCGGAGGCGCCGCGCTCGCGGCCGCCGGGCAGGCGGCGCAGGATCTCGAAGAGGCACTCATCCGGGAGCGCGTCGAGGGACAGCTGCGGGCGCTGCCTCTGCTTCTTGGTGGCCCTCACGCACTCCGCCGCCGCCGCGGCGACCGCCGACGCAGCCACCAGGGACCGCTTCCGCGGCTGCACAGCACCGCCGGCGCGGCACAAGAGCCCAACCAGCTCCGCGGGGGCAGAGACGAGGCACCCGCCATCTGATCCAATCCAAGAAACCATCATCAGGCACACGCAAGAACACACCTTTCCTCCCAAGAAACCTCAACCAAGAAGAGATCTTTCTCTACCATCGCTTACCTCCGTAGGCGTGGAAGGCAGGCATGCCGAATCACCCGAGAAGGAAGAGATCCCTTCCAACAAGACGAACAGCACCGCAAAGAGGAGCGAGAAGAACACAGCCGCCGCCGGATCTGAACCACGGGGGAAGGCCGGAAGCATTTACAGGCGGCCGCCGGAGGAAGCAGGAGAGCCGAACCCTATCGCCGCCGCGACAGGGCAAAAAGGGAGCGAAGAAAGGGAGGAGAGCTCTCTGCGAGAGGAGACGAGGGGAAAGCGCGACCCGGGGGAAGGAAAGGGCAGAGGAGGTAGAGAGAGAAGGGGGGAGGACGCTGCTTGCTTTTGCTGCGGCGAGGCGCGGTGGGCGGGCCCGCCCTTGACGCTCCCAAGGGCCAGCCAAGCCAAGCCGCATGCACGCATCACAGCGCACTCGCCCGCTGGATTCATTGAACCTTCTCGTCAGCACAGCCATGGTGGGTGCAGTACAATGTACCTGCATGCATGTTGAGGCTAGACAACTGTTCGCATACCCTAGTCATTTTCCAGGCTAGACAACTGTTCACATTCCCTAGTCATTTTTGCAAATCGGTCGCCGAACATCTATTTTTTTTTTTATAAATTTAGCCTTTTCTCTAGATCTTTTAGCTCGATGGATAAATACCAACTACAGTTGCTCAACAGATGCGCTGCCGAACCTATTTAATGCTCATTATTAGTATTTAATTAAGCTCATATTAGCTTTAATTAAATACGATTAGTACTAATTAAACATAATAGTGTTGGAAACTTAGTAAAAATCATAAAAGATACTAGATTTATAAAAACAGGTATACTATTTTTTTAAAAAATAGCTACACTACAGTGTTGTTTATACGAACCTTCCAGGCTAGAGTAGTAGGGAGCAACCGATTCTCCTCTCGCTTTTTTTGTTTCTCGGATTTATGTTACGGAACGATCAATGCATCTAGGGGCGAATGTTTTATACTTGACGAATTCCGCGTGGTTAGGTCGAGTTTTTAACATATATATATATATATATATATATATATATATATATATATATATATATATATATATATATATATATATATATATATATATATATATATATATATATATATATATATATATATATATATATATATATATATATACAGCACTGTTTATAAATGTACAGATCATATTAGTAAAAATAGCACTTGTAACATCTGGTGATTGGACGCTAACGTATGGGAACTTCTTGATATAACATACTTGACTGTGTAATTTTTTTAGTAATTTTATCTGCTGTGAATGTGGCTTAAAAAATTATACGATTTCGATATTTGTAAGAGCTGTTACATACCACATCCACCATTACCAAGCGACAGGTCATCGCCGGCAGTCACCGTACGACAGGTCACCTACCGTCTGGTAACTGGGATAGCAATTCTTTGAGCCTTGTCCGTTGCACTATTATAAGCTCAGACAGACAAGTGATTTTTCGGCCATCTATCCCATTCACTTTCCTAATCGTCGTGATTAAATAGTGATTGCATATATATTTTCCTAATCGTCATGATTAAATAGTGCTTGCATTTTCTTGGTCATCGTAGTGATACGGTGCCAGGTATCACGAAATGAGATGTGCTTGCCTTTTGGTTATTATTGATACAATGAATGAAGCTGCTCATATGACCAGGTAGGCACTATATACTTGCACGCCGGAAAATCAAAATGTGTTATTTATTTTGATTTTGATTTTTTGCCATGGGTATTGTTCTACTGAAACCAAATCGCAGGAAGACAAAATCCTGCTGCTCCCATTTTGCCGTTCCAACACCAAGTACCATGCTATGTCATTGTGAGAATAATTAAACAAGGATATACACTAGCAACATAAAGAGCATAGAGCTAGAGGCAGAAACAGTTTTATTGGTGAATACATATTACATTCCTATAATTTTACTTTTATCATATTGAAATGTTGACATCAGTGATCAGAAACCATGCTGTGGATAGTATGAAATTTGATACTTCTCTTAAATTGGTAGTTTGAGTTTAATCTGAATGTCATATGATGCTAAAAAAACAATGATAGCAGTTCTTTGCTCACATTGTGCACTGCTCAATTAACTAATTGTATTGCAGGAAATCGAACCTTACGGACTCTAAAATCTAAATGAGAATCAATGTACAAATAGTACAAGATGTCATATGAATCCAGTGTTAGATTGTCCCTCATTCATGAATCACTGAAAATTATTCTTAATTTATATTTTAGTTCCGTAGTTTTTCTCAATTCGTTAATCACTGAAACAAACTCTCGAATTTATGGCTTCCTTTAAATCAATGTAATAGTCTTCTTTTCTTTTACGTCAGATCCAATATAATTCATGCAAATGGACCTCTAGGTTAGACAAGAAACGGCTCCGATTACCAAATCTAGGGCCTGTTTGGGAGAGCTCCACCACTGAAAACGTGGATCTGGAGCAGCAGCTCCACCGTGGATCTGGGATCCCACCATGGAGTGTTTGACTTGTACAGCAGCTCCAGATCCACGAAATTAAGGTTTTGGTGGGAATGGCCACTTTTGGTGGGATGGGGTGTGTAACCAGTGGCATTGGTGGGTAATTACCACCCAACTCCACGGTGGAGCACCCCTTGAGGAGCTCCATGAAATCCATGGATCTGGCCCTCAGATCCAGGATTTTGGTGGATCCAGATTTCGCGGAGCTGGAGCGTTTGGGTAAAATTTCGTGGAGTGGAGCTATTTTTCGTGAATCTGGAGCTGGTGAAGCTCTCTCAAACAGGCCCAATTGAACTGGAGCAGGGTTGGGCGAGAAGTTCTCCAATGTTTTTGCTTTGTATGGTTACTTGGCCACACCATCTGCACCCTTGGATAGATTTGCTGAAGCTGGTGTTTAACCAATTGAGAGAGCACAATAGCTCGTACTTTTGGTTCATGCACTATGCTAGATGCCTAGATGCAGTAAAAAAATGTTTAATTGTAATCATTGTACGCAAGTGCTAACTTAAGCAAGGAGTTGCTTGATGATGACTCAGAACACTGCCATGTGTACTTCAAACTGTGTTATTTATCAAACTTATGTATGATCATCAATGGCTATTGAGTTTAACGAGCTATTATCAAGATTCTTTTAAAATTGACATAATTTAACATAAAATTATTTTATTTATCATTTAAATGATTATTTTAAATTCAAGCTAACGAGCCACTATCGAGCTAAACCTCGTTAACTTTTTTCACTTAAAATAGACTTATTGCAATTTTACATTCATTATCTATTAGAATTGAAGCAATTTTGATTTAAGCCTTAACGGACTTTTCTTGCTAGCTCTCAATTTGATCGAGGCCTCAGTTCAGTCCACATGGCCCTGATCAACTCGGCTTCAGCTTCTGGCTTATTTTTCACTATTCATAAGTTTCGTCTTTTTCTGAACTTTTGGCTTTTCGTTGAGCTTTTTTGCCGGTTCTTTTTTTCTCGTATTTGTTTGTATTATACGTAATGGGCTAACATATTTTTTATTTTTTATTTTTTTTAAATTTAATTATGCTAAATAAGTTTCACACATTCTGATTTTTTCACCAAATACAATGTTTTCAGCCATAAGCCACGAGCTTTTCAGCCGAACCGATCACCACCGTTGCATCTGATATGTGGCATACACGAATGTCCTGCAGCAATGCGCAGGATGTCATCAAGTTACTGGCAGTTACTTCCTGTTCTTTTCTAGTTAACCTTTTTTTTTACTTTTTAGATTTTAAGGCACAATTTTAATCGTTACTTTTTATAACTTTATAATAAGATATACTAATAAAATTATATAAATATTTTTAATAACAAATCTAATGATATAATTTTTATATAGCCAATCTAGATAGTTTTAAATCTATTAAAAAAATTAATGATATAGATTCTGAAAGTCAAAGTTAAAAGGAACGGGGAGAGTATTATTCCAAACATCTCTAAATGAAAAGGTATTACTCCTAACACATTAAATAAATGAATAAATCTCCCCAATCCACAGCCCACCGAAGCAGTACAGCTAAAAACGAAGGAGCTTTCTGAGTAAATTCCACACAATATCTCCATTTTCCCTCGCAATAAAGCATTTTTTCTTCTTTTCATCACGTAACAAAAAAAATAGATAATAGGCGAGTTCGATTAAGCTTAGACTTATTAGTTTTTGTACAGTGTTACAATAACTCGCTTTTAAACGGTGTGTCTTTTAAAGACGGGATTTATAAGTCGATTGTAGTAGACACTGTACCAACTTCAATTGTACTGACAAAAATCACATAAGACTATCTTCCTCTTCGTAATATCTCTCGAGAACCAATAGAATTAAAAAATCATAAAGCACAACAAAAAAAAAAGCCACCCAATACCAGCACCGTAGCACGGCTCAGCTGGTTCATGTATCTAGGTGGCGTACGTCCATGCAGTGGCAGAGCTAGCCGTTAGAAGACCAGATAGAGCTGGCCGCCAGCAGATGGAGCTCGGACGACAACGAGACTGCTCGCCGACAAGCCGTCCGACGGTGGCTCCGCCATTAGTTCCGTGCGTGTCACGCGCGTTTCGTCACTGCACCTCCCCTCCCGAGTGCCGCGCGTGCGGTGCAGGGAACCTAAGTAGGCAAGCTCCAACGCCTCTTCCTCTCGTCGCCTACCCCACCCACCGTCTTCCACCCCACCCGGATGCGCCGCACGAAGCACGCCCATTGATCCCTCCTTTCCTTGCGGTTCTCCCCTATCTTCTTTCCTCACCAGGCTAACACGTGACTTAGCCGTTGAATTAGCATGCGTAAACATGCAGAGATTTCCCATCTTAACAGTGGCAGCAGGTGTCCTAGATCAAATTCTGTAGACGTTAGAGGAGATGCACTTGTGATCAGAGGGAGCAGTGATTTCTTCCGTCGTCTATATTCCGCGGTCACTTTTTCGACCATAGCCTATTGGCTTCTCCGCGTGCCGGTAGCCATGCTAATTGCAAAAATCCGTGCTGCGATTTCTCTGATGACCACGTTGATCACTGATTCGTGCTAGTACTAGTATATTTTGAGTTATCTAATTAACTAATCGCTTGGCTAACGCGCATTACTAAAAAGAGTCATCATCGTAACCGAATGAAGTGCATCTGGTCATTGAGATGGATTCGGTTACTCGTCCAAAGATCTTCCCATGTTCTGATCCCTCCTAACATGCCGTCCAGATGAGCTGCATCAGGTGATGGATGCGTCGTCTGTGATATTCGGCGGGGAGGGATGTAACGCCTGCCTCTTCATTCTTCATGTTGTTCTGACCCACCTCTCCTTGGCATACTCTTGTGCTCTTTCTTCTACCGTACATATATAGGCATCTTCTTTTCAACTTTTAAAAGCTATTTTTTTGATTTTTACTATAATAATTAGCTTTTAAACGGAGTGTCTTTTAAGATTGGGTCTACAAGTTAATTATAGTACACACTATACTGACTTCATTTATATAGGTCAAAATCGCACGTAAGTTTTTGTTACTCCTTTTCTCTCTCACGAACAACAAAAAATCATAAACCACTGTCATAAACCAAAGCAAAAAAGAACTGACCCATAATGGGCTAGATTATTTCAGAAATGCAGAAGCACGTTTTGTTAGCGTGGGATGCTTATTGCAGCAGTCCAATTGAAATGTTCAACTAGTGAGCAGTACAATTGGTATATTGCCTATGTTTTATGGTAACCTACCATGGTTAAAGTTCTACAGTAGGATGGAGTATAGCGAGTGAAAGGGGGTGAATGACTCTTTTAAAATTTTCTCCCAAATATCAACAACAACCGCAATGAAAACCCAAATTTATAACTTTATCAAAGCCCTAAGCAAAGGAAGCAAAAACACCACAAAATCTCAGTCTTCACCGGTCAGACTGAAATTACCAACGGTGAGACCAAAAATACTAACCGGTCAGACTTCTGGGAGGGCAGTCATACCTCTATCTTAATGGTGGTCAAACCTCTAGCTCAATGGTGGTCAGACCAAAATAAATAGCAAAATCAAGGGATGAACAGTAATTTCAGCGCCATTTCAAATTTGAAAACCATGTAACTTTTGATCGGTTAATCCAAATGACTTGAAACTTTGCATGCACCTTTCTAGGATGTTAGAAACTTATTCCAGTCAACGATTAAGAAAATCGTCACCAAATTTCTAACCTTTTTTCGTTCAAAGGAAGGGAGCATCAAAATCGGGCAAAAGAGATAAACTTCGATATGCTCTTGTTGGTAAATCCTAAATGATTTAGGTGACCTGGGATGAGTTCTCATATATCATGGCAAGTTAAAACATAGCATGAATTCAACCCAAAATACCCACAAGAGCAAAACTCAAAAATCATCTCTCTTGAGAAAAACCAAACAAACTCAAAAACTTTCTCCGCATCATGCCTAGTGGATGAGATCTTATCTCCAGGAGATATCTTCACATTCTACATGTCCTTGGCACCAAAAAAGCTCAAGAGAAGAGAAATTCAAATATGAAAGCCAAAAAAAAAATCAAAAGCACATGAGGGGATTCATGGCACAACTCATTTAGGCAAAGTTTGAATATTTATTTCACTTAGAGAAGATATTTTACAGCCAATCCCTCAACTAATTTGAGCGATAGAGTGTGTATCGACATTTTCTTCTCTTGGCAATTCCAATGCCACGCTCTCATCGGCCATAGATTTCACACCTGCTACAAATTCTACAGGTGACAGAATGATAAAATTGAAGGAACGCGCGTAGGCTACGATAGCAGAAAATAAAAAATTTCTACCGCGCACACCAGGACATCATGCTAAGGAGGATCAAAGATCGTTACCACTAGACGCGCAGTGCAATGAAAGAAGAGTTGGAGAAGCCGATCCAACCACGCGCGTCGAGGTAGTAGTGGAAGTAGCCGATCGTCCGACGGATCGTCTCTCCATGCGATCAACCACACCACGCGATCCAATCGTAGTTTGTTGATGCCGATCAACGCCGCAACGAGCGGCGCCTCCACCGGTATCCACACGTCCGGCCGAACGCCGATCGCGAGTGTACCAAAGACTCGCGAGCGGCTAGGGTTTGGCTCGGGAGGTGGTGGCTAGGGTTTTGCTCGGGAGGAGCGAGCGTGTGTCCTCACCCCGCCTCCAAATATATAGACCTCCTCACTTGGGCCTCGTGGACCGAGGCCCAATAGGAGTCTATCCGGATCTCTATCCGAATTGAGCCCACATCCGAATCACATTCGAATTAGTGTTCCAACCCGTTAAGTGTGCGACCACAGCAGGTTCACGTATACTTGGTCGCGACCGGAAACACCTTTCCGGTCACCACGTTAATAGCGGTCTCTAGCAAGACATATTAACCCCAAAGTATACGTAAAGATCATATCAATGAACTCGTAATGTTCTCATGTACGAATCTCTTTGCCTCACGATATAGATTAAGCTCAAGGCGAGACTGTGTCATCCTCTTAATAGCTCAATCACTCTCTCGATTCCGTGATGGATTATAAACTTGTGATTGACTCCTCAATCACATTGGCATGGCCATGCACTTTCATAATCCATTACATCGAGGCCCAGAGATATCTCTCCCATAAGGAGGGCAAATTCTATCTTGATCATTCACATCCCACTACATGTTTCATAGCAAACCCAAGACTACTTTTATGACTACCCGATTACGGAGTAGTGGTTATTAGTCCCAAAATAGGCTACTACGCATGTTGGGAACCATGATGATCTCAAGTCTAAGGATTCTACATAAACACTACTTGAGACCAACTAATGACACATGGAATCTCTGCAGTGTCTCATGGCGGGTCTATCCAACATATGTTCACTAACACATGTCCATATTATTGATTTGGTATCTCCATACCATGATCCATGAGACATGATCATCAATCAATACATATGCTGATCTTTGAATCATATTTGTTCCTCATATGATATATGATCAGGGATCATTTAGAAATAGCAACATTTTGACATTAAGAGTCTCATGAATAAGTCACATACTCATTGATCAATAATGATAATGTCTATTTCAAGGAACAAAGCAATGTATCATAAACATAGTATGTGATATATTCAACATCTCCATGTTGCCTCTAGGGCATATCACCAACAAAAATGAGACAAGATTCATAACCTTAGCGAACATATACCTACGCATGCAGTGATATGGGTAAACAAGAACACTTTAGGGAATAAGAAATCAAATGAAAATTCAGTGCTTATGGAATCCATATGACTTGGCTTCACGATTGGCAACTACTTGATTATGACAGTGTCATGTCATTGCTTAAACGAAGAGAACAAACTATATTGTGCTTCACTATGCAGGAACACTTGATGATAAAATTTTGCTTCACTAGTCATGTCTCAATAGTGCACACATCAAAATTACACTACTAATCATGCATAATGGCAGGCTAACAACACTACAACAATTACATGAAAATAATTTAACTCAATCAAGTAGGAATTGCTAGGCATGTCATGTTGACTGAAAGTAGAGTTTTGCGCATAATACTGAATTTATTGTGAAAAAGTGAGACAAAAACAAGCAAGCAAATGGCTTACTGATGACTAAACAAGCAAGTAGATGGCGGATCACATCAGCGGTGGAGGGCGGCAGATCACGTCGGCGGTTGAGTGAGGTGATGGGCAACTCCAGTGTGATCAAGGGGGACGAGAGTTGAGGAGACAGGGGCGGGAGTTGAGGTGCTGGCGGTAGAGGGAGGTAGATCACGCCGATGGTTGAGTGAGGCATTGGCTGACTCTGGCATGATTAAGGCGGATGGGAGTTGAGGAGACAGGGGCAGGAGTTGAGGCGCTAGCAGTGGAGGGCTGTGGATCATGCTGGAAGTGGAGGGAGGCAGATCACGCCGATGGTGGGGTAAGGCAGATCACACTGACGGTTAAGGGAGGTGGCGGCTGACTCTAGCGTGATCAAGTCGGACAAGAGTTGAGGTGACATGTGAGGGTGTAATCAGCAAACAGGGCAGAAGGGCGGTAGCTCAGTGGTGGAGGACGACACCGCCAGGGCCGGGGAGGGAGGCGTCGTCGTCAGGCTTCTACAGTGCGAGAGGGAGGCGAGAAGGAGGCTAGGGGAGCGAGTGAGGATGGGGGTGTTCTTGCGAACAAAATGTTGACGACAGAGGGTTTTCTCAAAAATGCATAAGTGAGGCAGCACATCCCAAACATATAAATATGCTATTCAATCCTGATCGGACAGTGAATGTTCACATTAGAGCATCTCCAGCAGGAGCCCTCAAATCAAGGCCCCTATTTTTGATTTGAGGGCTCTCCTAACATTTGAGAGTTTGATTTTTTTGCATCTACTCTAGCAGCAGCTCTCAAATCATGGCCCTCAAATTCATCCTAATAGACACTGCCATGTGGGACCCATTCATCACCCTAAACCAAAATTTGAGGGCTGAGGACAAAAACACAGGTCCAGCAGGGTCCCTACTCAGGCCCTCAAAAGTAGGGGCCTCCTCCAGGGTCCCAGGAATGAGGGCTTGATGGGTGAATTTGAGGGCCTCCTACTTTTAAGGGCCTGAGTAGGGGCCCTGCTGGACCTGTGTTTTTGTCCTTAGCCCTCAAATTTTGGTTTAGAGGCTTGTTTGAGGGCCTTACTGGAGTTGCTCTTAGCATATTAGCTCTCTATATGTATGCATGTACTACGAATGTAGTGTGCCACATTTTCAAATCTCAAGCTCCAATAGGCTATGGCCATATTGTTTTCGGTAGCTTATGGATTTTGGTTTCTCTCGATAATTACTATTAATTAGACTAATAAAACTACAGCCAAAAACGATGAAACGCAGAAAAAAAAAAAGAGAACAGGCAAGCCTATCTCTTAGCCAAGTTTAATTTGCAGCTCTGGAAATCATGGCAAGCATCAAACAGCGGATAATCTCCGAGGTATTATGGCTAAGGATGGAAAGCCTCGCTCGTTGCGCAGGTGGTTGTGCTCACGCGAGCAGCCACCACGCATGCGACTTGCCAGAGCGCCCATGGTCCAGGCTGCCTCGGCGCCTACGTGGCGCGTTCTGGATCACGCGCCCGCGGCGCGTCGCGATCGGGCGCTCGCTCTCGTGTGATCTCCCCCGGATCCGTTGACAGGCAGCTCGTGCTGTCTCGGGCCCCGGGAGAGGCCGACCCGTGTCCTCTTTTCTTCGCGATTAGGGCATATACAATGATATGAGCTAGTTACTACCTCTAAGATAACTTCTTCAATGATATTAACTTTTAGCACATAGCTCATAACATGAATAATCCCACATGACATCCTCATATAATCTTGGAATATGTGTATGAGACTAGCTCTTGATCAAGAGCTAGCTTTTCTCTCTCTTCTATTAAAATATGAAATAATATGTTTAGAACTAGCTCATAAATCACCATTGGACATGCCCTTAGGGCGAGCGATCTCGTCCGCTTCCGAGGCAAACTAATTAATCACCTACCTGTTGACTTTGACAATTACATTTTTGAGATTTGAAGTTTGTAAATTTTGATCAACAGATTATCCAACAACTAGGATAAATTTTGCCTTTTTAATAAAATTATAATATATTATGACTTTTTAATAAAAAAGATTATATTCTTTTCTTATATGTTTAGATTAAAACTTAAATCTATGTATTAGAATATATATATATATATACTTTTTGAAGCTATATTTTTAAAAAGTATGTCTAAATAATTATAAAGTAATAAATAAAATCATATTATATATATTTTAATTATTTTTAGCTTTTTCAATTCCTGCGGGATCCTTACGAGGATCAAATCCCTGTGAGGATTGCAGACGGGCGATCGCCCTCGTTTTAGTCTAACGAGACCTCTCTTAGGATCTTTGGCCTCGTTGCCACCCTTACCAATAATACATAGATTATATAACAAAAAAGTGATATTGTTAGGTTTGTATATGACAATGTGGCCCTTTAATCTCTAATCCAATGATCATAAATCTGGATGATAGTTAGAAAGAAAATACTCGGATGATTTTTATCAATACCCTAAGAAAAAAAGGGTATTGATAAACATCATCCGGATGTTTTCTTTCTAACTATCATTCAGATTTGTGACCGTTGAATTAGAGATCAAAGGGTCACAAATTCTCCCCACCCTCTCCAAAAAAATTCACTCCCCTCCAAAAAAATTCTCCCCCCTAAAAAAAAGAGATCGTTGGATCTCTAATCCAACGATCCGAAATTTGGATGATTGTTGGGAAGAAAACATCTGAGTGATACCTATACACACCCAAAAACTTTTTCTTATTATAATTCTATACCTACACACAGAGGATTACGGGACCGTTTGGATATATAAGAAGAAATCGAAAAAGTAGGCAACTTGAAAGTTGACCTGTTCGTGAGTTGGTCGAGGGCTGCTTAAAAAGACCTGACCCTAAGCTCAGGCCAGAGCTCGGCCGGGCCTGGCAAGGAGGACCAGTCCAAAAAAAAAACGCTGTAAATATAAATAATTCATTTATTTTATGAATAAAAATATTGGTTTCGTACCGAGCGAAATATGATGCCGTTGTATTGGTAAGTTGGCACTCGCAGAGACCGGGCGCAGTGAACCGGCCGCGTTATCTCGAGAGAGCAGCGGCGGCGCTGCAGCAGAGTGAAGAAACGTACTCTACACCTCCTTTTTTTTTTGCATCGTGACAGAGGCTAGTTCTTTTTGTTTTTGTCCTGTTTTTCTGATTTTTTTATAGCTTTTAGTTTTAGTTCTCCGAAAACGAGAGCAAATGGGCTGATTTTTTTAAAGTCGGTTCTTTAAACAGTTTTTTGAGTCTAAAATCATATGTGTCGTACGTGTTAGCATCTCTACTATACGCCGCCGTCAAGAAAAGCCAGATAACAGCCATCAAACACAATCAAAAGCCATTAGACACATGACAAAAAACAAAGACTTTTTGTTTCTCCGAAAGTCAAAATAAATGATATTTTTTAGAAGCGGATTTTACAAACGGCTTTCTTAACCCAAAATCGTGTACGCCATCCACGAAACACTGCCAACTATCGTTTTGAAAAATGTTTATAAAAACTATCAACAACAGTTAAAAACAACCAACTACAGCCCAAAACAATGGGGTCAAAGAGATGTATGATGTATCCAATCAGGTCTGTGATGGCTGCTGGGTACTTGCCTGCAGCAAACTTTTCTCAGTGTGCGTTGTAACTGCAAGTGACATAACTGTTGCATTGAGCTGAATGCTCAAGCAGAAAATGGGCTGTGAGCAGGGTGCATCTAGTAAGAGAGGATCGTCTGATCGCGGCGTCAGCAACCAGCAGCTAGAGTTCGGCAGCATTCAACCGTTCGTCACACGGTAAACTCTGATAGCATGGCATGCCATGAAATGTTCAGCACTCAGCGGCCGGTACGTAGCTTGATCTGCTCATTTCAAATCAAAATTCAGCGTGGCCGTTTCCATCTCCTCGCACTATATCGTTATCTGCACGCACTAGAGACCGACCTCTTAAGCCCAACAATATTATTAGGGTTTTGTTAAACATAATCTGAATATTTTCTTCCTAACTATCATTTAAATTTAGAATTGTTGGATTAAAAATCAAATGATCATGAATTCTCTCCCCTTCCCTTGAATTCTGCCACTTTCTCCTTGAAAAAAAATCTTCCCCTTCAAAAACAAAGAGCCTCTTGATTTTTAATTCAATAGTTAAAAATTTAGATGATAGTTAGAAAGAAAATATTCAGATGATACCTAGGCACTTCTTATTGTTAATATCAAAGAACCCATTCGACGACGCGGCCAGGGAGCATGTAACGTCCAGTCCAGACAGGTGCTCGAACATCCGGATGCCGCGGAGGCAGCCACCGCGCACCACCTGGACCGACGGCGGTGGAAGACCAAGCACCGCCGCATCGGCCCGACAGACCTGAAGCTCCGTTTGGAGCATGACGACTGTTCCAGATTCTTTTTTCAAAATTAAACTTCTTTCTGTATGGTTCATACAATGTTCATGTCGAATTCGTTCGTAAGTCGCTAAGAAGAATCCGTAGCCATTGTTCCAGACACAGGAGCGTCTGGCTCGTGGATGTGCTTGCGCAAAGCTGCCGCCATGCTTGCGACTTGCCGGAGCATGGGTGGCGAGCTCTGCGCCTACGTGGTGCGCTCCGGACCAAGCGCCCCGCGCGCTCGCCTCTCCCTGCTCCGTCCAATCCGATTACGGGTAGCCCGTGCTGTCGGTGTCAGTTCTCGGAGTGCGGCTCACCAATCAGTATCCGAGGCGACTTAATAACAGATCGGAAATGCTGCTACTCCCCCGTCTCCTGATCAAATCAACTTGACTACACCACTGGTATTCCTGTTGTTCGACGGTTCTGATTCTGCTCCGTTCTTTTCGGCTCTCACAGCTTTTGATCCTAGCATTAATCATTAGTGTTTGCATAAACAAATCAGATATTAATAAATTATTTTAAAAAGATTATTTTGATTTGATAAGCCATTTTAAAACGACGACCAACTAGTAAGCAAGCAGCAGACGCGCGCGCGGTGCGTTCCAACGCGAATCGCGCGCGAAGCATAGCGTGATTTTGACGGGCGAATAGAAAAAGATCAAGAGGTCGCCGTCGGTGCGGGACAGCGTTGCTTGCGGGGTTCAGACCTGCCGTGCCGCCTGGCTCGCGTGCGTTGTCGCTCGCAGAGAGACCGATCCAGCGAACCAGCAGCACTGTTACCTTGCAGACAGTTACACACTTTGTCAAGACTCAAGAGAGGCGAGCAGCGTGAAGAAATGTTCCTAGCATCTCTCTCTCTCTCTCTCTCTCTCTCTCTTTATCTGACAAGGAGAGGTTGGCAGGCATCCAAATAACCACAAGAGGAGTCAAAATTGAGAGGACTGGCACGTGTTTCGGGCCGAGCGAGCCGGTCAATGATGGATGGTTCAGATGAACGGTCCGATGCAAGGCACGCACGGCGAAGGATACAGGAATTTGGATGGTGAAACAGTCCACGACGGCCCATCACGAGAAGCCGGCCTAGCTGCCACCATGAGCACTACTCCGTCCGTCGGCACGAGGAGGAGCGAGCAGGAGAGTACTGCTTCCTCATTTCTTTTTCTTCTTCTTCATTCTGGTGCTGCTGCTTCTCCTCCTCCTCCTCTGCTGCTGCTTCTCCTCCTCTAGAAATTGCTGCCTCATTAGGCTCCGATCGGCTTAGATTTTATAGCAGCTGGGAACGTATGACCGACTAGGGCTGTAAATGAGTCGAGCTCGAGCGAGCTTGGCCTTCCAGACTCGAGCTCGGTAGAAGCTCGAGCCGAGCTCGAGTTGGGGGCTAAGCCTGGACTTGGGCTCGAGCTTGGCTCGGCATAAGCTCGAGTAGGCTCGAATTCGACTCATTGAAACTCGATAACAATTAAAATAATTTATTATACACTATTTTTCAATAATAAAAAATTTTGAGTTCGAGTTCTACTCTAGTAAGTTCGATAATAGTCAAAATAATTCAAACATACACTAATTTTCAACATTAAGAAAAGCTCGAGCTCGAGTTCGGCTCGCGTAAGCTCAGTAAAAGTTAATATATATCACTATTTAAGCTCGAATCAAACTCGTGAATTATTCGAACTCGGCTCTGTAAAGCTCGCGAGTTCGAGATCAAGTTCGGCTCGTTTAAAGTTCGAATCGAATTCAAATCAAATTTAAAATGAATCAAATTTGAATAGTTCACGAGGTTTGAGCTTTTTTTTTTACAACTTATGATCGGCCATGCTTGCGCTTTTTGTTAGTAAAGTTTTATTTCAACCCAAGCCGGGCACCCGGCCCCCGCCTCAAAGCCCACGTCAGGCGAGCCGCGAGAATCAGGCCAGCAGGCCACCGCAAAACCGCGACCCAAGTTACCAGCTTCAGCAAACACATCTTCGTTCCTCCTCACGTGATACGACTCGGTGCTTTTTCCGAGATATTTTAAGCAGGGGATTGGATCATATATCCTCCATTTAGTTGGGAAATTTAGGATTTATCCTCCCACCTCAATGACATATAAGATCATCATAAGTCACTGACGCATAGACCAGAAGGATAAATTCTGAATTTCCATCTAAGGAGAGGGTATATGATCAATAAAACCTTTTAAGCACGCGTGCGTGCACAGATGCTAGTATAGACTACAAAGCAAACACAAAGTGCTCTGCAACAGATAGAATTTAACTAACCAGCTAATTAACCATATAGGCCTTCCTGCTCCCAGCCGTGTCTACGACGAAATCCACCGTTTCCCAGATAATCGAACGAACAAGTAAATAGTTGCTTTTCCACAAGGCACCTGCGGAAAGGAAGATGATACGTAGCTTCGCATGAAATCTTGCACAGAGAGGGATCGGTTGTGCAAATGCCTTGGTGCTTCCTAGCAGGCTCTCATATGTAGCATTCCAACTGCAGAGTCAGCAGGCGCATACATGAAAAAGGGACCGGTGCCACGTAGAAGCAGAGTAGAGGGAAGTAGGGAACTAATCGGAGGGATATTTCTTTTCGGCTGTAACTGATAGTTTATATCTATGGTTGATAGATTTTAGTTCTAACGTAAGCGCTTGTGTGAACGTGCCGAATACTGATAAACCGTTTCGAAAAGGCTATCCCAATAAGTCGTTTCGAAAAGACTGTTTCGATAAGACGCTTCGAAAAAACAACGGAGAAAATATTATATTTGTTTGTTTAGAGAAAGTAATAAACTAAAAAGAAGGGGCCTAAACACCCTCCAATTCTTAGTATTACATAAGATGAGTTAAAAAAAAAGGTATTACACAAGATTCTGCACTCGTGGAGTATCACTAGTCACTAGCACACTGACAACCAGGTAACCAGCGGATTGATGATACATGCAGCATACTGTTGGCAGCCGCAGTGCGGCACAGGCTCTGGTGCCAACCTTTCAGCATCACGATGACAGATCAAATAACATAAACTGTGTACGCATTGTTTTCCAAGCAGGTACTCAAAAAGGTATTTCACGTAACTGAAAAATTAAAAGATCAGTGAATAAACAACCGCAGGTTTTTATTAGTTTATCACCAAAAAAAAAGCTGAGATGAAGGTTGTCCACACTTTCCTAGATTAGAATCCGGGATGCCTGAGGGGATATAAGGGTGTGTTTGGTTGAGCTGTGGCTTACAAAAAATGCTGTGAGTCGTGGGTGTGGAAAAGTCTTTGTAGGTTTTAGGTGTGGAAAAGTGTAAGTCTGTTTGGTTCAAACAAGTATAAAACATACCTCCTATCTCTATTTTCCTTGAAACAATCGTGAAACACTCTCTATTTTCACCATTTCGAAAGCCAAAAGCCAAAAGCAGGTCCAAGGTGCTTTCAAAATCAGACTACCTAAAAGTAGCGACTTACAAAAGCGACTTGTTTCCACCCTTTGGTTGGCTTTTGGCTTTTTGGAAGCAAAAGCAGCTTCCAAAAGCCCAACCAAAGGCACCCTAAGTCATGTTTAAACAGTTTTTAACTTTTAACGAAATTGAAGAAGTATCTTCTCAAATTAATTTCTATAAACCGTTTGTATAAGTTATGGCAAGAGCCGTTTTAACGAAGTGGCTTTTCAATATAAGTCTCTTACTCCCTCCACCTCTCTTACAATCAGCTAAAAATAAAAAATTATAGTACTTTTGAACAGAACCATTAGCATGTGGCTGTGTGGCCATTGTCAGCGGCTGAGTCCGCCTATCTCTAACCATGAATTTAATTAAACAACTTAAATGACTTAATCTTCCAGATCACAAATCATAACTAACAAATAAGAGAGATTACTTATCAATTAGAGTAGCATCATTGTGAAGTTGGGACAACTGCGTATAGCCATGTAAGGTAATCATTTGCAAACATATGTAGCATGCATTGTCTTTGCAGAATTGCCATAGTCCTCATTATTCAAACTAATTTTCCGGAGCACAGACACACCGTGCTTCTAAACAAGTCTTTTTTTCTTTCTTTTTCTTTGCATCGTCAGTGGAGATATAGCATTTTTTCTTCATTTTCTTTTAATTGAATGTCTTAGCGAAAACTCTTTTTTTTTTTCAACTTATGGCTTTATCCGAACGAACAAACAGAATGGTATCTCTGTTATCTTTTCAAACCAGCTTATCAGGACAACTTTTTTGAGATGACTTATCGGCATTTAGTATGTTCACACAAACGCTCGCAGTACAACAAAAAATCATCAGCCACAACCAAAAAGAACCTATTCAAAAGCTAATCGCTACTACAATATTATTTTAGCCGAAAGTCAAAAGTCTTCAGCCTCAGCTGAATTGAATGGGGACTTTAAGCACGCGTGCGTACACATGTATGATATAGCAAAAAGACGGGTGCTCTGCAGCTTCACTCGCTACCGCTTCTCCCGGCCGGCAGGAGGTAGGCAGCCAACCATCGCATCCATGGCATACGTAATGTTCACGAACAAAGGGCCAAACATATGTCACGTACACGCACACGTGACGTCGACCTTCACCTCGGTGACGTTCCTCCTCCTATCCGCCGTTGCGCGCGCCACCGTCACATACAGCACGTTGTCTTTCACCTCGTGATCCCCTCGTTACTACAAAGAAGACTATATTAAATACCTTATCACAGATAATTTTCTAAAATTCATCAATGTTGTAATTATCACAGACGATTTTACAAAGCATAACTGTCTTTTATTACTAGTGATAAGTAGAATCGTCTATGATACATAATTATTACAAACTGTGATGTATCATATTCGTATTAAGAACCGTCTGTGATATTTGCAATTACCACATACGGTTCTTAATAAAAATTATCTATAATACATAACAGATGATTTATAATAAAAAACGTTTGTGATATGCTACATATCGCGGCTGGCCAAGGCCTTGTTGAGGCAAAGGCGAGCTGAAGCCATCTCTAAGGTACTTGCCACTTGGTCACTCTACTTTGAGAATGAGACGCCCAGACGGTTGTAGAGAATGCCCAGGAGGCGTCTGCAAAGGAGAGGAACGCTTCCAAAATCTTCTGGGAGCACCCAAGAACTGTTAGGAAATTTAGATCTGGGCCAAAAGTCTTGACTCATGATGGACACCTCACCAGTAGACTATAAATAGGGAGCCGTACCGGCAATTTTATACATGTAATTAGAAAAAGCAATAAAGAAAATACCAGGAGTTCTCTCTACTTCTCTGTGTTTTCAATATATTATTTCCTGTTTTTTGATCTTGTTTCGCATTAAGCAGAGGAATCAATTGGATTGGTTGTCAGTGACGGTTCATCAACACGTTATCAGCATGACTCGCTTTGGTGAATTGAAGATAATCATCGAAGTATTAGTAGATTTAATTGTCTAGATCGCTCTAAATTCACAGTTTTTTACTTTCTAGATTATTTTCTACGGTGCAAATCTGCTATAATCTGCAAAGGAGAGAAACGCTTCCAAAATCTTCTGGGAGCACCCAAGAACAACGAACAAAGCAGGCTTTTTTTTTACACAAAAGCAGGTGCGCAATGCAATTTCGCATTTGCTTTTCCATCTAATTTAACAGATTGATTTGGAGAGATAATCACCAGACTTCTCAAGAAACGACTTGGCTTGGCAACATACTATTGACGCGGCGCGTTGCTCTAACTTCTAAGGTGGCAGGCTTATATCCTTACAGGCCAATTTCAGTACCGTCAAAACTCAGAAACGGCAGAAGCAACTATGCGACACCACAGATAAGGCACTCCACATCTCATTATACACCAGCCTACAAAAGCACAAAAATATAGTGACTATATGTCTAATTCTGCACAGCGAAAAGACCACGACATTAAACGTAAGAGAACACAATTGGTATAACAAGAATATGTTACATTTACTTAAAGAGAGGGATGCCATCCTGTCTGCAGGATAATCCGCATTCGTCACCCACAAGCTTTGATAACCTAAAGTTCTGAGTACATTCCCTTTCAGCGATTAATAATGTGAAGTCACACAATACCGTTTACTTAACCAGCTAATCATATAGGCCTTCCTGCTCCCAACCGTCCACGAGGAAATCTACCATTTCCTGCCAACAGAAAACCAAACGCACAATTACCAAACACATAAATACTACATTGTTTTCCACAAGATGCATGCGAATGTTTCCCACAAGAAGCACGCGAAAAGGAAAGATGGCATGTAGATTTGCATGAGATCTTACACCAAGAGAGATCGGTTGCGCAAATGCCTTCGTGCTTCCTAGCAGGCTCTCACATGTAGCATTCCAACTGCAGTCAACAGTTACACATGAAAAAAAGGGACCATGCCAAGTTCAAACAGTGTAAAAGTCACCATCGGGAACTACCCTAGCTCATAGTATTTAGCATTTACACAGTTCAAAACATAAAAGGTATTACACAAGATCCTGCAGTTCTGGAGTGTCGCTAGTCACTACCACACTGACAAACAGGTAACCAGCAGATTGGTGATGCATAAGTTGGCAATCACAGTGCGCAGAACTTATGGTGCCAACCTTTTAGTATCACGATAACAGGTTCAAGAATTAACATAAACTGTGTTGTGTTTGTTTCCAAGCAAGCACTCAAAAAGGTATTTTACATAACCTATGATACCCCGATACTTCGCTCAACAGCCGTTCCTGTATGCGACACGGCACCAATACAGCGAGTAGACTATTATAACATACTAATAAACTATTTTGGTTCTCCCAAACCTTAAAAAATTCCAGATCTTTGAGGTTCCATAACCAAAAATATATATACAGGTAACAAACCTTATTTTTGGTTCTCGAGGTTTTTGACGCTGAGCATTAAGCCTTCTGTTTCCAACCCACTGCTGTCTAGTCTGGTTCCACAGTAGAAGACCTATAATTTTACAGATAGAAAAATCAAAATATTAGTGAATAAACAACTAGTGTTTTTTTATTTTTTTCAACAAAAAAGTTGAGATCTCTCCTTCAAGATCAGGATTTGGGAAGCCTGAGGGGAAATGGTTTACCATATGGCTGTGTGACCATTGCCAGTGGTTGTCTCCGCTTAACTCCAGTTATGAATTTAGTTAAACAATTTAAATGGCCTAATTCTCCAGATCTTTGCTGCACCGATACTTCAGCTGTGTCACGTACCAGCACCTAGTACGGTATCGGGTACCGGTATGGCTCAGGTATGGCGCCAGTACGGTACCCAGAAGTATCGGAATTTCTACCAATTAAAAAAAATAGGGTGCTGACTGGCACCTTCAGCTGCTGGTAAGGCACAGAGCTAAAGCACAACTAACAAGTAACATCAATCACTAATCAATTAGAGTAGCATCGTTATGTAGTGGGAACAACTACTGCCTATGGCTATGTAAAACAATCATTTGCAGACATATGTAGCATGCATCATCTTGTAGAATTGCCACAGTCCTCATTATTAAACACTAAATTTCCGGAGAACAAACACAACATGCTGAAATGCAATCTACATGAGCATGAATAACGAAACTTCAAAAACAACTATTGTTTTAGTGTGGTCTGAAAAGTATACGGGAGTATGGGGTAAGCATTGTGGATGACTAACCAGAAAATGTCATGGCACATAAAAATGCCTTTACCTTGATTTACAAACTCATTTGGGTTGCTGCTACTTCCAGCTTCATGCTGATCACTAGATTGTGCTGTCGTGCTGATTGAAAACATACTACGTTGGGATTGCATGGCGCTGTTCTCCATTTCGTGCGGGCTTGTACTCCAAAAGTCCTCAGACAAGCTACGCTGTTTTATTGAGCGCCCTTGAATTCTTAAACCTTTTGAAGGCTCATCAACAGCTATTATTGGAGTGGGCTTCACACATCCAAAACAATTTCTGCTCTGTTGCAAACCAGGATAGACCAAAAAATGATTAGCACCAAGTACTTGAGAGATGTAACATCAACAAACAAGAAAGGGCTAACTTCTGAAACTGAAACCTATCGTTATATCGATTCCCTCTGGTGGATTAGTACAAGTTCTGCACTAGTTACAACTTACGAGTGTTCACCATGATTATTCATTTCCCCCTTGAGATTCCATCAAGCATGCACAAAATATGCTTAAATTGAGGCTAGCCAGAAATCACAAAAACAGGGAACAACCTCTTGGTGGGGTGGTGGAGTTGGTGTACGACTCCACCGACCATGGTTCAAATTCTGGTGCTCACTTTTATGCACACATGAGTGTGCTTAAGTGGGAAGTGCGTGCACACGCTCCATGAGGTCGTGGATTTATCCCAACCTCCGGAATTCTAGGCGTGTGCTAGGAGGTGCCTCACTCATGTGTGTGGTTGTGTATGTGCGTTGGCGCGTACCTTGTAATCTAAAAAAGGAAAAAAAAAACTCCAAATTGTGCATCAATCATTTGATATATATTATCTACAGAAGAAGAGGAGTAGAGAATAACTGTATTTCCCATTTACCACATAGATCAATCGGTTCACACAATTCCATATGCATTTAGAAAGAAGTGAACCAAACATACTCATAGGTTCAAATACATTTAAGAATACCAGGCAATTTGAGAAATCCAGTTGCCTGTGGTACCCAGTCATTTATTTTACCGTTAGTATATGAAACACTACATAGGACGTCAAGGAACAAACTCCCTACCCAGTGAAACCCATTTAAAATGAGCTAGCATTTTAGTCAGATCAGTCTGTTACTGCAGATAACTACCTTCCCCAGCCATCACCAGGCAGTGTTCTTAAATGAACCGTAACTTAAAACACACGCCGTGTTTTTTACGTGATAACAAGTCGGATTAAGTGGGTACAGAAACAGGTGTTGACAATCTCTCCTCTGGTTTCATAAATAAATAAATTCCTCTTCTCTTTCCGTGTAAGCGGCTTTCAGGGAGCGGGAAAGGAAAGAAAGGCTGAAAGGAAACCTAACAGCAGACCAAAAGCATCAGGGTGATAACCAGCATTGCTGGAAAACCACCGAACATTCTTTGGGCAGGTAATGGCCGTGAGCAAAAAGACATAATACGATATCAAGCAATCATCCGGGCCAAGTTCAAACAACTCAAACCCCCGGCTACCATTATTGCCGACCTGCAGGAGCTGTACAGGCAACTCGGTGTTCACATCTTATAAGCCCGTGTAAAACCTACTCCATTGAACAACCCCAAGAAGGACGATTGTAGAGCAGGAACAAATTTAATCGAATCAACCGCCACCACAATCGGATTTCCTAGATATCACCCCGCGGCTTAGCTCCGAGAAATTGCCCACGGCCAAACCAACCATTGGTAACCAGATAATCAAGCAGGAACATCAATCTATAATCAAGCAGGAACATCAATCTATCCCCCCGCGCGAATACTAAATAAACAAGGTATCCTCTGGATTCCGCCGTCGAACTCGAACCCAATCTACGCCAATCACATCATAGCAAACAAACAAGCCCACGGTTCAGAGAGAGAGGCGTACCGCACGCAGGCGACGAAGCGGCGCACCCTCGAGGAGAGCGACGCGCAGCCTAGCAGCATAGCATCCCCCGGTCGCCGGCGAGAAACAACAGGTGAACGCACGCACGGTGCCTCCGAAACCCTAACCCTAGAAGAGCCAGCGGGTTGGATCGCCGAAAAAATGCCTTCCTCTCCGCCACGGCCAAGCTCGCCCGCCCGCCCGTGTGTGTTTTTCGAATTCGATGGAGGGGAGATGGTAATGGGCAGCTTCCTTCCTTATCTGTTGCTGCTTCTTTCGGTGTGGGAGGGGGAATCTTTGCTGTTGGGTTGGTTGGCTGGTTGCTACAAGGAAAAATTGCTTCCTTTCCCTAAAGTTTAATGATGTTTGCTTATTTACCCTATGATATCTCACTAACATGCGGATCCAGGGCTCATATGTCAGTGAGATATCATGAGACAAATGAGCAAACGCCATTAAACTTTGGGACACATGAGCAAATCCCCCTTGCTACAAAGGCATAACTGTTCACACATATAGCTATGGAGTAATTTTTTTTAAAAAAATAGCTTTTTTTGGTTTTATTCATCATATACCCTCCCCTTATATGGAAATTCAGAATTTATCCTCCTGGCCCACGCGTCGTGACTTATAATGACCCCACATGTCATTGAGGTGGGAGGGTAAATCCTGAATTTCCCAACTAAGGGGAGGGTATATGATCCAATCCCCTTTTTAAAATCACTTCCTTCTCAAGCTTAGAAGACAAAGCAGGCGACACGTGTCACCTGTCATACCGCTCTAGCTCAGCAGGAGACTAGGCGTGCGGTTGGACACAGTGGCGCGATAGATGAACAACGAGGCACGACTGGCAGAGCTGCCAAACTGGGGCAGCTCGGCAACAGCCTGCCAAGCCACCCTTGAGCGGCAGATTGCTGCCGAGTCACCCTGACTCAGCAGGAGGCCAAGCTGGCAACATGGTACGCATGGCATGGTTTTAGGGCATGGGGTGGCATGGACACAGGTCCAAGGAACCGATTGGCGCCCTCGTTGCCCTCAATTGATCGCAAGCTTCTTCTTGCTTTGGCGCCCTCATTGCGCTCCATTGCTCGCTAGTTTCTTATTGCTTTAGTCATACTACTGCGACCGTACCACATATTGTGGTGGCTTGGGTGTGTGAGTGAGTGATTTGATTACTAATCAAAAGGGGATCCTGGTGTTTGTGTTGTCAATTTTATATGTACATATGCATACTAGATCTTAGCTAGTCGTCATAACATGCATAGATACATGCATCGAGTGTAAACTAGCACTAGTAACTAACATGATACACACATATATACATATATGAAGCCTTGCGCTAGACTTCTACTCTCCTCGTGTAAGTTTATAGGACGTATTTTTGAGTGAATTTGTCCATAAATATATATCGTATTTTTTAATGAATTTGTACATAATAATTAAGGGTAATCTAGTCACTTTCATTACCTCATTGGTCTATATGTCAATAGAAAATATGACTTATAAACTTAGATAGGGGAGGTAATTACAATCAATTTATCTTGATAATTAGTACTGAGCAACTACGTTAATTTAATTCCTGGAATTTGAGCACAAAACAAAACTCGTTGTCCAATCGCTTTAAATGTCTCCATAACAAAACGTAATGTGCACATAAAATAATTTGCGGTCTAGACAGTTTCTAGTTAAGACGTGGACATATGAAATACAAAAGCAATTAATTAACAATGGAGGGCAAACATCCGTGAGGGCACCAACTGGTTCCTTGTGCTGCCCTAGTCACTGCCGGGGTTTTAGCCAATCGTTGTACACATTTGGGTCCATCAGTGCCTTTCTCTTCTCTCCCATGCAGGCTTTAACCCTCACAACCCGAGCCTAATACTCGGCTTCTACAACTTATGTAGGTTTGTCCCAGTCAGAGATAACCTGGCGTTCAGGGGGGCTTCGGCGACCACCGACGCCTTACCCTTATCCTTTCTGTTGTTATCCAAGATCTAAGGTTTCCAGCATGTGAATATCTCAAGTGCCACCAGATAGTTGAGCATGTATTTCTACTCGAGGAATGCCCTGTCGTACGTATCAGGCCGTCTATCCATTGGAAGAAGTAGCAGCACTCCATCCTCTGCCAGCATGGACGGAGTGGGTTAGACATGTGCGAAATGGAATGAATATATAATGTGAAATAGCAAATACATACTTACAAGAACTTCCCCTCATGTGTAGTGCGCTCGGCCAGTGGTTGCCAGGTGTGTGGACTAAATGATATGTGCTACATTTTCATAGTCACACTGTGGTTGTGGAAACTTCGGCGGCACAGGCGCATCCTTGCAACAATTATCAGGGTATGAACCCTTCTTCTTAGCCATCCACTTCCGCTTGTGAAGCATCTCTCCGTAGACATTCCACCAGCAGCACAGTGACGTGTTGTATCTCTTTTTGAGATCAGCTCGATCGGAGTCTTGGGTCTGGTCATGGGGACTAGCAATATTTTATAGGCGAACGGTGTGCACAACTTGGGAGTAAAGCTTGGACTTGTTGTCATTTCACTAGGGAAAGCTGATATGTGTTGTCAAATCAATGTGAAAAGCGGGTGTGTGCTATCCACTCGCTGCAGAAAAGCTGGTGCGTTTTGTCCACTCGTTGCGAAAAGCTGGTGTCTGTTGTCAAATTGCTAAGAAAGCCAGTTCATGTTGTCCACTCACCGCGGAAAGCTCGTACATGCTATCAAATCACTGAGAAAGCTGGGTGCACATTGTCAAATCACTAGAAAAGCCACCCTGTGCTATCCACTCACTGCAGAAAGTTGGTACGTATTGTCAAATCACAAGAAAAGCTGATTTGTGTTGTCTACTCAATGTGAAAAACTGGTACGTACTATCAAATCATTTGAAAAGCCAGTGTGTGCTGTCCACTCACCGATATATCAAGAAAGGATTCCAACAACTACGCTACATAACATTTATCATAGTTTTGTCAAGTTGCATGTGCCTGAAACAACCCAACTGTTTATAAATTTTTAGTAAAAAATTAAATTAAATTGATTTAAAATAAAAAAGAGTTTTGGTTGCCTGAATTTTCTGAAACTTTATTTGTCCTAATTTTCGCTTTTAAAAAGGCATTTCTTTTGAAAAGTAATTTTTTGGTAAAACATAAAAATACTATTAAATAAATGATATTTTGAGTTTTTTTAAAATTCTACTTCAAAGTAATTATTTGGGCTTATTTGGCTTTTATCTCAATTTTCTATGTTTTTCTCAAGTTCAAAATCTAATTTTAAAATTAAAAAGTATTTTTAGTGTAAAAAATTCAATACCAACTTGAGTTGTAAATAGTTTTTATACGTCCAAAATGTATTCAGGAACCTCTATGAATTTTCCTAAATTTTATGGACTCTATTTGATATTTTTTCCATTTAATGGATTTCTCATCCTTTTTGCAAATCAAAAAAATAAATTTTAAATCCCCTCTCTCTCCTCCTAGGACCGACAAGAGGGTGGCCCAGATTGCCCCCACCCCTACCTGGCCCCAAATCCCCGCCGCCCCATCTTCCCTTTCTCTCCCCTCACTTACATGTGAGCCCCACCTGTCATCTTCATCCTGCACCTTCCTTCTTCTCCCCTTTCTCTTTCCCATTTTAGTGTCGGCCGACCGAATCCTTGCCATCGCCGCCTTTCTTCTCAGTTTTGGAAACCACACATCTCATGGGATTAAATCCCCTTGATTTCGCGCCCTCCTTTCCTTCCATGCCAGTTCTTTCCTTCTTCCCCCCTCACCTTCCTTTCCGTCGGCTACCAAATTTGGCGAGAAATCATGCCGCGCCTCCCCCGCCTCGGCCCTATATAAGGAGCCCCTCGACACTACCACTACTCACCCCACATCGCCCCACCCCCTCTCTTCTCCACCAGCACCCAAGGCCTCCTCGAGCCGTGGCCTTCCTCTCCCATGCACTGGCAGCACTATGGCGAGGAATTCCGGCCACCCTGTGCCTGAGGACCCCTTTCATCGGTCGAGCGAACTCCACCGCGCCCCGACGCACCCTGTCGACCCCTCCACCACCCTCGCTCGTCGCCGGATCGCCATTCTTGCCAAAAACACGCACCGCCACTGCCTTCCATTGTTGTCGACTCTTCTCCGGCCCCTCGGTAACTCCCGTGTGCACCCGTGCATTCACCGTGTGCTCCTCTCCTGAATGCATGCCCCACCACCTACCATCGGCCACTAGAACGCTAGCGACCGTCGCCCCCGAGCTGTCACTGCCGCACGCTGGGCCACTTCAGCACCCTGAGCTGTCGTGGGTGCCATGTGGTGCCATGTTCCACCCAACTCAGCGCCTTCCCGCCTCATCGCCCCCTGCCATCTCAGTCCAAGAGCCCGCCCGTGGACCCGGTCATATACCATGGTCCACATGTCAATCACCGAGCCAGTCATGACGTCATAAAAACCGAGTTTTCTTTTAGAGAATAAATCAAACAAAGCATTATGATGTCATAAATTCTTTTCCAATAGAAAAATAATTCCATAAATCCTAGTTTTTCTTTTTCTTTAGAATTCCAACTTCTAGGAGCCCGTTCTCCTTCGTCCTAGTTCTGATCGAGCCTATTCAAATGTCTAAATTCATAAAAAAATTCGAATCTATCCATTTCTACCCTTATTTTTAGTATTTAGGGTTTATTTGACTTTATTTGGATTTATTTTGAGTTTTCTTAGGTATTTTCACATGTAGACCGCGAGGATTCGGAAGAATTCTTCGACGACGATTCGTACCAATTCATTGAGCAAGGCAAGTCACACACCTTGACCATATTAATCCTAGTTTGCAAATAAAAATATATTGTTTTAAATTATTTTACATTCATATTTTTATTTATTGTATTTCAATTCAGTTTTAAATTTAGTTATTGCCTACTTTTAATTCATCCATTGAAATTGAATTCCCCCGATACCTTGTTACCCTAGAATAAAACTCTAGTTAGTAAACTAGTATGGCTAGAGAACTTTTGTAGCAAATGGTTAGTCTTGCTTAGAAACAAAACTTGGCTTGCGATAAGTTTGTCACATAAAATGATAAGTTTTCAAATGTACTCTTGACTTCGGTGAGTCAAAAAAGGCTATGAATTATTTCAAAACAAAATATAAAATTTGGTTTAGACTTAGGCTAATGGTTAGGTGGTGTGTGCTGGCATGAATTGTTGTTCGGTGATATAATGTTGATTGTCAGGTACAAGGGGTATGTGGTTTGAGCTTAAGTCAAATTAAGGACCGGTCTATGAGCTACTGCTACAAAGCCCTTTTCGTACTACCACAAGCTGGTATGAGATAATTCTGGTTGACTAATTTATGGGTCCCAACCTGAGCCTAGTTATAGGTTGAAAGTGAGCATGACATAGAACATGTGAAGTCTCACTCGGCTCAAGAGGGGATCCGGGTCTGGTGGATTTCTTACTGGGATGAAACTTTAGTGTTGGATTGGCCAGGTTGAAGGCTTTACATTGTAAAGGCCTTGTCATGATCACTTGGTCACACCTTCGAAAGTGTGTCAAGTGGACATTATAATTTGATCATATCTTGTGGGTAAAGTTGCACAATCTTTGCAGAGTGTATAATCTATCGTCGATAGCCGTACCCATGGCCATGAGCATGCTGAGTAAAGTTTTTCACTGATTAGACTTATTTTTTTCAAAATGGTTTATGAAAAGTTTATGGTTGGATGGAATCCATAAGAGATTAAAAAGCATATAGATGGATAGAATCCATATGAGATCTTTTGGAAAAGATGGTCTGGTGGGATGCCCGTGATTAGGTTAGTGTGGGGGATGGACCTGCATTGACAGTATCAATTTCATTTACAATATTGTTTTTACTTATTGTATTAAATTCAACAATTTCCAATCTATTTAAGGTATTTCTTTAAATGCGTCTTTACGCTCAAACTAACCCTATATGCTTTCCTTTATTGCTTTTATCATTATATTACACTCTCCCGTGCGACTTGCAGAGTACATTTTATGTGCTCACCCTTGCGCACTCTGTCGCTCAGGGGAGGACGATTTCGACTACGATAAGGATCAGGACGAGTAGGTCACGTCTTACTATCATTTGCATGTGGGTAGGCTCAATGGGCTCCTGCTTCGGCTTTTTCTTCCATTGCTATATTTAAATTTGGCCTATGTGTTGTGGATGTAAACTTTGGCAATCATGTCCATATTTAGTTAATGAATAAATGACATTATGGATGATATTTATCTTTGTTGTCCACTGTGTGCACTAGCTGATCCTAGACTAGTGCGATTAACATAGAGGATTCAGGAGTTGTTGCTCCGGGGTCCAACAGTGCCACTTAGGATGTGGTCTACTATGTGGGCACAATACATTACACATTAAACGTCTACTTTTTAGTATATGGGTGAACTGGATCTAGAATAGGAGCTATTGTAGCTGGAGCAGGAGCGACTACGGCCTCGGCTAGTTTCTTCAATGTTGAAGATGATTGGCGGGCTGGGGCACTGCATGCTCTTACGCATGCTGCTCCTCATGCGTAGTAGTCCTCTAGTGAGAGGCTAGTCAGAGGAGGGTTGGTGGGGATGATGGGGTTCGATGGGGGGTCCTGGGGGAGTAAGAGCGTGGATCGCTGCTGCTACTACAGTTCGCTCGAGCTTGGCTACTATGGCATCCTCTCACACTTCACCTTAGCTAGGGCCTTCTCATACTTGGCGAGCTGAGCACGGAGAGTCTCACTATGGCTGTAGCTGGTGGTGAGGAGCTAACGAAGGTACGAGATCTCTTCTAGAGCCTAAGTGTAGGTGGATAGGTGGCTCCAATAGCTCAGGTGAGTTGGACTTAGTGGGTCAGCAGCAGGTCGTCCTCGGAGCTGGGGACGAATGTCTCGCCATAGCGTGCTCCATCCTGGAGGGATGGATAGTAGCAAAATAGGGAGGTCAGCATAATGGCCTTGTGGATCTCGCACAGGCAAGTACAAGCCAAGTGGGGCAATGTCCTAAAGAGTGTTAGTGGAAGTGCTCCTCAGGTGCTCTGTGTAGAAGATATGTGGGGTGTACTTGCCTTTCCTGGCATATAGGAAGATTTCCATCATCCAGATATCCTTGTCTCCTTCCTGAGTCTTCCGCTCCCTGAAGATGGGATGGTGCTAGTAACACAGGTGCTACATTAGTTCACGCAGTATATCAGTGAACTCTCCTTTGTCCTCTCCATGGGTGAAGTAGTCCTATGGCCCAATGCTATCTAATCCGACCATCTACAGTTGAACAGGAAGGTATTAGTATCACTTTAAAGATATAATGAGGCTTTTGCTTTTAGTTCAGAGAAATAACGTCCATTTTATAATCGCGCGAGAGCGATAAATACATACATGCGGACATACGTTAAAATAATTGAGCACGCCTTTTTATGAAGATAATCACCAGCCCACAGCCTCTCTGCGCTCTCACTCACCAGAAAATCTCTCTTCTTTACCTCCCCTGCCTGCTGTAGATCAAGGATAAACGACTAGAGGGGGTTGAATAGGAGGTTTTAAAATTTTTCTTGCCTTCTAAATAATTTCTACAATTTTAATATGGCAGAAATTTAAAGCAATTGAAAACTACACAATTCTAGTAAGTTTAGGGCACTACAAGAATAAATCTTTACAAGAGCCTCTAGCACAATAAAACTTTGTAATTTGGCTTTTTTAACCGTGGATGTCCCTTCATGAATTTCTGAGAGGGCTGTCCAAATAGCGTGAGCAGTTTCTAAATTGCTCAACCTATTGAACTCATTCGTGTTTAAAACTCCAAATAAAGCATTCATGTCTTGGGTATCTAAATGAGAGTTACACCCACCTGTTCTGTAGGGTGTAGTGGATCAAGAGGCATGATATAACCCTCATCTGTGATTTCCAAATGTTCGAACTCATGACCTTGAGATATATGAACATTGTAATTTTTCAATAAGAGTAATTGGAGTCATCAAAGAAAGGTGCCTTTCCTATAGCAATCCCCTCGCTAGCCATCCTTTCTCTGTAGACGGTTAAGTCTAACAAATGAGAGATCACGCTCTGATACCACTTGTAGGATCAAGGATAACCAACTAGAGGGGGGTGAATAGGAGGTTTTAAAAATTTTCTTGCCCTTTAAATAATTTCTACAATTTTAATATGGCAGAAATTTAAAGCAATTGAAACCTACACAATTCTAGTAAGTTTAGGGCACTACAAGAATAAATCTTTACAAGAGACTCTAGGACAAGTAAATAATCACAATATACTAAATATACAAGAGCTGAAAAAGAGATAAAGTGATAACCAATGAATACACGATGTTTTTACCGAGGTGATCGAAAACTTACTGATTTCTCCTAATCCACGTTGAGAAAAGCCCAAACGACTTGGACCAGCTCCACAAATTAAGCCTTAGCTCCTCAATTCACTAATGGTTGTCCTTCCTTCACTCCGAAGATGGTGGACACCAAACCACTCATAAGTTGATGCCGGGCTTCTTCATAACCTTCTTGAAGAAGTCATCGTTCAAACACCCACCAAGTCATCCAGGTCCCGATAAGCACCAAGAGTAAAAGATCACATGTTTCGCTTGATGACAATCAAGTGCCAAATGATCAATCTAAAGATGAAATGCACTTGTTTGGCTCAACCACCTCAAATGAATGCACAATGAGAAAATGAGGTGTGGAGCGAATGCTTAATGCTCAAGGATGTTCAATGGGTCTCTTCTTACTATCCTTAGGCAGGTGGATGGGTATTTATACCCTCACCAACCAAAACTAGCCATTACACGGAATTTTCTGAAGTATCGCCGTGCAATGGCCAGTACTTCCACACCTGTTCTGACACAACGGTAATGGCTATTTCAGAGTTTCTGAACTAGCCGTTGCCCGTTGGAAGTCGGCGCGAAACTATCACGTTATAAATCTGGTAGTTTCGATAACTGGAAGTCCTGAAATATCAGTGTGGTACTTCCATTTGATCTGAGGCTGAGAGTTGGAGCTCTCTGGAAAAAAGGTTCCGCCCGAGTTATTCGGAGCTTCCATGCTCCGGAAGTACCGTTTAATTCTGCAGTACTACCGCTCTATGGTAGTTTCACCATTGAAACTCTAGTACTTCCGTGTGCCGCAGACACAAAATCATCCCGAGGGTGCTCTTTGGAAAAAGGTTCCACTCGTTTTGACGGAGCTTCCAGGAAGCAGAAGTACCATGGTTTGCACGTCAGTACTTCCGGTTGTCCGGACAGAGCACTGATCGATTCCGAGGGTGCTCTCTGGAAAAAGGCTCCGCTCAGTTTTTCGAAGCTTTCGAGCATCGGAAGAACCGTTTAAGGCTGTAGTACTACCGCTTTACGGTAGTTCCATCATTTAATCTCTGGTACTTCCGTTTTTCCAGACAAAGCACATATTTGGCTATCAATTTTAGTTTTCAATGAACGCATGATCCTAAATTGATCCAATGGTACAAGAATATGCTATCAAGCTACTCACCATGATCCCTCTTAATGATACGACATTTATTTTATAATCCGGTCTTCCATCCTTTCTCCTAAGACCGATAAAAATAAAAAGGATCCTAATCTACATATACCTTTGCCTTGAACCACTTCGATCTTCATGTTAATCCTTAGCATGAGTCTCATCATCATTTTAGGGACTAAACCTTTTAAACACTTAATAAACATTTCAGTCTCATATTCACATAAATTTATTAATTACCAAAACCAATTTTAGGGGTCTAGATGCTTTCACCTGTGCTCTCTCTCGCTCGACAGCAACATGACCGTGGGTCACGTTTTATATGCATGTGCGAATGTGGTGTAATTAACACGCTAATTAAATGAGAATATAATATCGCGTGGACGATCTCCCGTGAGATTCCCTAGGCCCGTGTCCATGCGTGCTTGTTTGCTCCGATGCCAGCTAATTTCAACCGCTTGCCACACAAAGCTAGCTCGACTGGCTTGCTGCCGTGTCACACTAGCTTGGCTGGCCTGCCAACCGAGCCTCATCATTCGCCTATCGCGCCACCTCGCGCAGCCAGATGCCACCTCTCCTGCCAACTAGGGCGGCTTGGCAGGTGACACATGTTGCCTGCTGCACCTTGTGATCTCTGGGAAGGGTCTATTTTTGCAAAAAAAAACTAGAGGACCAAAATTGAAAAGTTCTATGTGCTATATATATGAACAGTTCCCAAATGCAAAGCAAAGACGCTGACGTGGAGAGGAGGTCCCATCGCGTACGTGGCTAGAAAAGCAAAAACGAGGCATATGATAGGTGGACCCCATCAGGGAATCATTTGGGGGCAGGCCTCGAGTAGTTAGAGAGCAAATCATGACCTGGCAGGAAAGGATGTTGCATTGGGTTAGTGCTAATCATCATGGTTTGGAGAATCGAAATTTGATGTGCACGGTGCAACATACACGATGCTTAGATTGTACATAGAAGAGGGGGAAAACTCTGGTGCTCGCGAGCCTCATGTTTAGGCTCTATTCTCTTTTGTTTTTCCAGTCCTTTTGCTTCGGCATTTCTCAAAGAAAAAAAATAAATGGACAGTTTCTTCAAACAGCTTTTAGAGTCAAAAAATGTGTGTGTCATTCGCATCAGCATCTTTATCGTCTTCTAACGTCTCAAAAAATACAGATAAAAGTTATCAACTGCAGTTAAAAGAATAGTGCCTAGGCTCAACTCGACTTGGCTCGTGATATAAGAAAACCGAACCAAGCCCTTCTTTTAGGTCATTAAGTTAACGAGTCAAGCATGAGCTACTCACGAGCTCATTAGGGTTGATCGAAATGAAACCCAACCACCCAGCAAGCTAGCAATGTAGCAACACAGGTTGACCAACCATGAGTCCACTATGGGTAGCTCAACAATAACCATAGACACCTGCCCTATTCCAACAGACTTTTAAGCCTAAGCTATAAGTCACTTGGAATGCGTCAGTTTTTTAATTTTAATTTTTTAATTTTTTGGCTTTTCTTTTCTCCTTATTGCTTGCAATGTCCCAAAAGATATAGCAGTGTTTTTTTTTTCAAATTTTCTCAGTTTTTACTATTTTTTCTCATTGTTTGACTTAGAAAAAGGTAACAACTGCTACAATGCATTTGTAGTCAAAAGTCAGAAGCAGAAACCTGAAGCCAAGCTTTGAAGTTGTTTGGAGCGGCACTATAGCACTTGGCACATGCATGGCTGCTAGCACAATGCTCAGCTTCTTGCGTCATGACGCGACTCGTGACCACGCCATTCACAAGTTCGAATGGAAAGAAGTTGCCAATGTCCTCATGCTGCCCTCTTGGTTCTCGGCCTCCACTTCCTCATCCAATCCACTATACTCATGTCATGTTTTCCCTCTTGTTCCCCGACCTCTACCTCCCATCCCATCTACCTCTACCGTGGTGCTTATGTCTTGTGTTTGTTGAGGAGTGGTGCAAACTGCCAATCATTGTCGTCCTCGCGCGACCCCTCAGCCCTTTGCGCTCGTATCCACCTCGACCTAACGAGCTACCTGGAGTTTTTAAATAAGCCAAGCTAAGCAGCTATTTAGCCCCTGTTCGTGTTGATTTTTGTTTCTAGCTTCTGCTAAGAAAAGTCAAAAGTAAATACGAACACCTAACTTTTCAAAGCGGTTTCTCCACTCTTTTCACTACTATCTTGCTCTGAGGATAAGTCAAGAAATCATGGTGCATCACACATCCCACTGCTCTTACTCCCGTCATGTATCACTACTATCTCTCCCTTACTTTTTTTCATCGCTTGTCATTTCCTTCTAAAAGCCACTTTTTAAGCCACTGCTATCCATTTTCAGCCAAAAATCATAAGTCATAGATAAAAACCATCAGTGAAAATCAATACTAACATCCGCTTAACAAGCTAAGCCAAGTCAACTTATTATTCACTCCTAGGAGTGCAAATAGAGCGGATATTTCCTGACCGACCGTCCGTTTTAATTCGAATACAATTCGAATCAAATTTTCAGATATCCAAAGGTTTTGTCAGATACGGAAACGGAGTTAGATATTTTTTGTCGAATACGGAAACGAATTTGGAAAAAGTATTATCCGATGGATACGGAGCTATCCGGGTTTTTTCCGGATAGTTACCTGATACGGAAACGAAGTCAGATACCTGGCTTCTCTACTGACAAGGTGGGATCTCCACATCTTCTTGAAATGTAGCATTATTTATTTATTTAAGATTGCTTATTTCGGTGGCTATTGTAGCATCGGTGGGCTGTACACTCGTATTAGATCTCAGTTTGGGTTAGTGCCTTAGTGGTGTGCAGTTAGTATGCTGGTAATATTGACTGACAAGTGATTTTTTTGTTGGACTTATGATATCAAAATCAATGCATCAAAATTTGTTTTTCCAAAGTATTGACCAACGAGTTGTTTCTAGTTTGGATCCTGTTAAGAAAATCACTCTTCTCAGCATCTCATGGAGTGCCAGGTTTCAGTTTGTTGTGTAGTTGATTAGCATAGAATTATTTGTTGTTATTTTGCTAACGTGCTTAATTTCTAGTTAAATTTTCTCTTATCATGTGTTCTGTCACATCTATTGCTTTCTGATTGAAAATCTATGTGAAGCATATGGTTAAGAAATAGAATACTTGTTCAGTAAAGGCCAGTGACAGCACCCTTTACAGTCTATGCTTGTTCAGTAAGAAATAGAATGCTTTCTGGTTGAAAATCTATGTTAAGCAATAAGCATATGATTATTACTAGAATTGTGACTTGCACAGGAGAAGTTAAGCCTACTGAGAAGAAGTAGAAGAAGTGTATCTCGAAGGTTTGGGACCACTATATTAAATATACGGTGACTGTTGACACAAAAAATGGTAGAAAGGAGAAACAAATTTGGGTGCAGTGCAATAAATGTCCTCACAAAGCTCGATGTAGGACCTTAAGGGGTACGAAGGCCTTGTGGAATCATTTGCTAAATGTAATGAAGTTAAATGAACTAGTGATGTACTTGACTACTTGGTTATGGGCACTTCGTACTTTTGAACTATGTGACATGTAGCTAGTTAGCTACTACTTGTTTAACTAGCATCTATCATTTACATGCTACTTTGCTAGTTAGAATTTACTAGTTACTTAACTTGTCCCTGTCACTATGTGAAATTTGCTTTCGCGCATTATCCGATTAAATATTCGTGACCGAAACTAACCGTATTCAGAGCGGCATGCATTCTCTCCGTATTCGTGACCGAGAATATCTGTATTCGTATTCATATCCGGCACTATTCGTGTCCGACTCTGACAAAAATATGGAAAATGATACGGGATGAGCGATATTCATCCATATCCGCTCCATTTACAACCCTATTTACTCCTACCGGTACGACTAGCTAGGTTTCTCTTTTTTTAAGCTTCGATAATACCTTGAAATCAATTTAACTAGAATTTTGTAAAAAAATAATTTGATTTGCACGAGAATTGTTAAAAAAAATCCCTCAGACTTTTAGCACATCGCACACGTGCTTTTTACTATTTGTTTATAGAAAAATATGAATACCACACCACCACATCATGATTTTTTTTAAAAAAGAAATAGCAGAGAAAGAGGGTTTACCAGGCCGTGTGTGGCCTCCCGACATTCTTCTCTCAGCTACACGGGCCAATACTGTGCACGACCTTTATTTTTCTCAACGGGCCAGCCGACCATTATTTACAAATACCTGCCCTCCGGGCTCTCAGCCCATAGAGGTAAGGATGGGCTGTAAAAGAGGGCGTTATTTGCTTAGGCTCACTGGATAGTTCGAGAAAAATCTTCTCATACTTCTTTTTTAGCTTGTAAACACTGTTTTTTATTTTTTATAATAACTAATTTTTTAAATAGAATATTTTTAAAAACGGATTTATACATTAATTACAGTATATACTATAGATATTTTATTTATATAAATTAAAATTATATGTAAATTTTTATTAGTCTATACCCTCTTACGAACAGTCTAAAAAGGTGTAGTCAAAAACCATATGTTGAATCTAAAAAAAGCCAACCAGAAAAATCTGCTGGGTAGGGAAAGCAAAACAAAGAAGCAATGCTTCAGGGGAAGGGAAACCATAAGAGCGACGGGCGAGAGGCGAGAAGGACGACAGCAGCAGCTAACCTCGCGACGCGGCCCCCAGCAAGTTGCTTCGTACTCGTCCCAGTGTTGCTTTGACCGGAGCCGTCGCCATCGCCGGACCAAGGCTGGAACTAGTAGCACGGGTCGTCTTCTCCTCTCTCTCTCTCTCTCTCCCGCCTGTAACTTTGACATGATGTTCTAAGGTCAGGCTGCGCGTCAGCGCATTCGTATTTTGGTTTCTTCTCGGCCGGAGATGGACGTGCGGCTCATCTTGTAGCATCATCTGATCTGGACGGCCGCCGTTGCGAGTGGCAGGACTAGAAATTGGTTAAACCTTGAGCTCAATAGTGGAATAATTTAGACTATCTAGATTGGACTGTGAAAATATTACCTAGACTATGCTAAATTTACCTAAGTTGTATACTAGATATTTTTTTACACTTTAAACTAAAACCTACGCCGGGCGTGGTTCCGCTCTGGTTGCGACCACCTGTGCTGCTGCAGAAGCGTATCTTCTTGTAAGCGTCTCTGGATGCAGCGCACTGCGCACGCCTGGTTGGAGCTTTCGGCCTACGACTTGTGCTGCAGCTCAATTTGGCTCCGGAACCAAGCAATTTCTTTAAGCACGTACGTGTGCGGGAGGCGAAAACCGTGGGCTGCCCAGGTGTGGTTTTGTTTTTCAGCTAGACATGCTCCTTTTTTCAGAGTTTCAGGCTGACTTTCTTGAACATTTGTGTGTTATTTATGAACGGTACAAGTCAACGCCAAACTGAAGTAATGGATTAGCTGCATCCATACATGGGGATTTATCAGGTCTTTGCTTGTTACTCGTTTTGTAAGACTGGTCTTTGCTTTGTTTGTGTCATCCTGTGTGCTCATCTGGTTACCCTGTTTTCACAGTGCTACATACTATTATAGCACGGCACTGAAAATATACTACCACTTCAAACTTTGACCGTTACCTTCTCAGTAATTCCATTCTCTGCCTACGACTGTACGTAGCAACTGTCCATCTTCCTAGCATTGTCATTGCTTTCTCTGAGAAAAATCAAATCAAAGCAAATCCAATGCTAGGATCGAAGAAGACTAGCATAGTCCTAATTTATTTTGCTCCTGATCTGCATGCACAGAATATACTACTCGCGCGGCTAAATTAGACCAGAAGTGGATAAAGGAATTTTCCTCACCAGTTGCGAACATGCCCTGCTTGTCCTACCCCGGTACCAACCTATTTTCGGCGACAAGACTCACAAGGTGATCGAAATCGAAGCCATGGTCGAAGAGGGCCGTAGTTGAAGGGGGAAGTGATCGACGTCGAAGGGTCGTGATCAAAAGGGACAGTGGTTGAAGGGGGCTGTGGTCGAAGTTGGGGCGAAGCAGGCTGGCGCCGGCAGTCAGGCGACAGGGCACAAGCGCACCACAGGCCTGCCAACGTATGACCACCAGCAATAGTTGACCGCTCCCGATCTACAATTACGTGCGATGGTTGACGGCTTCTAACTTACGACCACAAGGTGTGATCGACGGCTTCTAATTTACAACCATGAGCACTGGTCGATGTGTTTCAACTTACGACCACGAGGTGTGGTCAATGTCTTTCGACTTACAACTACGAGCGCTGGTCGATGTGTTCTGACTTATGACCACAAACGATAGTCGTTAGCTTCCGATGTACGACCACGAGCCATTGTCGAATGCTCCCGATTTAGGACCACGATCGATCGTCGACCGCTGCCAACTTACGACCACCAGTGATGGTCAACCGCTCCTGACCTACGATCACGTGCGATGGTCGATGGCTTCTGACTTACGACGACGAGGTGCGATTGAGGACTCCCGACCTACGACCACGAGGTGTGGTCGATGTCTTCCGACTTATGACCACGATGTGTGATCGACGGTTTTCGATTTACTTGACGGATTTAAAAATTTTTAGAACATATTTGTATGTATATTTAAAAAATTTTACCACCCGTGAGTTTTAAAACATATAGTATAATATATTTTAAAAATCTGTAACAATACACGGACATTCAGCTTGTCTCCTTGTAAGCTTCTCTGGATGCAGCGGACCGCGCACGCATGGTTGGAGCTTTCGGCCTACGACTTGCTGCAGCTCAATTTTGCTCCGGAACTAAGCAATTTCTTCAAGCAGGTACGTGTGCGGGAGGCGAAAACCGTGGGCTGCCCAGGTATTGTTTTGTTTTTCAGCTAGACATGCTCCTTTTTTCAGTTTCAGGCTGACTTTCTTGAACATTTGTGTGTTATTTATGAACGGTACAAGTCAACGCCAAACTAAAGTAATGGATTAGCTGCATCCATACATGGGGATTTATCAGGTCTTTGCTTGTTCCTCGTTGTGTATTAAAAGACCTTGATCAACTCGGCTTCGGCTTCTGTCTTATTTTTCACTATTCATAAGTTTCATCTTTTTCTGAACTTTTGGCTTTTTGTTGAGCTTTTTTGCCGATTCTTTTTTCCCGTATTTGTTCGTATTATACGTAATAGGCTAACATATTTTTTATATTTTTTAAAAAAATTTAATTATGCTAAATAAGCCTCTGTCAACTACAGTGCTTTTTTCAGCTAGCTACAGTATTTTCAGCTATAAGCCATAAGTTTTTCAGCCGAACCGATCATTTGCTTTGTTTGTGTCATTCTGTGTGCTCATCTGGTTACCCTGTTCAGAGTGCTACATACTATTATAGCATGGCACGGAAAATATACTACCACTTCAAACTTTGACCGTTACCTTCTCAGTAACTCCATTCTCTGCCTACGACTGTACGTAGCAACTGTCCATCTTCCTAGCATTGTCATTGCTTTCTCTGAGAAAAGTCAAATAAAAGCAAATACAATGCTAGGATCGAAGAAGACCAGCATAGTCCTAATTTATTTTGCTCCTGATCTGCATGCACAGAATATACTACTCGCGCGGCTAAATTAGACCAGAAAGTGGATAAAGGAAGCTTCCTCACCAGTTGCGAACATGCCCTGCTTGTCCTACCCCGGCACCAACCTATTCTCGACCCAACCGAACGAGATCGCATGTGCAAGGCAAAACACAACCCTCCATCGTGCACACACGATTGAACAGCTTCACAACGCGTCACGTAGGTAACCGAGCAGATCGCATCTCTGTATGGGAAGAAAAGTTAAGTTGGTGGGCAAAATTTTATCACTACTTAGAAAGAGAGAGCTAGTTGTGGTAGTTTATCCACTCCTTCCAACTCCCCTTATATCTCTATAAAAAAATTATTAACAAAAACAGAAAAAAATAATATACAAAAAAATAAATTTAATCCCCTACAAATTTTCTAAAAAAAAAACAGAGGGTGCCGTGAGCCAAGGTGCCGACCAAGCCAATTTCGACAATATTGATTTGAAGTGCTAAAATAATATGATTTTTTATCTGTAATAAAGTACAGACATTCACCTGTGGATTGGTGTTATTATATGAGGAAGATGGTGGACCCAACAGCCGGAGGCGACAAAGACACTGGATCCGGCCGTCTCCTGCCATGCGCTGTGGATCCGACATCTCCCAACTGTTCTTGTCTGCTGCGCCACTACTCGTCGTCGGCTGTGACGCTACCACCCGTCGTCGGCTGTGGTGCCACCACCAACCGTTGTGTGCCGCACCGCTATCCGCTACACTACAACTCGTTGCTATGCACAGTCGGTGGAGGGGAGAGGGAAAGGTGAGAACGAATGGAGAGAATGAGTGTGGGTGGGTTAGGTAGATATATAAGTTCAATCTATTGAATTGTTTCGCTTTTATTTAAGATTGTAACATGACATTTCATGATGTGATGCAAATATGCATAGCCACTTCGCAAACATTTACTTGCTTTATTTGCCATTTTGCTTGTTATATTATTATTTTTGTATCAGAGGTGTATTTTAGCTGAATTGGTAGAGATGAGCTCTTGCTCGTAATTTTATAAAAGAATGTATTTATACTTACATTTTAAAAAGTTGTTATGGATGAGAATTAACCCAGCTGCATATCGAGAGCTTCCTTCGTATGTTCCCGTGCTGCCTTCCTCTCTTTAATATTCATTGTATGATTTGGATCATATTTGATGATATATATCACTTTGTTTTAGGATCACATTGCAACGCACATGTATATTACTAGTAAAAATATAAATTAAACAGATCTTATAAAAATCAGCAGAGTAAAATTTCGTATAGGCAGAAAGCAGTGTCTAGGTTAAGAACATGTTCCAAACAGTAATAACTTTTGGTTTCTAGTTTTCAGAAACCAAAAACCGTTGGCTTCCTAACGCGGTATTTCTTTTTTTCTCTTTATTTCTTTATATTATTTGTAAAAGTATAACATTAGATTATTTGTAAAGGTATAACAATATTTTTTAATTGAACATTTAAAAAAAACTATCAGTAGCTAGGATATCATTTTAATCAAAAGCGCCATAACCAAAAGACGTCACTTTAGTACCATTTTAGCCAAATACTGCAGCTATCACTCTGGAACAAAGCCTGAAATTCATGTAAGACTCGTGTTCACAACAGAGACTTTGCTCAGATAAAAAAAAAATAGAGATATATGTATTGTAATTCTGAAGTGAGGTAGCAACCACTCTCAAATCCAAGCTTTTCATTGATCTTTCTCGTTAAAGTATGAGTTTAAGCTTTTAGATAAATTAGATAGTATATATAACTTAATATAATATTAGAACCAAAAAGTCTTAAGTTTAAAATCCTATTGATATAATTAAAAAATAATTATAACCCACTTTCTATTTCTCGTTTTAGTCTAAAAAAGTGTTAAAATATAAATAAATTATTCAACTTTTCTTATAAATTTAAAATTTTTCGGTGAACTATCTGGTATATTATATGCAACTCAATATTTCTCTCACTAGGAAATAAGAACAGTTGTCAATTTACAGAGGAACTGAAACTCTTACGATGAATCCATCCATTGTACAGAGATGTACTACCAGAAGTCAACAGGCTGCCTACCAAAGCAACCAAGCACTGACGGCACAAGAGAAACCAGCCAAGAAAGGAAGCAAGAAAATCAAACAAAAGCAGAGGGCTACTTTTCAAGTCTAATCAAGCTCTGTAACTAATCGAGCGCGGCGGTCGGCGGCCGGAGTTGAGGCGTTGGTTGGTCGTTAGGAGTACGCGACCCGGAGCATGGAGCGGTCGCGGAGCATGCCGCGGTAGAGCGCCTCCCGGTTGGCCGGCATCCGGTGCGCCTCCGCCTCCGCGGCGCCCCTGCACGTCGCGTCGGGCGGAAGCGGCCTGGCGACGCCCTCATTGTCGACGACGTCCTCGGCGAAGCGCACCCGCCTCTCGGCCTTCCGCTGCGGCTTCCCCCGCTTCTCTGCACACGACACGATCGAGAACCAAACCAAGGGAGAGCACCGTGAGGAATCACATCCATCTCACAACGAGAGAAGAGAGTCGCACGTGCCAGTGCCAAGCAAGAAGCGCCGGCCGAGAGAAGGAAGACTAACAATCACCCACCCGAGGAGGAGAGGCAGGGGCGGAGGGCAGGCTCGGACGACAACGGCGACGGCGGCGGAGAAGAGGAGGCGCCGTGGGGCTTGGCGGCGCGGCAGATGGAGAAGACGACGAGGGAGCCGGAGAGCGCCATGGCGGTGGCGGCGGCGAGCGCGAGGGAGCCGCCCATCGACGGCGATGACGGCGACGACGAGGCCATGGTAGGTGGGTAGGTGGTTCCTTGACCCGTCGCCGGTTTCCTCGGCGTGGGAGCGTGTCCGGGGCAGGTAGTAAAGGCGAGCCGGGACGGCAGAGGCTTCGTTGGGTGTGGCGGGGCGTGGCGCAGGCAGGCGCTGCTATATAGGGGGCGGGCTGTCTGGAGGCTGTCACGGTGCGCTTGCTCGGTAATTTCGAGTCGACTGCACACGCCAACTCTTAAAGTTTTCGAGTAAGTTCACACGTAATTTGGATTTTTTTTTCAAGCGCGCCGAGAGCTAGGAGGTTTCCCTGGACCAGTCTGAATTTTAACGTTGTCCTTAAAATTTTTTTGCTTTACCTAAAAATAGCACCAGAGATAATCTCTTTAACAGTAAATTATTATTATAACTATTTTATACTATTTTTATCATAACTTTCTACATCACACTCTCTCACTATTTGCTTTCGTTTGTGGACTCAAATTGTCTCTTGCATAAGAAATAGCACATTATCTCTTATCACCTCCTTTCTTCTCCCTATAAAATTTTACTTATTTAATATAGCTAAGAGACAACTGAGATGATACTATTGAAGATGCCATTAGGGTATGTATAATAATCTATCTCTTAAGATTGTCTATAAGTTTTTTTCGTCTTATCTAACAACAACACTAGAGGCAATATCTTCAATAGTTCATCTCTGAAATTAATTTCTCTAACTATTTTATATTATTTTCATCACATTTCTCTCTCACGCTTTATTATCATTTGCGTGATTAGGTTGTCTTTTGTATAAAAATAGCACATCATCCTTCATCATCTTCTTTTTTCTTTATATAAAAACTTACTGTTATGATATAGCTAAGCTAAAATACAGCTGAAGTAACGCTATCGGAAATACCTTATAGCCTGTTTGCTTGATGTCTGTCTCTACCATAATTAATATTATGTATGCCACATGTTTTATGCCAACTAAACTAGGCACCACAAATGTGGGAAAGTTAGACAAAACTCTGAGCCTATGATGTGAGGGCCATATAGGATAAGAAAGTACGGCAAGTGTAGTAAATAACTAAACACTGGTTAAAAATCCATGGCACATATAAGCTTAGCCGTGGTAATATTAGGCAACGAACGGAACATAACCTTCGCACCTTGCGTCTTTTTATTTAACTTGCCATGGTTAGTCAAGTCCGTAAGTAGGACTCAACGCGATACAGGGGGCATACCAGGCTAATCTAGAGTTTAGAGGTCTAATTGAAAGTTAAAACATCATCATCCAGGAAGTATATCATTAACACGCACACCATATGCTTTCGTGAACTTGGATGCAATGCATGCATGAATCATGATGACTCGAGGATGCTCTTTGCATTTTTCAAAGAAAACACAAACCACCCAACCATAGATAGAATGAGATGACTTGCTTCTTGACGGGAAGTTTTGACCTATTATTTTTTTTATTTTGGATTATAGATTTTTGGCTGTTTGTAAGAGAATACGAAATAACAAAAACTCACATGTGGTTTTCACCGATATAAATGAAGTCATTATAGTGTATACTACAATTAATTTATAAACCCCGTCTTCAAAAGACACTCCGTTAAAAAGCTACCATGGTTGTCACGGCGTCGCCCAGGCGATGCCAAGTCGTCCTGGCGACCGGAGGGGGACGCCGAGGCTGGTCGCCTAACCTGCTCCTGCCGTTGACGCTGATCTTTGGCTTGTTCCCGCCGCCGGTGTCGATCTCAAGCCTGCTTCCGCCGCCGGCATTGATCTCCAGCCTACTCTCGCCGCCAATGCCCCTCTCCACTGTGGCTACCATACTGGGAGCAAGAGGCGGCGGGGGGAGGAGGCGGTGGGGAGAGGAGGCGCCGGGGGTGGGGAGGGGAGGCGCTGGTGGTAGAGAACGGGTGTGGGGAGGGGAGGCGGCGGGGAGAGATCGGGTGCAGGGAGGGGAGGCGGCGGGGAGAGATCGGGCGCGGGGAGGGGAGGCGGCAGGGAGAGAGATAGGGGAGAGAGCAGGAGCCGAAGAGCAGTCGGGCGGACTGGCTGGCGGCGGCTATGGTTAGGAGATCAGGTGCGGGGAGCTGGAGGCGGTGGGGGAGGAGGCGAGGGGAGAAGGCGTCGGGGAGAGGATGCGGAGGACGGGGGAGGCGACGGCGGAGAGAGGAGGCGGCATGGGAGAGACGAGAGAGATGGGAGACATGGGGGAGAGAGAGGAGTATGAGGGGAGGGGACCACGTTGGCTTTTAGACAGGAGAGAGGGAGAGATGTGAGTATGTGACCGTATGCATGTAGCCATGTACACTACAGGTTATGGCGCTCGCCATGGCGTCGCCGTAGCGTCACCTAGACGTTCAGGCGCTCCTCACTCGCTATGGTCGCCGACTTCGTCGTGACAACCATAAAAGCTACTATAAAAAAACAGAAAAGTACTTTTAAAAACTAAAAAGAAGATACATTTATCATCGCTAAGTCCAATGATTGACTAATTGAGTGAAATCAGAGGGGTCAATTAAGTGAACTCGGAGGGGTGCGTGGGCTCCCTACATGGATTTTTTCTCCCCAAATAGACATATATATACATGGTTCAATACTTCAATGCATGTAATCAAAGCACGATACTGGTTTTTTTAACGAAAAGGGCAACACTGGATTTTCATGAGATGGTCACCTTGCACCAGGATAACATTCCATGATATCTCACGTTACAACCTGTCTTGTTTCCGGATGCATGAGTTCTATAGGAAATAATTTATTTTCTACAGGAACCTGAAGAAAAAAAAACATAAATCATTTTTTAAAACTATGCTCTAAGCTCTAGCCTGCACTCAAGAACCAAGCCCTGGTAGGCGAGGTGGTCGATGCCACGTTTTGTCAACCGAGCAATGCTCTGTTCTCAAATAAACACGCGCGCGCGCATATACATACATACATACATACACACATATATATATATATACACATATATATATATATATATATATATATATATATATATAATATAATATCTCTAAAATAGAGGTTTTCGTACATTTGAAGAATACACACGCTCAAATTGAGTTGAAAGAAGCATAACCGCTAGGCTGTCGGCGATGGTTGACGGATATACCGGTCCAAAATCTGCAGCAACATACGCGCGGATACAGCAGATGAACATGCTGCGATGGCTTTGGCAGCCGTAATGTGGCACCCATGCAGTCCATGCGTGCCTGGAAAAAAAAAAGAAAAGAAAAATAAACCCACTGGCTTTATCGGCATGTTTCTTCTCGCCGAGGTCACAAGAGCCAAAATGAAAAAAAAAAAGAGGAAATCTGAGAGCGTACCTGGTTCATGCATTCCGAGAATTCCGATGCCGTCGTAATTTGTCGCGTTTTTGCCGTCCACGGGCTGTGCACGTATCTACCCTGGTGAAGTCGCCTGGAAGGCACGTTTCTTCAATCTCTCGAGCCTCCTCCCCTGTTGCATCTACATGTGTCGTGCTTGTGTCAGCTAGAATTAAATGCACGTTTTACCCCTTGCATTTTATATGCATAAGCCATCGATCATAAAGCCATATGTTTTACCCTGATTTCTTAGTTAGCAAAACTGTTATGTACTTATCTTTTCTTTACGATATATTTAAACCACAAAATTTTGAAATTCATCATGGTCGAAATTTATTAAAAATTATCAGTGGTCGACAGCCATCCTGTCAAAACACATCGGAAGTTGTTCGTGGTCGGTAGCTATCCTGGTCGAAACCCATCGGAAGTTATCTATGGTCGACATCTATTATGGTCGAAGTCCATCAGAAGCCGTCCGTGGTCGAAATCCATCGGAAATTGTCTGTCGGAGGCATACGAGTATCGAAGGCAGTCGACGATGCTTAAGTACGGCAAGTGGTCGTGAGTGATCGAGTATCAAAGTCGGTCGGGGGTGTCCGAACTCAACAACGGTCGGCAGCATACGAGTATCAAAGGCAGTCGACGACGCTTGAGTACGGTGAGCGGTCGTGGGCGACCAAGTACCAAAGTCAATCAGGGGCGTCCGAGTATGACAAGTGGTCTGAGGCGTCTGTCTTTTACAGGCGGTCGGAGGCATCTGAACTCGACAAGCGATCAGAGGCGTCCGAGTAGCAAAGGCAATCGGAGAAGCATGAGTATTGAAGGCAGTCGAAAGCACCAAGTTCCAAAGACAGCCAAAGAAGTCTGAGCATCGAAGGCGGTCAAAAGCGCCCAGTTTCAAAGGCAGTCGGAGATGCTCGAATACAACAAACGGTCATAAGTGACCAGGTATTGAGGACGGTCGACGATGTTCAAGCACTACGAACGGTCGTAAGCTTTCGAGCACGGCGAGCGGTCGATAACGTCCAAGTACAGCCAGTGGTCGTAAGTGACCCAGCACAGCAGATGATCGTAAATGACCGAATATCAAAGGTGGTCGATGATGCCAGAGTACAGCGGGCGGGTGAAAGTAATCGAGTATCATAGACGGTCAAAAGCGTCCGAGTATTGAAGGCGATTGGAAGTGTCCTAGCCTAGCGGGTGGTCGATGACGTCCGAGTACAGTGGGCGGTCGATGGCAGTCTGAGCGTTGAAAGTGGTCAAAAGCATTTGAGCACTGAAGTGACCGAGTACAGCTGGCAGTCGTAAGAACTGAGCACAATTGGTAGTGGTAAGCAACCAAACATAGCAGATGGTCATAAGCAACTGAGCACAGAAGGTGGTTGATGATGTCTAGGTACTGCCGGTGGTCGTAAGTGACCAAGCACAACAGATGATCGGGACAACTTCAATGCAGTGAGGGCACACAACAGGAAAGACGCTAAGATCACGAGAGCAGACCATCCTCATTAGATTGGAGCGGCGGTTGGCGACGACACATGTCCTGGGCGACGAAAAGGAGTTGTGAGTCGCACCATCTACCTCGCCTTGTGGAGCTATCATCAGATCAGAGGTACAAGCGGGACAAATCTAATACATGATGGATCATCGTGGCCGCATAGCTTGGCCGGGGCGCGCACTACATGCAAGAGTGGGAGAACTTCATGCTTCAAACATAATGAGATGATAGCGATCTTGCCAGCCCTATCGTTGTGGCCACAGGCTGCCCAACGGTGAGCTCCGAAGCACTTCCTCGATGGTGTCACCAGCAGCAACTACAAGCATTGGCATCCATCTCATTATTGCCGCCGTCTATGCAAGCTAGCTTTGTTTGTCCATCCCTGTCTATTCTCCCACTCTGTCTCTCTGTGTGCCCCTCTCTCCTTTTATAGGTACGGGCGAAGGTTACATGCAACATACACAGCTCCCACACGGTGGCAATTATGCTATTTATTTTAAGGTCAAATTCCTGATCGATTACCAATTTCTTTCCTTCTAGACCTCTGCTTTCCATATTAAAAAGGTTTGTTGAGAATTACTTCCATCAGATGGAGATACGATGTAACCCTCTTTCCATTATGAAGACGATACACACAGAACCAATCTCTTCCTTCCATCTTGGTGCACATGTTGCCATAAATCGACCACACCTTGTGATCGACTGAGAATATATGGCCATATGAGGTACGGCACAACAATCTGTCGAACTGGACCGTAGATCATGTTAGCACTGATCTTGTTGTTGATGGTAGTTGAGTACATGTGTGCTTGAGCTCCTGTAGTAGTCAGAACCCCTGGAGTCAGAGGTGGTTTGGATTATAGTAAGCTGGTCGTAAGACAGTACAAACCGTTCAATGAACCAAGCTTAAGTATTCGATCAGTGCTTTGAGGGCCTACATGGTCAAGGAGCTGGGGTTGAGGCATCAAGTAATGGTTGAAGAAAACAATGTGGTCAGACCAACGTGGTCGAAAGGACCGTGGTTGACATAACATGGTCGAAATGACCGTGGTCGACACAACGTGGTCGTTGAGCTGTGATCGACACAACATGGTTGAAGTCCCATGAACTCGGGGGAAGACTTTGGCACGTAGCATTTGGAAGATGGCCGGCGGCATGCAACCAATACGTACAAAAAGTGAAGTCTTTATCTTCTCTAACATATACCTCCCAATTTGCTTTGGCTTAGCATGTTTGCATTAAAACTCATCAAACAGTGGCAGAGAAGGATGGAGAGAATCAAGGATGAAAAAACAAACACCCATACGATGATGAGTTCATCCGTAGTGGCTTCGCAGTAGGACACCATGGTGTCCCACGGCAAGTTGGCGATGTACAAGCAGTGATGAAGAAGGCGAGTGTGGCAGTGATGCTTCTGCATAAGACATCTTGAACATGGCATGAGTGGAGGAAGAGGGAGTCATGGTGAAGCTCTGGCCACAAGGAATTGACCCGTAGTTGATCTAGGAGGCGATGGTTTCATGGCAGACCTCCTGGCTGGTGACGGAAAAGAAGGGTCGTTTCGGCCTAGCCACATGGCGAAGCACAAAATAGAGGGGCAATGTTGCTTTGGGTGTGGAACATGCCATGACACGGCTGGTTGGGCGTGATTCTCACCTGAGGATAACATCGGTGGAGGGCTCTTGCTGATTTTGAGGAAAAAGGTGGTGGAGAGAAGAAATTGGGCCTTCTCCCACAACCCCATGTCTGCTTCCATGAGGTGGAAGGAGGAGAACTTGGTGATCGTGGCGATGACGATGACAGCCACGTGGGCGGCGGCGTTGGCGGCCCATGGCACCCTAAAATAATGCCTGCTCAAAGCTACCTGTCAAAACCACTTCCTGTCTTAACGGCATTCTTTTTGTGTGGTTCTTTGTGGTTGACTTGTGATTTAGTTCATGCGACGATAGATAGTAAATTGGGAAGTGCATTAGGAGGCTAACTGTAGTGCAAGACGACGTCATTTGTGCCATGGCCAAATCAAGCTATGTTTATATACACATATGGTAGCATTATTTAGTGCCCATGTGTATGGTACGTGTGGGTTTGCATGCATGAATTTACCATCAATTCTAAATGAAGTTATCATCGGTTTTGAATGAACTTATTGCCAAACCTTCACATTACTGGAAAGTTACTAACGTTTCTGAATTAAGTTACCATCGGTAGTGAGTGAAGTTATTACCGAACGCACGAATTGATGATAACCAGTCCATGAATTGATGATAACTAGCGCACTGGAAAGTTACTGAAATTTCTGAATGAAGTTATTGTCAAACCTTCACAGTGCCGAAAAGTTACTGATGTTTCTGAATTAAGTTACCATCGGTAGCAAGTGAAGTTACTGCCGAATGCTTACAGTACAAAGCCGGTGGTAACTTTTCTCATAACAGGTCATGACTTTTCTCACAGTGGGTAGTAACTTGACTTGTATGCATGCAGCAGGAGAGAGAAGAGAATAATTGCACTTGATTTGTGATTTTTTTTATCTTGTTTACAAGCTAAAAAAATACAATAACTCTTTCACTAAAAATCCAATCAGCGATTTGTTTTCACTATTATGTTCAAAATTACGATCTTAAGAAAATAAGATCCATGTTAAATATATTTGGATGCTGCAAAAATTATGTTATATAAAGTTATTATCATGTATGAGTGAAGTTACTACCAATTTTATAGTGATAACTATAAGTAACTTTATGTATTACAGATAATAACTTGATGTACATTCGATAGTAACTTTACCATAATTAAAAAACACTAGTAACTGAGCATAAGGTGGGATGGTGGAACGGTTGGCTGGTTAAATCAGTTAGGGGCGTGCGCTTATTTTACGCTTGCGTGCTGGTTAGTGTTTATATATCTAATGCTAATGGCTATTTCGGTGCTAAGGTGCTAATAGCGATATGGACTGTTCGATCCAGATTGTGTGGTTCGGATCGAGGTGGATGGGAACCCGTCCCACTTAAACGCTTTTGCAAAAACTCCTGCACTTTTCACAAAAAACCATCAAAGTGAGATGGGGGTTCCCACCCACCTCTATTCAAGCCACACAATTTAGATCGAACGGTCCGCATCACCATTAACATCTTAGCACTAGAATAGCCATTAACACTAGATATGTTCCCATATATATATACACATATACATATATACGTGCATACATACATACATACATACGTACACACATACATACATAAGCGTGCGACCCCGACTGACCAAATCAGCTAATCGCTCCACTAACTCACCACACGGACTGTTACTAGCGAAGTTGTTAGTTATAGAAAAAATTACTATCGCCTGCACATAAAGTTATTAACTATAATTCATGAAATTACTATCGTCTGCACATAAAATTATTATCTATAATTTATGAAGTTGCTATCGCTGCACATAAAGTTATCATCTACCATTGATGAAGTTACTATCGTCTGTACGTGTAGTAATTTTGCAGTGTCGAAACATATTGAACATGAATGTTGTTTTGTTAAACTTGTAATTTTAAATACAATGTTGCAAATGGATCACAGATCAGACTTTTCTTGAAAGAGTTATTTTATTTTTTAGCTTTTAAACAAGATAAAAAATCACTAGTCAACTGTATTTATTCTTTTATCTCTCCTGCTACATGCATACATGTTGTTAGTTATGAAAAATTTACTGTCTCCTGAATATAAAGTTATCACCTATAATTCATCAAATTACTTACGTTTGTAAACTTAGGGCCTGTTTGGGAGAGCTCCACTAGCTCCATATCCACGAAAAACAGTACCACTCCACGAAATTTTACCCAAACGCTTCAGCTCCGCAAAATCTGAATCCACCAAAATCCTGGATCTGAGGGCCAGATCCATAGATTTTATGGAGCTCCTCAAGAGGTGCTCCACCGTGGAGTTGGGCACCAATGCCACTGGTTACACACAAAAGTGGCCATTCCCACCAAAACCTCAATTTCGTGGATCTGGAGCTGCTGTACAAGTCAAACACTCCATGGTGGGATCCCAGATCCACGGTGGAGCTGCTCCATGGTGGAGCTGCTGCTCCAGATCCACGTTTTCAGTGATGGAGCTCTCCCAAACAGGCCCTTACTATCTCATACATAAAAATATCTAGGTCCGATAATAAAGTACTTTTAATTACAAATCTAATAATACTACTGTTATATTACACAATTAGATGTTTTAAAAACCATCGTAAGTCAAAATTTGTTGCATCAAAGTCTACAGTACCAAGTATTCATGTACGAATCGTGTATTATTTTGTAAGGTAAGAAACAGCCTGGAGATTTGTTGGAAGGGACACCTGAAGGTTCGGCAATCGGCACATTTTCCTGAATTCTGATACTAGACGGTCCAAACAGCATTGCCGACTTGCCGTACACCGTTAGTGCACGTAGCAACGGCATGACGTGAGATCAATCAGCGACTACACATATCAGTTCCCGACAAGTGACGCATCTAGCATAAAAATGTAGGTAAGCAAATATACAATAATAATAAAAATGTAGATTTTTTATGTTACTATAACACAAGTGGTATATTTGCAGCAATCAAAACCACAATATAAACATCTTATTTTGATTAAATTAAACTAAATATAGAATTTTGCATTAATTTACCAGTTTATAAATATGCTGCACCCCCTCGGTGCTGCAAACACGGGGCGCCCCAAACTGCTGTCAAACCCAATGGCATACTAAAATTACAGAGGTGCTCATGCGAGAAAGCTAACATGGCAAAACCGTACCAATCATACATATGAATGTCTAGTGCAATCTAAATTCATATATAAATAGACAAAAGACAAAAACGAGAATATAAAATACACTTAAGATAATACTTGATAATGTAAAATACACTTAAGGTAGTTCGTTTGACCATCTTTTACAAATCTACAACAAATTGTATAGATTCTATAAGAAGTTGACTAGCCGTGACTAGTGTCTAGACTAGAGAACATAATTAATTTTTTCATCTAACAATGTTTTACAAATATACAATACAAGTAGAAAGTACAAGGTCCTTGATAGTTTGTTTATCACCTAGTCAGTAGCTGGCTGTTGCCATGCTGCACTGCTACCTAGCTACTGCTGGCCTGCTGCTTTGTGTGCGACTCCAGTACGTGTTGGCCAGCCGCTTTCCCCTTTGTCGCCGCGGACCAGCGGCCACTTCTCCGCACGCCCGCCACTCACAGCTCACCCCTCATTCACCCGGTTGTTGTTGGCTTAGACACCCTTCCATGTGCCCACCCCACTGCCAATTGTCACCGCTTGGCCATGTGTGGCACGCTTGTCGACACCCCTTGGTTGTGTGCCTGTAACTCAGCTTGCTCTGTTGCCGCTGGGAAAGAGCATGAAAGGAAGCAGCAGCAGCAGAACAATTAGGGATTTAGGATTTTAGGGAAAGAAGATCGATTTGGACTTGATCACGGTTTAACTACTGTCTCTCCCATCCCATAGGTCAAGCATGGAAATAATATGGTTCAAAGCCCCCACCTAGACAGCCCAATTCTCCCCTCAAGCTCAAGGTTTGTCTTCTTCAACCTCATCTCTATGCTTTTTCTTGCCCAAGTCATGTGTTGTGCCCCTGCTTCTCTGCTTCTTGCATCGCCATCAGTCGGTGCTCTGCCATGAACGCCACCAAAAATGAAGCAGTGATACCGGGGGTGCGGCGGCTAGAGCCGGTGGAGGGGAGCTCGGGTGGCTACCATACCTAGCCACAAACGATGGTCCACCTCTGTAGGGCTGAAAACGGTCGGAAACGATCGGTAGAAGGTCAAATCACTTTCAGTTTCATATTATTTTCTCGAAAACGAAATCGATACGATATTGTCGGAAACGAGAACGACATCGATATTCCGGTAAATTCGGAAACGAAACTATTCGATCAAAAGTGCATCGATAACGATCGAAAATCATGAAAGCGATATCTAAAATACAATAAACACACCAATCTGCACAACATGACAATAGCTATATAGATTGACCCAGGTCACATGAAAAATAATACCGTAGTAATGATCCATAGCACAAGAGGCAAGACATATTAATATAGTAATAAAAAGACACGACACAAAGCCACAAGCCCACAACCACAAGTGACATCATGGTCTTAATACAATAATACTTAGTTAGGTCTCACAAGCACACAAAGCTGACAACCACATGACATAGGCGTAGTCACAAGCTCACAAACTAGAAAGTACTAGTACACTAGTAACTAAAATACTAAATCAAGTTCTTAGTTGAACTTAACAAAGGATAGGAGCAAGCTTCCTATAGCTGAACCTCCGGCATGTCATCATCATCTCCAAGCACATAATCACCGCCCATTTCATCCTACAAATTGCAATGGAAATAACGTGTTAGTACTTCAAATGAATTACATGCTACTGCAATACATATCAATATAATTGTACCCCAATAAGCGATTGTTCTTAATGGCTTCAAGAACCTCAAGATCACTAGGCAAAGAAGAAATATTCTTAGAACCTGAAAATTAAAAGGCAGCTACATGAGTAAAAAGAACATGAAGATATTGTTAATAGAAAGCAATGATCGGTTTACACTTTTACCTCTTTTAGCTCCAGTTATCCAATCCTTAGTGCAAACAAGTGCTTGTACCATGTCGGGATCAAGGTCGCTTCGATATGGGTCGACGACACGTCCCACCGGCACTAAATGCAGATTCGAAGCCACGGTTGACACTTGCATTGCCAACACATCACGAGCAATCAGGGAGAGGACAGGATATTCATCCTTCTGATTTTTCCACCATGCTAAAATATCAAACGTATTATGGTTGGCTTTAGAAACCTTCAATTGTGGTTCGCTAAGTACCTCTCCAATTCACTTATTCCTTCATCATTACCACATGCATCACTTTCATAAAGGAAGGAATCAAGCTCATCATCCACACTATCCATAAACTGATCTACAGCTGAAGTTGATGAAACAAGTGTTGTACTCTTGGAAGAAGGTGCGGAAGAAACATAGCAATGAAACATGTTCCTTAGAACACCATTGAATTTATCAAGTTCACTTGGTAGGAATTTCTATATAACTTTCTCAAGTAAAATTCTACAATTCTTCTCTTGAACCTAGGATCAAGCACATTTGCAACAACAAAGGGCAACATTTGACTTCTTCCAAGACTTGTCAAACTTGACACTCATAGCATTTGCCATTTGGCAAAGAGTGGTATCATTACTATTGCACCAATCGATAAATATAACTTAATCTCACAAAACCTCTAAAAACTGGTTTGTTTGTTGGATATAGAGTACCGAAAATATCTCGGTCAGTCAAAGAATTTTTCAAGAAAGGAATCGAATGTGGGCCTTCTCCCATTCCCGACTTGAAGGAGCAATACACTCATACTGCGGTCGATGGAAGTAAGCCTCTCAAATGCAGGCTTGTAATAAAGAGCATCCCTCAACATGAGATATGTAGAATTCCATCTCGTAGAAACATCAAGTGAGAGAGAAGGCTTTGTATCTAGCCCACATTCAGTAGCACACTTCAGAACTCCTCCCATCGAACCGTAGATCCCTTGACAAAGAACTACAAATGATCTAATCTTTTCAGTTGTAGAGGCAATCACACGCATACCATCTCTAACAACCAAATTAAGGATGTGATTGGCACATCTCACATGAAAAAACAGCCCATCACATACTAAAGGACTATGCCTCTTGAGTTCTACAATGACATCCTTAACCGCTACTTCATTTGCCATTGCATTATCCAAACTTAGAGAGAACATCTTTTCTCCACATACCACTTCAAAAGACAAGAAGAAAGTGTATATGACAACCTCTCACCAAGTATGTCGCTCTTCAACATGGAAGAAATTGACAATCCTCTTCTGAATTTTCCAATCATCATCAACCCAATGAAGAGTAACACACATATAACCCTTGTTCAGTTGGATGTCCACATATCCATAGTTGCACTAAAGCGACTTTGAACGGTTTTGAAGTATGCATACAACTTATCCTTTTCAGCCAAATAATATTCCATTATTTCCTTTCTAACTATGACACGAGACTTTAGAGGATAATGTGGACGCAATGATTTGACCCACTCTTGGAAATATTCATGCTCAACCATATTGAAAGGGTACTCATGAACTATCATAGCCTCGTAGAACTTTCTCAAGCTAGCTTCCGATCATACTTGTAAGGTTGGACAAGCTGCGATGCCAGATCTTTATCGCTTTTGTTGTAAGTCGTTGTCTGTCCTTTCTTGATCTTTGTGATAATTAGCGAGATGGGTCCACAAACCAGCTTGTTCCAAATCGCTCTCACTCTGTGTTTGCTGGTCTTGTTTACACAACCTTTGACATTGCACTTTGCCCAAAGCTGATTTTCCTCCTTGCTATTCACCTTCACTGTTACCCAAGACTTGGTGAAGTATTGCCACACTTCGATGTGCTCTTCTTGGCCCTCTTCTTTGGCGAGTTCATTTTTGTCCTCGCCATCGCTGCTGTATCCACATCGATCGGATCAACACCATCTGCTTCGGTGCCACCGCACCACCACTTGGCACTAAACTTCTCTCGATGAAGGTGCTTGATGCAGTGTCTGCAGAAGAAGCAGACATGCCAACATGCTGGCTTGCATTTTCACTTGCAGCTGGCCTTGCACGTTTATGGGATCCTATCGCAAATGAAGTGCAAATGTTCTCCTATTAGTATAATATATAAATCTACACAGTGAAATAGTGCAAACATAGTGATTTAACATATTGATTTCAAAAGTCAATGGTAGAATGTCATTCTTGGGTGACTGCATGCAACTGAGACCAACAAACGAATTCATCCCACATGAAACCTCAAGTTTGTACGACTAACAAAATACTATGCTCAACAGCCGCTCCCATATCTTCCTGAACACATCAGGATAATTGACTCCTCACACACAAACCCATATAGATATGACTAATTCGCTTCAAGCAACCAAACAGAACAATGATCCTGCAGAGAAAGGTTAAGCAAGGAATTGACAGGAAAGAAAACAATGATTAATTATTGTCGATATGAGAATAACAATACTTTGGTTAATTCTCCAGCTCCTGTTGCACTGGATTTTTATCTAGCTCCATCTAGAATATGCTGGATTCAGGGCTTGACACAGTTATTTTCCCCCATGGGATTGAGGTAACTATATTATACCTCAAACTTTTTGTTGTAACTATATTATACCTCAAACAGAACAACCCATATAGATATTTGTCTCAAACTTTTTGTTGCATTTCCATCCATTACAAGGTGGTGTGTTATTGTAGTCAAAATAGGATTATAGAGTATAATCCTCACCAGCTGACAACATAGCATGCCTCATATTCACAAACGGTTTACAAGACGTTTTAGCAAGACACGTTTATAAATTCTAGCATCCAAACATTCAAGCAAGATTATAGGTAGCGCAAACGCATCATACATCAGAGGCACCACGGCACCACCGGCCGAAGAGAGCTCAGCAAGAGCGGCATACACATACAGAGGCACCACCGGCCGAAGAGAGCTCAGCAAGAGCGGCATACACATACAGTAATCTGAAGAAGATGAGCTTACCAGACGAAGCTGAGGCCGCTGCCGAGGTTTGAGAGGCGGCGAGGTCGATAGGGAGTGTTGTCTCTGCCTCCATCACTCACGCTCGGGGGCCTCGGGGTGTTGCATCCGCCGGCTGATCCGCATCTCCAGCTGGCGCCATCTTCGTCTCAAATGTGGCCGCCGACCGCCTGAAGAAGGAGAAGGATGGCAGCGTGAGTACGAGACTAGAGGCGACCAGCAGCGTGGGAGTGGGAGGCACTCACACGAGTTAGGGCTGCAGAGGCGGCGGCGAGTCGCAGAGGCGGCGACGGCTAGGTCTAAGGAGTTAGGGCTGGGGCGCTGGGCGGCTGCGGCTGGCGTTGGTCTCAGGCTCTCAGCGCAGCGGCTGCCGTGGGGTGGGGTCGTGGGGATCCGAGGCCGCTGGGAGGAGGTGGGCTGGTGGGGTGCGCCCGCCGTGCGGGACTGCGGGTCCGGGAGAGGGTAATGGGCCTGGCGCCCTGGCCGCCTGGGGGTGCTCTCAGCGCCAGCGCCCAGCGGAGATGGGCCTCGCCTGGGGGTGCGGAGACGGGTAAATACGGTAATTATCGACGGTATATTATCGGATTAATACGGTATTTTTCGAAAACGATCGGAAGAGAGCTAAATCGTTTTCGTTATCGGATTTTTTTTACCGTTTTCGTTTCCGTTTTATCGGTTACCGTAATCGTTTCCGTTTAGGGGAAAAAATCGATAAATTTTCAAAAACGATTTTCGGTAACCGAGAATTACCGTTTTCGTTTTCAGCCCTACACCTCTGTTCCCGACGACGTAAGTGACCGACCGATTGACTAGCCGGCAACACTGATCAACCACTAACCGCCATATTCTAAGTACTCACCTGAGAGGTCTGTTCTTTTATGTTGTAACTTATAAGTTTTGGTTAAGATTTATTAATCTAATAAATATTTATTGGTAGTAGAAGTTAAAAGATAAAAATCATTAAAGGAAAAAGAACGTGGCCGATATCTCCCTCCTCGCAAAACCGGACGAAAAATGGCAGAGACGTACGTTTCAAGGACCCCCCACGCGTGCAATCACGCGCGCGTCCCAGTCGGTTGGCCCGTTCATTCTCCTCTCCTCTCGAGCTGTCTCGTCTCGCGTCGCTCTCGACATTCCTGCCGCGCGCGGCGCGGCGAGGCGATGCCAGGTGGCCTCAGCTGCCACCGCCGGAGAGCCGTCGCTGTCGGGACACCTGTCGCCGGCAGAGCTGGTAGCGTGCCACCTGGTCGCACAGAGACGGTGCTCGAACATCATAATTCGCCCAGGTGTCCGCCGCGGCAATCCAGTCGGCAGCGGCGAGACCGCCACCTGTCCCGCCTGCGCCGTCGCTGTCAGTGCCCAAGGAACCAATCCTACCTTACCCAGTGTCCATCCAGAGACAGGATTTCACTTGATCGGCAACAGGCAGTGTAGGGTCTCGGTCACTGCCGCTTTGCGACCTCGTCGACGCAAGGTAAGAAACAACCAAACAGAGCGAACGATGATGATCTAACCGAGCAGTTTGCAATGCGAAGCATCCGTCGCTGTGTGTACAAATTCACACCGTTTCGGGCAAAAAAAACGTAGGATTTCCTACGAAACTCCGTTGGGGATTTCCTACGAAACTCCATTGGTCCATACAGCTATGAAGTTTTTCTGCGTTTCCACCGAGCCAAGGCGAAGGAACAGAGCCGTGCAGAAACTTATCCGAAACTGCAGCAGATGTAATGTGGTGCGGTGGCAGTGCAGGAAGTCGGTGGTGGATAGGGCGCCAAGGAAGGATCAGCTGTGGCATCGTCACATTAGTCTACGACAACCGCACAGGGAAAATACGGAGGAAGGAAGGAAGAAAGTTCCTCGGTTTCCCTGCTCTCTTTGGAGGACTTCCATTCACTTCACGTCGTTCACATTCTTTCGCTGGGTCAGAAGAAGTTTTCATACATGCGTGTACTTGTTCTTTTATACTGTGACAGGTAATTTTAACTATGGATAGTAGATTTTATCTATAATTTTGAAATAATAATGGACAATAAATACGTCAACGTAAACATCACATACGGTTTTAAACATAAAAAACCTTTTAAAGTATCCACTTTATAAAATCATTTGTTTATTTTGGCTTTCTGCGAAATGAAAAGCTGGAAGCCTCCTAAAGCTTATAGAACAAAGAGATAGGAGAGTTAAAGACAGGTTGGCCTGTCCTGTTTCTTCCGAGCTCCAACTCAAGTCTTACCAAGAAGCTTCCACCGAGACCCACAGAGAACACGCACGTTACCTCACCAATCAGCGAGGCAACAGCCATTCTTCAATGAAATAACCGTAGGCACGAACAGTCTCCTCCCCGCTAAATTCACAAAGCTATCGCATGCGATGAACTCGCTTATGAAACGGAATAAAATCCTGCAATCCGAGGGAGTGGTACACACGCATATAAACAGGGCTGCGTATAAACAGTGAGCGATTTACGCTCTTGCATTTTCCAGATCAGTTTTGTCATGTGATTCGGCGAGCTGTGCATCGATGCAACGGGTCACCAGAATATGAGCAGGTTGATCATGCAGTTACATATGTAGGGGTACGGAAAAAAAATACAAATACATGTAAGCAGCACACTTTTATGCAGGGCAACTGCTGGGTCAGCAAAGGTCACAGCGAGTAGGTTAGTACAGGGGGTGCAGTGATGGGTTTTTGTGCAGGGAAAGACCGGCATCCAAGGCATGCGGCGATAGGCCGTCTCATTCTGATAGAGCCAGGTTCTAGGAGGTGAAAAATTCTATTGTGTAACGGTGGTATGTTGTGGATGTGTAACGAGATGCTATAGTGTTGTGCAGCGCTTAATAATGTTGGTTATAATGCTTATTTTGTGCCACATGTCAGTATCTGATTAGCTTGTTATATGAGCCAAACTACATTATCGTTAGACAATAAAATTGTTCCTGGGAGGTGGGTGGTTCAGTCGAGGTAGGATGCTGTGGCGTGCACTTAATAGACTTATAGCGCTTGGCATTTACAACACAAAATAGGACGCTAAGTAATAGCCAAGTTTTGAGGGAAATTTAACTTTTTGCCACTCTTAACATTGCCACCTACTCAAATGCCATCCTCTACATTGCAATTAATATTTTGCCACTCTCTATCCTACGTGGCGCCTAGTCACCGCCATGTCACGCCCGCGCCGCCCCCCGGCCTCCCCGCGCCCGCGCCTGCTCCGGTGGCGCTCCCGCCGGTCCAACCGCGTCCACGAGCATGAGGGTCATGAGGACTCACCGGAAGCATCGGTAGGGCCGAGATGCACCGAGGCTTGCCGGCGAGAGCCGGCGGCGCGCGAGTGGGGAACGGTGCCGGCGAGCTGCGGTGAGGAGGAGCTCCGGCGACCGTCGGGAAGCTCGAGGGCGCGTGGTGGTGCTCCACGCCGAGGAATTGAGCGCCTTGCGCCGAGTTGCGAACGGCGATGAAAATGGCGGCTTTGGCGGGCGAGGAAAAATGGCGCGCGGCGAGCCGGGCCGCCGGGTCCGATTGCTCAAGGGAGGAGGAGGAGGCCTCGGGCGCGCCGTGACGCTGTTGGACCGGCGGAGCGCCACCGAGCAGCGCGGGCGCGGGAGGCCGGGGCGGCGCGGGAGGCCGGGAGGCGGCGCGGGAGGCGCGGGAAGGCGGGCGGCGCGCGGGAGGCCGGGCAGCGCGCGGCGCGGCGCGATGGCGCGGGCGTGACATGGCGGTGACTAGGCGCCACGTAGGATGGAGAGTGGCAAAATATTAATTGCAATGTAGAGGATGGCATTTGAGTAGGTGGCAATGTTAAGAGTGGCAAAAAGTTAAATTTCCCAAGTTTTGAAACCCAACGTAGATGTGCATCGTGGAGTATATGACTATGTTGCTCTGTTCCAAACAAACAGCTTCTGATTTTTGACTTTTAGAAGTTGGTTTTGAACAGAGTGGTTTTTAAGGTAGTTTCTATAAATCGTTTGTAGAAAATATTGCAGAAGCCGATTTGAACATAACAGTTTCTCAACACGAGTGTCCCTTACTCTCTCAATATCTCTCGCAATCAGCCAAAAGGAAAAGGCCACAAGCCACAATACTTTTGAACATGGCCTAGTACTGTGACTTGTGGCTTTTGACTGATGCGAGAGAGATTGAAGGAGTAAGGAATACTTGCGTTGAGAAATCACTCCGTTCATAGTAGCTCCTGCAGTGACTTCTACAAATGGCTTACAGAAACTACTTTGAGAAGCCACTCCGTTTAAAAGCCAATTCTTAAAAGTCAAAAGCCAGAAACTGTTTGAAACATAGCCTATATAGGGCGTTAAATGAATGACACAATAGCATGGCTAAGGTTGGATGTGAATGCCCAATCGCTAGAGGATCGTGTCAGCAAATGTCAACGTGTCACCTCCACGATAGCATCTTTGGCGTCGGAACCCGTGCCACCACGCCAGCTTAGTCGAGGACAGAGACGCCTCCTGCTCACAGCCGAGTGCTAGCATGGAGGCACGGGATTCCTACGTTGGCCCATCCAACAGGCCATTTCGCTCTCCCATGCTAGAACTATTGGCGGCGGACCCCCGTGCCATCGTGCTAGCTTTTGGCTGAGAATAGAGAAGCCCCCCTGCCCCAGCCATTGGCTGAGTGCGAGCGCGGAGGCACATGATTCCCACGCCAGCTACTCTGGCATGGACCATTGATCCTTTGCGCCAGCACTCGGCCTAGCACAAAGGCTCTGCGACAGGGAGGTGGGATGCCAGACAGGCAAGAGGCAAAGGCAGGCAGGACAAACAACAAACCTAGATTTTGACTTCAAATTGACATCACAACAATCATAACATTCATACAGAACACAATATCATAGTAGTCCATACACACATAATGGTCCGTACATACATAGTCGTCCACAACATCCTACATCGACTAAACCACCCACCTCATAGGCCCGGCTTTGTTAGAACGACTTGGCCTATCGCTGCACACCTTGGATGCCATTCTTTCCCCTGCACGAACGACCCATCACTGTACCCCTTGTACAATCACGCACCTTTCGTAGGCCTACCTCGCTCATAGTGTTACAACACTTAGCTGAAATCCAGCTTGGAGTCCACGAAGGAAATTCGAGGATGATGTTTGCGACTCAAGTCCAGCCGCATCTATAAAATACTACACTACCTAAGGATGGTAATTTCCTCTTCGGGGGTGGGGCCCCACAGGAAAAATCCCCACAAGGGTGCGGGCGGTGGTGTTCTTTCCCTACAGAGTACCAAGGACAGGGGTCGCTACTGTACCAGCGCAGGGGTGGGGGCTGAGCTGGCCCCATGAAGTCCCATGGGGACCTAGGAAAATGTGAAGGCCTGGTCTTTAACCCTAAAGTCCCTAACTTAAAATGGTACCACACATGGCTAGTGTCTAGCAGCCGCAACACACACATGAACACAATACAAAAGCTATAATGGTGGAGATATAACGGTGTTTTTTTTTTATTTTTCCCTTATTTTCTTTAATTGAATGCCTCAAAAAAAGTGACAACCGCTACAGTGCCAGTTCAGCCAAAAAGCATTATAAAACGTCGAATTGAATGGGACCTAAGCCTCTTGCTCTCTCAAAGCCTAGATCTATTTCCTTGCTCTCTCTCCTCAACTTCATCTAAATCATCTTAGTGGCATGGTGGCTCTCTAGTGATTTGAAGAGCACAAGGAGTAGGAGATGTAGATCCGTGGCCTGTAGGGAGCACAAACACGAGTTGTTGATCGTCCACCAATGAGGGATCGAGTTCAAGGGATTCATCTAGCAGTAGCAGGGCAAGTAGCATTCGCATATCTATTAAATCTTAATACATATATTAGTGTCATTTACTTGGTAGGATTCATAGATGTCATTTTGTGCACGCCAAGGAGAGGATGAACGTGTATCAATGTATCAGTTATTTCAGTTACAAATGTGATTTGATCTTAACATGTATTAGTTTATCAGACCTTAATTATTTTTTTGTGAGGTATTATTTCAAATTTGTGTTCTATTAGCTTGCTGTATTGAATGTTGTCTCAACCCCCATGGGGACCGGGGACAGGGGGTAATCTTCCCTAAGAATGGTTAAGGTGGCTGAGGCGGGGACGTAGAGTGTGCCTCGGAACCCCCCACCCTTGCTGCCATACCACTCATTCAACACCATGGCCGACAGGTAGGTTGCTCAAGGTGCGCTAGGGCT